>JAGFZM010001538.1:8190-91503 GCA_017657215.1 Limnothrissa miodon | reverse complement strand
TTTGGAGGGGATGGATAGGGGGGATGTTGGGTTGGTGTTGGGGGGTGTTGAGCAGGGGTTGGTGGGTGAGTGGGGGATGGCAAGTCCACCTTGCGGTTTCTGCCGAGAAAATGCAGTCTAGTTTATCCTGCTGCTTCCAACACCACTTCTGAATTTCTGTTGCAATGCATTCCTCAGAACAAGAATGCACACCTCCAGTGCACTTCGAAATCGAAATTAACACCAGCCAACCTACCAAATGCGGGTTAAAAATCATTTTGGTGGGTATTGAGAAAAACTTATCAGCCAGTTTGGTAATGCATGAGCCAATCATGCAAATTATGTCAATTGGCTAGTGTTTGGTAGTAAAAATGCAGTCATGTTTTGTCAGATTTGCCGTGAGTAGCCTACATAAAAGAAAAAAAAAA
Organism: Limnothrissa miodon; assembly: GCA_017657215.1. NCBI lineage: Eukaryota > Metazoa > Chordata > Actinopteri > Clupeiformes > Clupeidae > Limnothrissa > Limnothrissa miodon. The sequence goes on along the minus strand of JAGFZM010001538.1, from coordinate 91,096 downwards.
CTGGTTTGTGGTGGGGACCAGTAATTTTAAAATCGAGGCAGTAAAGGACCAGTTTTATATAGTTTGTTGTGTGTATTGCACTTTGGCTGGTGCACTTGCACGTTTGAAATGCACATTCTCACGTGTGGTCAGTTCAGGTCAGGTCAAAAGTTCAGTTTTGGTCAGTTCACTCGAGTTCACAGATGCAGAGAATGAGACTATAATTTTTGAGTAAAGAGAGAGAAGATAAAACAAACAAGAATCATGTCAAAAAGGAGGATGCAAGAGAAAAAGTTTACTCCAGCCCAAGTGGCTGCGATGATAACTGGAGTGGAGTGCGATGATAAGTGGATCATGCCATTATCAGTAATGATTATGGTCCAAGTGATCAGATGAGGGATCTGGATATAAAAGTGCATTTTCAGACGATGAGGAAATGTTTTTCAATGGAATGGACCCTGCTCAGGATGATCCTAGACGTAAGATGTACGTTGTCATTTCAAGAATATGTTGATACAATTATAGTTTATGAATGCTTGTTTTAGAAAAAGATGCTTCTACATGTGTACCAAGTCTCTAGAGCATGGGGGATGGTAAAGGTGTGTGTGTGTGTGTGTGGTTTTGCATCTGTCAGATCAAAGACTCCAGGCATATACAACACGCAGAAAAACATACAAATGGTACAAAACATTCTTCTTTCATTTTCTTGATATTGCAATAGTAAATTCCTTCCTGCTCTACAAAGAACATTGCCAGAGGATCTCAGAGGTCCTCTGGATGTTGCCGCTTTAGCAGCCATCTTCAGGGAAAACATCAGTCACGTGACATTTCAAAATTCCAACCTGTTAGTAAGCTAGGCTTTGCTGTTGCATACAACTTCATTTCAATTTCGAAAGAACAACTATGTTTAAAAAAAAAAAAAAAAAAGCGTGTTACGAGTGTGTTACTCCACCCTCGGAAATCGACTCCTACGGACTTTCCCCTGAAGATGGCTGCTAAAGCGGCAACATTTCCGGAAAGTTACTGGCTCGTTGAAATTCATTCTGGACTCTCTATCCGACCACATGAAGACCTCGGGATACTTCGGTTTGGATATAGGGACCCTCTACTCATTACCACGTAAGTGTAATGTTGTTTGGAACTGTAGAAGAGGTATAAATAGCGTTTTGTAACCGCGGGAATGACATGCCCTGGTTACGTCCAGGCTAACGAGTTTGGGCTCAAAACGGTAAAATGCAACTTTCTCAAAACACATCCGAATGACGTGATTTTGATGCCAACTCAATGTATATACTCCCAATCATCCGTAAATTGGCCTAAATTGTATTTTACTCCGGAGAATCCCTTTAAGCCTTTAGTCCCTAGTTCATGTTGTGAAATGATGTCTTACTGCTATGACAAATTTAAACAGTGTAAACTGATATGAATAAATACGTAAAAAAGCCAATTGTGCTTGCAGTAATACAAAAGACATCAGTTTCTATTGGCATACAACAGAAAATCACTGTTTTGGACAACAGAGCCACCCGTTTGGTTTCATGACGTATTGTTCAGCTCACATCTTTTAACTCTCAACAGTGAAAATGGCAAAATAACAGAGGGTTTTCTCTCCGACATTAAAGCTCAATAATTAAAATGTGGCTAATGTCGGCACTGAATCAATGCTTTGATGCCTCCCTGCTGGAGAGGAATGAGAGCAGCCACTGACTCATCCAGCAATATGGTATTTTAATGGGCGCCCTAAAGAGAAATGGCTGATTGTCTTGTGGCTTCATCAGCTTTTGTTTGGGCCTCATCCAAATCATAAACTGTTCACATTCAGTATCTGCATGTGTGTGTTTGTGTGTGCTTCTTTATGTGGGTGAGCATGCGTGTATGTGTGTGGGTGGGTTAGTGTGGGGATGTATATGAATGATGCTTCCCATTTCATGAGAGAAAGAGAGAGAGAGAGAATATGGTTAACTCACTACTATTTCTCTGTCATTGCTGTTGGTGAGCTGCTGTTCTGTCTCCCTTTTGTCTTTTGTCATTATGGGTAACAGCTACATTTGCCTCTAAAATTATTCCAACCATTGCACCATTGCCATCTCTCTTTCCCTCTCTCTTTCTCTCCCCCCCTCTCCCTCTCTCTCTGTCTGTTTGTCGCTCTCTACTTCAGTCTCACCCCCGAACTAGAATTTTCCCTTGCCTTCTCTGTGATATCCATCTAAGAAAGAAATTCAAAAGAAGGGAGAATATCTTCTTGTTATGGCAGCTCTTTGATGTGGTGGAGTTGGAGGAAAGAGATAGACCCAGAATATGCCGGAAGGATAGGGAGAGAAAAAGAGCGATGGAGGAATGTTATGACTTTGTACCACTGAGGTGTTCCACCACCCTAGGGAGAGAAACACAAGATGGTCATGCACTTTTAGTTGAACCTCAAAGTAGGCTACTATAGCCCACAACCACCCATCACCAGAGATGTTTCACACACGGCACACAAAAGACAATACCCACAGGGTCACAGAGTAACTTGCAAGCAAAAGGGGAACCGAATTTAAGCAGTATAACACAAGTGGGAGTTAGGTTGGTTGTGGATATTGCCATATAGCTGTGGTTAGGCCACTTTGCTGCAAGAAAATGCAGCACAAAGTTAGCAAAAAGATATTTCAAATCATGTGCCATATTTAATACATTGAATAAACTGCCGTGTAAAACAAGTCTGTAGCATATGTTTGTGATACTTGTGCAGTACCCTAGTATCTTTATGATGCATTGACAGACAAAATATTTCAATATATGAAAACTGAATGGTATGTAAATCCAAGCTTGAGCTGGCTAAGTAGTGTTTGGGGGCCTTGAGTTTATACTGATAGGGCAACAGGTGCTAGTTCACTTAGTGGCCCTTACCAGTCCAACACCTTTATTTATCTATTTACTGATATGAAGTTAGACCAGAGATACGCAGAGATTCAGCCTTTTGCTCAACTTTCTGTCTTGAATTAAGGCAATCAAAAAGGAAAAAAAAAAAATCAAAGTCTCTCTCCTGACAAAATAAATAAATTACACATGACCAATGTGCATTGAGTGAAAGTTCTCAAAAAAAGTTTGACAAGTGAAAAAGTTTGAGAAGTGCTGAAATTCAACAAATACTGTGAGTGTGTTGTGTGAGAGAGCGGGAGGAAATACAGAGACCTCCGTGCCACTTGAAGTCCATAAAACAGCCTCTTCTAAGAGCAGATTGGATGTGGCACTATGTCGGGGAGGCATGGCTGCCCTGATAACCGCTCGCTCTCGCCCCACTGAATGGGTGCCCATGAGGGAATGACAAGAGAGCACAAAATGGAGAAGGAAGAAGAGAGCAATGTCCTGTCCTCTCTTGTTCACTTGCAGATTGAGTTGTGTGCCGTCAAAGAGCCGAGCCGAAGCAATGCCTGCTATCAAAGCATGCCGAAAAAGCCTCCCTCCATCCCAACCTCCAGCACAACCCTCCTCCCCCCCAAACCTTCAATACACTCCTCTCCTCCTCCCTCGCCGGTGCTTTTCAGGTGCTTGTGAGCAATATTGACTTAACCACTGTAGCAGAAACAAACAGTAGGAGATAAAAGCATTAGTTCCACTTGTCTGCCAGCATTCCCACATTTAGAGAAGTGCCATGACGCTAAACAGAGCTTAACATGGGCTTGTTCTGTTATTCTTTGAAATGTAGTCGAGTCATGGGCGTTAACCTTCCGGACATCTCCATATTCATGGATATATTAAGTCGCACTTTGAGAAAACGACAAGAAGGAGAGCTGGTGCGAGCGACATGCATGGCAAGTAAATTATGAAACAAGGGAGTATTTATGAATATGTTCATGAATATTCTGTGTGCATATACATCATTGTGACACCAATGCGACGCAACTGTGCTCAGATGTACATGCGAGGCTGTTTACATTCAGATAGAGTTGGGGAAGGGTTTGTGCATACTAGTCAGAAGCAAGAAGCTTGGCTTTAGGCAAAACTTTAGTCTTACCTGGAAGTAGTGCTTTTGGAATGTGCAGTTTGGAATTTTGTGGTCTGCCTGCTTGGATCGCTTCATTTCTTTATAAACTGTCTTTTTAATAAAGTATCTGAACACTTTCAAAGTTCTCATTGTCTCATTTCAAATGTCAGGACCCTCAGAAGTCTACCAGTGAAGTGTGGAGTAACTTTGAACCTTGTTAATGATATGCGAAATATAAATAAGATAGCAATTTAGCTGCATAGGCAAAGCTGTGCCCCTATAGCTAGCAGTGTGAGGTTAATCGCTTCATTTTGACTGAATGTTATCTAAATTACAAATTGGTGATATTACAAATGTAATCTAAATATTTGATTGTTATCCTCGTTTTATAAGTCGCTTTGGATAAAAGCGTCTGCTAAATGCATAAATGTAATGTAAATGTAAATATCACCAATTACAAATGTAAACTGTTGTTTCAGATTCAGTATTCAAAACATAAATTTAATGTTATTTAAAATCACACAGTTATACATAAAATAGACACATTCAGTGCTTTTATGGGGAATCTTACAGGGAATATCATCTCAATGACAGTTAATAATTAAATTTCTACCCATAAAATGAGGTTTTCGTTCACCTTTTGGACCTTCATTTTTCATACCTCGGCCATTTTGTTAGCCGGCATGCTCATATATATGATTTATGGCGCTCTCAACATGTTTATGTCTTCCATTATTTTCTGTTTCCATTGGAGGAGTCCCTTCTTGCATTATTGAAAAAGCATGCTTTTGCATATCTGTGCTTAAAGGAGAAGTCCGGTGTGACTTGGACCTGGACTGTACTGGAAGATGTTCTCGAGTACAAACATATATCCAATGCTCACCTCCGTTCACCCCCAGCATTCCGCATTAAACCGTTTTTAGCCGAAGCTTTCATTAACCTTACATTGCTACCTATAGGGTACAACTTAGCCTATGCAGATAAATCGCTATTTTTACACCATTAACAAGGTTCAAAGTAACTCCACACTTCATTGGTAGACTTCTGAGGGCCCTGACATTTAAATGAGACAATGACAACTTTGAAAGGGGAAATTCTGAGAAGGTACTGTCTTTATAAACTGTCTTTTTAATAAAGTATCTGAACACTTTCAAAGTTCTCATTGTCTCATTTCAAATGTCAGGGCCCTCAGAAGTCTACCAGTGAAGTGTGGAGTAACTTTGAACCTTGGTAATGATATGCGAAATATAAATAAAATAGCAATTTAGCTGCATAGGCAAAGCTGTGCCCCTATAGCTAGCAGTGTGAGGTTAATGAAAGCTTTGGCTAAAAACAAGTCACACAAGTCACACCGGACTTCTCCTTTAATGCATATAATGTGTTTGCTGCCTGCCATATGTACCTGTGGCAGGCCTATGTAAATGCACTCAAGATAGGGCAAAGGTCCCTGTAAAGAGCAAGGCTGTGACTCATTGCTGCTTCAGGGAAAAGGGGCAAGCAGGAAAAGGCAAGGTGATAGACCCATACAAAAAGCTCTAAACAAAGTATTCCATTCAATTGGTATTACGGCTACATTAGAATGGAGGTATCCAGATGTTTCTGTGTTCTGCACACATTTTGCCATTCACACCCCAGCACATTTAAAACAAGCAGATCAAGGCACAAAATAAGATGAGCTGTGTAAACGTGGAGAGCCGTGGCCCCTGTGTACGGGGAAGCCATCTGGCAGCACTAAACACAATGGGAATTTACAAAAGCTCCTGCCGTGCTCCGAGGAGTGTGCCAGCCAGGAGCAGAGAGAGATTGTGTGTATAGGCTGTGTGTGTCTGTATGTGTCTGTGTGTGTATTTCTCTGTGAGTTTGTGTGGGGAGGAGGGGTTAGAAATAGGTTTTGGTTTCAGTTTGTTTTAGGTCAACTTTAAAACCATAATAAAAACAGGTCCTTGTACTTGAGTGCTATACTATCTAGCACATTTCTATCCAGCAATGACAAGTTCATTACTAAGAAAACATAAAGGTGAATCACAGAATACAGCAAGGGTCACACATGGAAGAATACTGTAGTGTCCACTGAGTAATAATTATTGCTCAATCGTATCCAACATTTGGGACACTTGACATTATCATGCCAAACAGGCCTGTGTAGTCAATGTAAGACCAATAGTCGAGCAGCAACAATAGGATGATAAAAACGCAACCTGTCAACTCTTAACTTTTGGAACAAAGAGGCCAAATCTCAAGGATGCAGAACAAGCAGAGCTTTTGTGTGATCTTTATTAGCCTCCCTATAGCAGTGTCATCAGCATTCTCATTAATCTAGCACACACACACACAAAAAAAAAAATACACCACACACACACACACTCATTTCATTCTTGGATGAAAACATGTGTGGGTGGTCAACAGTGGACCGCAGTCTAATTTACAGAAAGTGCTAAATGATATGTTCAGAAACAACATGTTGAACATTCCTCTCTCTGGTCTTTGTATTGTTTCATTACTTTTCTAAACATATCACACGTGGTTAAATCATTTTTGTGGTTGCTTAACAGACACTAAAACATGTTTTTTCACAATGGGCATCAGTCAAACTTTCATTCAAAAGGAAGACTGCATTAGAAGCTGAGTTTGACTGCCAAGACAATTGACTGTACCAGTGCCACTTTGCTAGCAGCGTCAAAATGACTATTTTTATAGAAATGTAAAGGCTCGACATAGTAAGTATGGAAGTAGGGAGTATGGAAGCTTGTTTCTCATTGGTGCCCGATTTTTCAGGACAATAAATTAATTGAAACGGGAGGTTGGCCAGACTGACTTGCTCGCTAAATTAAATGTAGCGTCACAGGAAGGCTATCAACATAGACTACTTGGGCTTAACATGATCAGAGTTACATGTGAAATTAAGCACTGAGAACACTGCACATAGTATGCTGTAGTATTTTAAAAACAATTGAAGAATGCTAGCTTTTGACAAGAGTTTTTAATGGCAGAGTTTATGTGTATGGGAAAGGCATGAATTAAGATTTACATACAACTTCTCTATAATTTGAAAGTTGTATGTATGCTGAATTTGTTGTGGCTATAAAAAATGAAACTAAAGTTATAAGTAATAAAATAAATGGGTGTGTCACTACTTTAAATATCTTTTAAAGAGCCCATAGAATGCAAAACCACATTTACCTTGTTATTGTTGAATTTAGGTAGCTTAAGGTATCCAACGGACCACACCGACACTCCCAACACCATCTTCCGCCTCCTTCTATATGTAAATTTCAGGCTAGAATTTGCCGGGCCGAAAAAAACCAATCTGAAACTAGTGCTCGGTGTAAGTAGACAGTGCAAAGTTACACCTCCTCCATTACATTGTCCAATCCAAAAAGCTCTAGCTCTAGAATCTTTGGTCCAATCAAAATTGTTTGTAACAGTCTCTTGTCCAGCCCCCTGTTGCTTCGCAGGTAGGCTATAAACGCACTGTAGTCTATGTAGGCTAATAGCTAGCTAACATTGAGAACGGCAAACGGCTCTAAGAAAAATAAGTGCATGTTGAATTTCTGTTTGAAATAAGTGCATGTTGAATTTCTGTTTAACTGGAGAACATAAGAAAAAAATGTCAGAACGCACGTGTAACGTTCCAGGATGTACTGGGCTGGGGTTGTCCGGAATTTGCACTACCTTCCTCAAGAACCTCGCATTCAACGGGAGTAGTTGATTTTTATCTACAACACAAGATTGGCCTTTTGCTCTGGTCAATTCACCTCATATTGTTTCGCCAACCTCGGACTGTATCAATCCGGCTTTGCACAGGCTTTATACGCCTCCCAGGGGGCCCCCAATTGGCCAAAAGAAAGAAAAAACTTAATATCCATTGTATCAAAATAAGCATTTAAATGAAGCGGACACTGATTGGGTGAGGCAAATCCGCCTTCAGTGTATAAACGTCAGAACCACGTCACTCACGCGATATTAACAGAGACGAATGATATCTCGGCATATACAATGTGTGACCGAAAATATGACAGCGGTGCTCAAAAGCGCAAGGCGCAACACGAAAAAGCCCATCGAGACAAAGTTCTCTTGAATATGGATGGATGGAGGGACGGGGGAGGGGGTGTGTTATGTGTGGGCGAGGGGGGGCCTACAGCAACCTGTAGCCTAGGGGGCCCTGGCCATGTTGATCATGTGGATCAGGGGTCCAATCTCAATCAGACAGCAAATTGTTATTTTTTTATTCTTCAAAGAGAGAAAAAAGTTAGGTGAAATCTTTTGATTTTTCTATTGATTTTTTGTCATTCAGAATGACTTCTAACCCCTTCTGAATCGATAGTTGCTCTGAATGGTGTCCATTGTGCCTTTCATGTATTTTCTGAAGGGCACTAGCACTTAATTGGGTTCCACTGATACCATACAGTTCATTTGAGCAGCTGGACTCAATTGCTTTCACCACAGAAAAAAGTCTGATGGCCTAGCTGGCCTAGGACTAGCTAACACATGCTCTTCAACAATCTAGGTATTGAAGAGTGCAACGAGGTTTTTATGCCCTTTTTCATACCCGTTGAATCGATACCTCAGAGCGTCTGAGATTATTGTGTGGTTGCCTTACTGAGAATGTTCTGACAGTGGAATAGATAATGTAATAATTACCCTCATTTGCTTTGACTGAAATGTGACCCAACTAGATGTGAAAATAATTTAATTGATACACACAAGGCCAAGTATTGAGCTTTTGGGGCAATGCTTGACATGAAAAGGCTCCAGTGAGTAATAAACAGAAGAAACTTCTACCTTTTGCTGTTTTACACATTCACAGTGGAACTTGGAAGTATTACAGACCGTGAACAACCATTCAGTTATTGTTTAGCATGGCCAAGCCCAGAAAAAAAGTTGATCAGAACCCTAGGTGAACAGTTCATGTGAAGAAATAGATCTGAACAGTTACTCTATGCATTCTCTTTACACCTGATGTCTCTAATGTTTCAGAGGCTTTTTATTACAGCTATTAGTGCAAATCCTAACAGAAAAGATGTTCCACTGCAAGAACTGTTAAAGGAAGGGAAAAAGTGCTATGTTTAATTGTATCTGTTTTTGTTTTTATTTGATCTGACAATGTACACGGTCAAATATCATAATAAATCATCATAATGAAATGTTTGGTTGTCTGATGCATCAAGATGGCTATATTATAAGTTGGCAGAAAGGCGTCAGGGCACTCAGAGTAATCTATCAACTATGCATAGTATGTAAAAAACAATGTCAGCACTGAACATATATCGACAGTGCCATTTCTATGGTCATTAATTAGCCAGGGGATGTAGAGGCTGTTTGTGGTAGTGTTGTGACGTTCGCGAACGAACCGATTCTTTTGAACAGCTCATAAACATGAACGATGGGAGCCGAGTTGCGGCTGGGGGAGAGCCATTCTTTCCGTAGTTACTTTTTTCCTATGTGTGTTTCACACATATGCACACAAATTAGCTCCTCCGCAAGACAGAACAGCCACAAAATGTTCTTTTGTGAGACTGTTCTTGTATAGAAATTTTTCACTAAAAGCTGTTTTGCACAGAAATTCATTGCTGCCCACTTTGTTATTGTTCATTTAAGACTTGAAGGGGCTGATGTCCTATTTGCAAAGTTTACAGTAGTACATGTAATAGTTTAATAGTGGACTGTATGTAGACATTCCCATTTAATTTATTAGAATTTTATCTACAGTATTTAAAACTTTAAATATTTTTTTTTTCTCAAAATGTTAATAACCATGTTTAGCATGTGTGGAAGTGTTTGTAGTAAAAGCTGTTTTGCACAGAAATTCATTGCAGTCGGCTTTGTTTTTGATGTTTATTTGTGATATAGGTATTGTATGAATAACATAGGTCATCGTACACACACTTTGTACTAAAGGTGAATCCAAAAAAGTGATATCATTGTCTAAGCAGAGGGATGTTGTGCAACCCTAGTCCACACATGACAAATGAGGTAATAATCAATATTTCAGAATAATTCAAAATCAGATATTGGTGTGTGAGTTTTAATTAATTGACTACACCTCATCATTCCTCTCAGTGATTATTTCTGCTATATAACTGATGCCCGCAAGCTGGCTTCTTAAAACTGACTACATATTTAAAAGGAGCCGTTCTTTTGAACATAAAATAGATCTGCTTTCCTGGATAGCAAGAACTGGAACACAGCACTTACAGCAGGCCTATTTGCCTTGGTCCCAAATGTGTGTTCTGTCTTGATGGCACACTGGTAAGGGTTGAATTAGAAAGACATTTTGACCAATCGAATTATAATTTACAAAAAAGGCCCATTCATTAACCATTATCAATTGTATACCCACTAGAACTTCTGTCCAACAGAATTGGGTCTGATAAATAGTTGATAGGAAGATGATGAAATGAGATGAGGTGTAGGCAGAGACCCTATCCAGCAAACTACATAACATGGAGGTCCAGTAGTCCAGAGCTTAATAATGTTTGAAAGCTGGAAAAGCCTCCATTTTAGATTTACTTCATCATTACCAACTAAGGGTGCATTTTATGTATTTTAGTGACACAGCTATTGCCCATTGCAATTAAACGTGTCGTTATGGAACATTAGGTCATATGAATGAAATAACTATATTTTCCTGCCGTAGATGTATAATTCTAAGAACTCTTATGTACTTTTTTTGTTCTTGTTATATAAACATTTAAATTATCTTGTTATTCATGTCTAATATAAAGATTAAATACCTGAATACAGCAGGAAGTAGGGTATAAACACACAAAAATATGGATGAGGAGGAAAAAGTGAAGATCAAGGGGATGTTTGAAAACAAGTCAATGTTCAAAGCCCAGGCTTTGGTGTTTGTGATGAACGGGTGATGTGATTGTGTATCTGCCTGATAACCTTTGATATGGTGTGTAAGTCATGCAGTCTGCTAAGCTTTGAGGAGGGGATAATTGACAGATAATGAGCATCCCTCGATCCAAGCCAAATCCATTCAGCATTTCATGGGGCCATGTTAGGATATAGCCTTCCCATTTAGACTAGGGAGAGCCTCTGTTGGCCCCGTTCTCTTGGGTGTTCTTTCCTTTGTTGTTAGGGCGAATGGTTTAACAACAAAAGACATTTCAGTGGTAGAAAGTACCCAATAAACAGCCAACCATGTTCCAACCAGTCTTACAGGCTTTCAGTAAGACGGTCTTTGTTTGAATGCCTGCATCTTGTCTCAGTGGTGTTGGGTTTATATGTGCTGATGCTATGCTTTAATTACTCAAAGGGTCAAGTAGCAACTACGTGGTGATGGCCCACGTTTAACTTTATGGTGGTTTCAGGGCTAATACAGTAGTACAGTAGGCTAGAATACATATTGGAGTGGAAAAATGTGCTTTTCTGGATTTAAAACAAAAGCTGGTTGGGGTATGTATGGTACTGTAAGTGAGAAAGAAAAAAAACTAAGAGTTTGTAGGTTGTGGGTTTTTCTGTTTGTTTATTTGAGGTTTCTGTTGTTGACAGTTTTAGTGTCGATACTTCACTCAAGTCTTTTGTCACAACACTGACATAACTGTGTCATAAACATGTCACAGATGGTCCCATTTCCTGTCATTCACTATCCTGACAATCACACACCCAAAATATGAGCGCCTTGTTGTCATTATTGATTCTCATAGCAACAAGCAAAATTTTAGACATCCTATCCTAGCATCAGATACTTTGAGAACTGAAGGGAATCCTCATACAACTTTCTGATAGCAAAAGGACAAGAGAAAATGCTATAGTGATTCATGAGATGAAATGTTGCCATGGCAGATATAGATTAAAATGTCTCTGTATTATTTGGCTGTGCCTATGTGGCAATACAGTTAGCCCAATGTGTCACCCCAGAGAAGAGTTATAAATCATCTCCTCAGGGACCAAAAAGGAAGTTTGCAAATAAGTTCAAATACACTAAACAGTAGACATGGACTTCATAAAAAATGAATTAATTGGAAACATGGCAGGGGAACATGAAAATGAGAAGGAAAGTTTGAGGACTCAATGGATAGACAAAAACATAGAGTAAAGTTAACACCTACAGGACATGGCCAAGGAAAAGATTCACATCAACAGGAGGGGGCACAATCAGAGACCTCCGTCAGAGATGTTCAAAAGTCATTTTCTCCAAGTCAAGTCTCAAGTCTATGAGGGGTAATGCCAAGTCAAGTCTCAAGTCTTTCGTCCCAAGTCCAAGTCAAGTCTCAAGTCTCAAATAGTACTACTATTGTAAATATTGACGATAAAGCTAATAATATTGATTTTTAATATAAAATTACTAGGCCTGAAGCACCCTTACAAGAACAACTATGTTATTTTATGGTAACTTCATTACTGCAGTATTTGTTATACCTATTGCATTTAAGCAGTAACATCCAGTGTCCAGCCATTTTATATTGCGTTTGTTTCTGTAAAAGGCTAATTAGGCTTTGAGTAATTCATTGGCTGCAATATATGACTGCAGTATTCTTGTGTTCGACTCTAGGAAATATTTTTTTCTTAACTGGCAAACACATAGGCACCTGCCGTTGCAGCACTTACAGTATATTGACCTGCTGCTTGCTTGTAGCCTAGGGGCAAAATACGATATAAAATAAAGTGGTAATGTTGAAAGGGGAGCAATAAAACTATAATCGGCATACAGTCTGTATAGCCTACAGTTGGGATTCATTTAGTGGGGGTGTAGTTGGATTGGTTTTCTAGTGGTAGCGTTACCTTCAAGCTAAATCCCCCCTCCATCTAAACAAGATTTACTGACCAATCCTTGTGCGTCTTGCGGTGCCTGATGAAATTCAAAGTTGTTGAGCATCATTTATATGAAGGTAGATATGTTCCAAAATGGACGAGCCTGTGTATTTGATTTGAGGACTTGTAGAATATAATGTGAGAATGCGTAGAACAAATATTTGAACTTGTAAATGCGTATTTTCATATACGTGTGTGTTAAATTTGCAGTCACGGTGAAAAAAAACACACAAGTGCGTGAAAAAAATGTGTGAACTTGCAGATTGAAATGTTCACCTGTGGAAAATATTCACACACACGGAGAAAAATATTAATAAATGTGTAGATGTGACATTCATAATGACAGATAAAACTACAAATCAGCGACTGCAACTTCTCAAATGTGTCCCAGCAGATTCGAATCTGCGCGCCTTGACTTTTGCTGCACATCTTACGATGAGCATGTCGCAAAACCGATTTGCACTTGTAGAGATTGGAGTGGGGTGTGGGAAGGGGGAAGGGGGAGGGGTTGACCCAGTCAGAAAGGGGAGGATAGGCCAACGCTACTTTTGCGTCATTGAAGGTTAATGCCCCTTTTTAGGGGAAAACAAACTGATTCCCCCTGAGACCGGTGTAACAAGCCAACAAGGTTGCTATAACTTCTTTAGTGGAAAATGTCATACACACTCTCTTAGCCCACCGAGGACTGTGTGCTGTATTTAAAGAAGATAGATGTCACTGGATTAAAAAAAATGTCCCTTTGAAATATCAGAAAACTGGATTAATGACCCCATGCAATGGCCAAATTTCGACTACTCTGACATCTATCACTATCTCGTTGAATCACCAAGTAATTCTGTTATTATAAGACCAACATTTATATACAACTATTAGCGAGATAACGAGGTACTAAAGAAGGTAGTTCACTTGATAAAATCATTTTTGTTGTAGCCAGATTAGTTAGAAAGTCTAGTAAGAGGGAAACTTAAATTTTGAAATAAATAAAATTATGCTCCTAAATGAACATTGTTCACAACTCTCAAGTCACACCATCCAAGTCCGAGTCAAGTTTTGAGTCTTTGAGGTCAAGTCACAGGTCTTTGTTTGTGCGACTTAAGTGCGACTCGAGTCCAAGTCTCAGACTCGAGTCCCCATCTCTGACCACCGACAATCCTTGTCATTCAGCAAACACTTCTGAAGTGTGATGTTAGAACATCAAACATCCTACCTACCACACTCACCACCAATCATGTAATAATTGCAGAAAACTGGAGTGGGATGCGTCACGATTTTAAACAAAATGTATTGAGCCTGCATCCATCATGTTGGGGTGAAAGCTTCTGATTGGTTCTCTATTCTATGTCAGGATTATTGTATGTCAGGTTTCTTCTTTCTCGTGTGATGAATATTAACATTAAACCACCACAGTATGATGTAAGGTTGAGCTACAAGGCAACTCAATTCCAGCTGTTTCCCAAAAATCAGCAACCGAATTGTTATCATGCACATTTGCACTATGTTGGTCTGTACCACCTTTGTTCCTGCTACCATGTTCTCAGCAGCACTCAAACACATTTGCAGCATCAAGTGTGCCAATGCTGTAAACTTTTTTTGCGTTCAAGTTGTCAGGCAAATTGGGGATAAGGCTTGACAAGATTAAATTAATTCATATGCCAAAGGTGGCGTAGTCCAACCTTACATTTACATGGGGAAATATAAAAGATAGCAACAATAGCAAATTAATTTACTGCGCAGCCTATCTACATATAAAAATAACTGATTGCTCAAGATTGAAAGCAACAAGAAGGGTCCAGGGGGTAAGGCCATGAAAATGTGGGAATCATGCAGTTGCATAATTAGTAGTTTGAATCCTGGTAACTGTGGCTTGTGCAGACTAGAATTATTGTTATGTGGAGAATATTTATGATTCATTCCATTACAAACAATACATCCAATCTGTTGTCAGTGTTACTTTGGGTCATACTTCTTACAGTGCATATTAGGCATTTGTACATAAGAGGATGTAAAATGGCAATGACACACACACACACACACACATGCGCAAACTTTCAACTCACACTTCCTGATGCAGCCCATTTCACCACACTTGAACATTTCCATTTTTTTTGTGTTATGTTATCACTCATTAAAATGTTCAAAGTGATCATTTAGGGAAAAAAACACATAATGTACTGTATAACAAATAGTTTCAGCACTTATACATGTAGACACTGATACGCTTAATGTAGCAACAAAACTGTAGCAGCAATCTAATAGTTTCTTATAGCAGAAAATCTCTGGGATGTTCTACACACCTTCTTTTGACTGCAGGGTTTTGTAATGACAGGTTCAGTAATTTAGTTGGTACCATACATTATAATCATACTTCACGAAACACCTGTGTGCATGGTACAATGTAAGTTCCACCACTTTGTTCTGGAAAATGTTTGAAGAAACAGTTGCTTTGTACGGTAGCTACATGTTTGCAAACATGTTAGTCTGAAAAATAACACAAGTCCAATGCATAGCAGATCAGTATACGTGAGAACCATGTTGCCAAAACTTATTTCTTTTCTAATTTATTCTCGCTAAAATCCTGCAACATCACATAGAGCACTTTTAATTAGGTTAATGCTAAACACAGTGGGAGTTTTGTATTAGTTTTACACAAAACACTTTTTGAGAACAGCAGTGAATTTGTCAGACAGTCAGAGGGTTTCATTGGCCCAGAGTTCTACAGAAAATATTCAGACAGACATAGACTAACAACACTGAAACCACACACACACACACACACACACACACACACACACACACACACATTGTCACACAAAATGGCAATGCTGCCATGCATGAGATGTTTGTCAAACCCATTTGGAGATCTGACACTAACCAAGATGAATTACGCCCTACAGATTAACTCCAGGGTGTTCTCTTAATATGAAATATAATGATGGCTATGTGTTCTTCTTCTAAAACATGGTGGGTCACAGTGGGTGTATGGTGAGTATATATTCAAATGCTGCACACGCTGGGTGCAGACATAAAGCTCTCCAAAAACCTTTCGGCAATGATAACGAGTGCCATAGCCATACAATTTGATCTCCATCTGGGAAGTCATTTGCGGGAATCACTGCATTATCCATCTTCTGTCCAACTCATACATTTTATATGCGAACTACTTTACCAGATTCCAGCCATATACCAGTCTGGGTGATATTTGATGACACTTCACAATATGTAAGAATCATATGTTGTAATGTTATGGTCAGTTAAGGATTGTGCAATCTAAACAGCAGCACGGCAAATTCAATATATGCAGAGGCATTCAGCAAGTGTTTAACCATATGACCTTTATCAAAAGTAATTTCCAACAAGAGACTTTATCACGGTACTCGCAGGGCCCATGCATAATACACTATCGGCTAATAGGCTGCAGGACTTATTTCTCACCAGCACTCAGCTTTGATGAACATCTCGTGTGAACCCGTTTAAATATAAACAAAATGTATGCTGCATACTGCTAAGAGCAGATGAGACGAATGAGAGGTTTGGGGGATGGTGTGAGTGTATGTGTGTGTGTGTGTGTGTGTATTTGTCTTAGTGTGTGTGAGAAGGTTAGTTTGTTGAGTTTGTTGTTTATCATATATGGTTTCCGCATCTTGGCAATCTGCTGTCAGTCTGTCAACAGGAATAATTGGCTGTATATCTGGACTTTCGACAAGGTTAATTAAAATGTCATTAGGGATGTATGCCATGGTATTTCTACACTGCCTAAATACATTTGTTTACATCTTTGTTTACTGTTACTTGCCTCGAGTTAAAAAATATGAAAAAAAAAAACTATGGCAATTTTATTATTTCTTGAACATATCACATATTTCATTTGAAAACTCTCTTCAAAATAAGAAAAAAAAACAGGGTATCTGTCATCTGAATTTTTCTTTTTTAGAGGAAGTGGATATTACTAGAAATAATTTTAAAATATAATGGAGCAATCATAACATAAACAAAATCATAGCTTTTACAATTACAAATCCACAACTCTAAAGTATTGACTGGTTGTGGACATTTTTGTAAATAAGTATATATCAGTGGAACCATAAGTTTTTTATAATTGTCTAGGAACCTAGCTTATCATGCCTTAACTAGCTCTGTATTACCCAATAACTGCACAGAGACAGCTATACCCAAAGTTAAAGGACAGGCGAATCCAAGTCATGTTTCTGAGGACATTTATCACAAAATGTACCCCCATACCCCCACCCTATTACATTTTAGAAGTTATTCCCTCACTCAGACTTGCCTGACACTCTTTTGATAGCTCATGCCCCACGTCTGCTTGCAAAGGCAGTGTACATTTCCCACTTATGCCCTGGAGCCTCTACAGTTCAGCCTTGTGACTGCTGAGCTGACTGTCTGATACTGCACTGATATACATTCATAGTCTTGTCTGCTGGCTATCTATCTGCATCTTTCACTTTGTTTCACTTTGTGCAAAACATCTGCCATGTCCCTTAATTGGCACGCCTTTTCCTCCTCGTGGGCAGATGCCAGTGCTCTCTGTTCACTGAGAGGCCAGCTAAAACTGTTGAAGTAATCCATTGCTACTGGAGAGATCCCTGACTGTGCTGTGTTGAAATGTGATATTGGGGAACACCAGGTGGCGCAAGCCTGGCTAACATTCCATCACATAGTTGGCATGCTGAGAACTGAATGAGGTTGACATTGTCAGTGTGTGCACAAGGAGGCTGAAAGTGTTAATGAGCATTAAGTGTTGGCAGGTCTGCACAGCTGTTAGCACACTTGGGTCCACTGCTGGTGACTGAGAGGAAATCTACCAATGAGCTTTTCTAAAACATGGGCTGCAGTTGGAATACTGGAACACAGAATTACTGTCTGAGACTGAAACTGATTTTTCAAAATATTCCACAACTAACTGCTTGCCACTTTGTTGGTGGATTCCCCACACAGACACGGACTTGTTACAGGATCACATCATTATCAGATGACTGTGTAGCCAGAGCAGTATTTTAATGGTGTGCGCCGCTTTATAGTTTCTGTCGCCAGTCTGCTGTGAATCCTGTGTTTCTGCCGTAGCAATAAAGGACCATTATGGCGTGTAGCGTGGAGGCGTCTAGAACATTTAAAAAGGCACAAATGAGACAGAAAGAAATCGAAAGTGTTTGATGAGATTTGAGTAAAAAGTGTCTGAGGACACATGCAACACAATGCAATCCAACTTCAGTATCTCCAGTAAAACTCTTTCAAGTAACATTTCAGATTATTACAATCTGTATATGTTGGACACAGTGGATTGTTCTTCACTATACACAATATTAAGAGAAAATTGATGTTACTATTAATATGTAATGTACATTTAATTTTCCTGAGTATGTATGTGCAGGTATATATGTGGAAATATTCTGTTTACCATGGCAGTGTAGCTTTAACTTCAGCATTCCCTGCAACTATGTAGCCCAATTATCAGCTGTGTCAGAGTGCTACAAAGCATTGAAAATTCTGATTATGCCTCCTGTGATTTGAATTTAATTAAAAACCTGTCTTCAGTCCAAACCTCATCACAATGTCCTCCCTTTAATAATTTTTTTTTTAGTGATGTGATTTTTAATTTATTTTTTTTTTCCATTATCCAGTTTTAGGGGTCTATTGGATCACACTTTTATATTGTGTCCAATTCATGTTGACCAGCTATATTTTTTTTAAATCCACTTCATGCAGTCAATGGTTAGATATATGGCTACACATAATTTAATACCAGAGCATTTGAGCTGTGCCAAATCTTTTAAAGGATAGCCTATAAACTTGAAAATCTGAATGAATCCTGGACTGTAATGTTGTCTTAGTATGCATTCAAATCCTGTGACTGCCCTTATGAGATAACTAGCACTGAACTTTTATATTTGGCCTTTAGGATCACAAACATTTATTAACACTGTGTTCAGTAATTCACATTCACCCAGCATCACTTTACCTGTAGTTGCTCAGTGCTCAAAACAGACCAAATATTTACACTTAACTAGGCATTTCCCTGAAAGAACGAATGAATGATACAGTAAATAAATAAAAGAAAGAAAGAAAGAATGAGTGAATGAATGCATGAATGTGTGATTAAAAGAGTAACACTTTTATAATGTAAAGCCATGATATCAAGAACAGATATTTTAAATGTGGATGCTGTTTTTAATTTCCACCAGGAGAGATATGCATGAAATGATCAGAAGTGTAGTGTCAATATGCTAAGGAATTTATGGGCTGCATTTGAAATCCAGAGATGTGCTGCATTAGAATCCTTTGCACTGTCCCCAAAGTAGCCAGCCCACCCAAGAAAGGATAGGAAGTATTTCACTCCACAATATATCCCTGCAAAGATGCAATTTCCATAATCTCCTCAGGGGGATCATTATCATGTTTTATTTATTGTTGCACCACCCTTAAGCATTTAATAAAATCATGGCAGTTCCTCCAAACATACTTATTAGAAACTGATACAGAATTTCTCCTACTACTATTTACAAACGTCAATACAAATACCGTACCAAAATATTACATCTGTTACATATTCATTTATTTTACAACGATTAAGGCAGAGCATGCGTGACTACCGACCTAAGCCTTCAGTTTCGCCATTTTGAGAGGACAATTCTGCACAATTCACAGAAGGTTGACATGTTATTTGTTGAGGTGATTTTGATGCCAATTGTGCAAGATCAATACATGTCATCTTCCAAGGAATTAATTTATGTTGTCTTGTCATTGCTGTGTAGGTCTATGCGTGTCACCATGGATTTCAGGACACACTTGTGAGATTTGCTAAACATGTGGGAAGCTTTTTGGAACATATGATATGATGATATAAAATGCCTGTTCACAAAAATGCTTATTCACTCCTCTCATTTCTGCAAAATTCAGATACTCTCTTTTCTACTGAATTCACTAAATGATATGATAATGATGATAATGATAATATAGACATAATACCACAGAAAAAACACTCTTTTGTTACTGGATAGAAAAAAGTCTATTATTATTGTCATTCTATTATTATCATTATCATTCTATTATTATTATTATCATTATTATTATATTATTATTATATTGATATTGTATGAAATGGCCATGGGTAATAAATGTATAATTTATGATATTTTACTTATTACAGAATGAAAGGCTTAACCTCTAGTTCTATGAGGCACATCTGTCCTGTTCTCCACTGTCACTTTTCCCCTCTCATATACACAGGCCACATGTATGTACGCAAGATGTATGTATGAAGTTTGTTTAACGAGTGCATCAACAAAAACAGGTTACCTCCTTCCCTGTCCCCATGGTAACGGGAGCCCAAGTGCCCTTGATCTGGTGCAGAGGCAGCTAAAAAGCGCTATTGAACCCAGCAGCCCACAGGCTGGCCTGACTGCCAGTGCTCTATTGTGTGAAATCCCTCTCGGAGAGGGTTGAACTCCAACGGCGAACAAGTGGAACCTCCCACATGATCCAGTCACAGCGAAATCACAACAAGCCCAAACAGCCCAGATCACTCATGCAGGAGAGGCGGCGGCTTCCGCCGCCAAAGCCCACATGCACCATGTGAGATGAGCTTCACAGCCTGATGTTTTTTTGATCACGCAAAAACCACAGAGGTACTGGATTCATGGGAGGCCTCATTTGGTATGCTACAATTATAGTTTGGATTTTTTGGTGGGCTTAATCACTGTCTATAGTGGAGAGCAGTAAATTACAACACACTTTGACAGCAGCCTGAATTCTAAGAGCTTATTTATCTGAATAACTGTGAGATTAGTGGGTTAGCAAGGTGCAGTGAGCTGAGCCTGAAGCAAGAGCCTGGCCAGATTGCTATGTTTGCTTAATTTTGCCTGGTTCAGAAATGCCTTGCTCAACTTCTTCAAAGTGTATCCCACAGGTCTGCGTATTTCTTCTAAAATGTAGATAACATTATGGGATATAATAAATAACAAATATGCAAACAGTGCATCGGCATATTTATTTATAGGCTATATTCATTTATAGGCTATATTTATGAGTAATATAATATACAAATCATGCCAAGTAGGACATATCATATCAAGCAAAAGAGCAAAAATATAGAATATTTATGTTTTCAAATTGATGTGTTTTGAAATGACCAGATAAAGGCTGGATGTACTGGCAGCCGGTTCTAGATCACGCTGTTCCTTCCATCATCTGCATAAATCCCTTTATGCCCAGCCCTGAAAGGCTCCTATTGTTCTGGGTATATATGTTTCCTTGTCACCTATGTGCAATCACACTTCACATATCCAAGATGCACATATGCATTCACTTGATTATCTACACAAGCGCATACACATACACACACACACACACACAGTCACAGCAAATGTATTCCATTGTCTTGATTCCCCCTTGATTGTCTTGATTTCATCAACTGAGCTCTCTATAGACCTTGGCAACGTGTACACAATATACATCCAAACATCCCTATGTAGAATAATTCTGTAATGCTAGTTGTGGAGATGGAAGCACTCCAACTAGGTCTAATCGAAGTGATGATATTTTGAAGCAAACACCGTTTGCCCTCAGTCCCTTGGGATAGGATGTGCTTGGAGTTTAATTTCTACTTAGTGCAGTGTAGCAAAAAAAACAATTTGTCTTATGACAAAACAAACAATCAAGTAAACAAACAAATTAATTAATCAATAGATTTACTTGTGGATCACCTGCTTAATTTATCTAATTTTGAAGTGTTGAATGGATCTATACAATTGTATTTTATACATACAATCTTTGTGAATAGGCACCGGAGTGGATGTGTAGGGAGTGAGAATGCAGGCCTAAACAGAAGGGCACATTGGTGAAGCTGAGCACAATATTTACCATTGGGTCTTCTTTAAAGTGTAATAGGTTCATTTTCATTCCCTGCATCCTGCTACCAGTTGACATTGTCTTTGGACTGTGTTTGTTTTAAAGGGTGTCTGTCTGAACACATTGGTGAGCAGAGACAGTGTGAAGGGTTGGTGGATTTCTTTGTAGCAGGTAAACAACTGAAGTGAGCCAAGTAATGTATTCACCACCGCCGCCCCCTCCCTGTGAGCCTCCATGGGATATGAAGTAGACAGCTGGCCCCCGAGACGAGGCAGCCTTAGCAAAATGCACATTTCTGGTGATTCAGTGTCAACATTTGATACATTTAAATAAGAAGCACTGATGGTTTATGCACCAACTCAACACATCTGTGAAATGACTTGTGCAGAGTTGAGCAAATGCCACAATGAGCTCTGTGCCACACACACACCAAGAAACTCTCACCAGGACGTGGAGAGAAAGCAAGACTGAGACAGAATGTCATACATTTGTCATATAGTACACAGCAGAGAAACAGGGTGTAGTAGCCATAATAATGTACATGGACTTTTGCATGAGCTGCATGATTACATGTGTCCTAATGAATGTATGTTTTTTGAAACTTGCATAACACTTTGAAACTAGCCATAACACTTTGCATACATCAATTATGCATTCAAAAGGCTTATGTATTAGCAAGACTTTGAAGAAGAGAAAACATGCAGTCTATGCCCAATTATGCTGGAAAGATTCAGAGACGGATCGAGAGGGCATGAATCTCTTTTGGACAATAACAGTTTTGAATTTATAAACGGCCTCATAATTGAAGAATTTTCAATTGTTTAACTAGGTTTGTGCCATGTCTAGGAAACAAACATGCATGCACAACTGTTACATATTTATCTTTCCACAAATTGCTTTGTCTTTGAAATGTTTGCGCTACTGATATGGCTTGATCTGCTGCATCTTTCCTTTTTATCATCTTTCCTCAGCATTATGCAGATCTGTGTCTGTCCAAAGCAATCGTATTTCCCCGACAGAAGCGTGACCAGTCAGACCTGGTCTTTTTCAGCTCGGCTAATCTGACACTACCTTCTGAGAGGATCCAATTAGAACATTCCTTCAAAGAACAAATATGGTTGCTTGAGCGTGGAGGAAAAAGTAGAAAGGAAAAGAAATAGCGGCCTTTTTTTTTTTTTTTAAATAATCTAGTCCATAATCAGTTTCTTGTGCCATTAGCATACTGTCACACAAACCAGTTCCCTCTTTACAGGTTGTTTTCTGCACAGAATGTGCTTCCACCAGTGACAGTTCTTGCTCTTCGAATCAGTAAGACTCTTTTTGCAGTTGAATTTTCCTTGGAATGGTGGGGAAGGAGATTATTATTAGCTGTCATGATACAGTAGAATAACTGTAACCGGGTCTTTATTGAAGAAGAAATGAACAGTCGTGACACTTAAGCGTCCGAGGTTGGTGTAGAAGTGAGGCCCACTCTGTAAAGTATGCGCTGGCCAATGGGTCTGTTCTCTATTCCTTATTCTCATAGAATGGAGGCGCTGCATTTTCATTTTTCTTGTGCCACAGGCAAGGCACAGCACATGAGGGTGGCAGCGTACCACCATAGTGTGAAAACCCTGTCACAACAAAATAAAAGCCCTGTGCACACAAAACCATGCTTGAAATGAAGACGCAGATAATACGCCCTCCATGGATAGCAAACAGTGATTAAATAGCATGTGTAAACTACTACTGTTCATGTCATCATCATAGAAATATTAAATCATTTAAAACTTAAAACAGATTTTTCCATTCCCCCCCCCCCCCCCCCACACACACACACACATTAAACATGTATACCCACTGTGGCCCTGAAATAATAAAATATGAGCAACCTGGCAACCCTTTTGTTTATCTTTGGTTTATCTGGATCCACAATTGACTTGACATCTTTGCATCTCAAATATAAATTGTGGTCCTTGTAAAAAGGTACAAACAGTGGATTCTGTTCAAACAACATCAATAACCCAAGCTCAACCCTAGCATTAATCAAATGAAATGAAGTAGGAGTGCTATGCGGGGTGCTATGGTGAATGCCATATGCAAATCTCCCCCAAAAGGTGTCCCTAAAATGTTTCTTATGTGAAATAAAAGCCTTCACTGGAAACTTTCTTCCTCAGTAACAAGCCATAACAACTGTCTCATTTTCTTCTTTTTTTTTTTGTTTATTCATCTGGATCTCCCAATATAAGACCTTATATTAATAAAGTGTAGTCTTAAATGTCCAGGTCTTACAATGCAATGGAGACTTTTGTCCTGGATTGAATTATATTAACTGCAAAGTCCATCCCCCAATACCCTCTCCCATTGTTACTATCATGTCATTTGTTGATATCAGCATTATGTGCAGGCACTGCCTTTTGCAAGTATGGGAGTGTCAAGTCTAACAAAATCAGCTGTTGCAGCACTAAATCTCAAAGGGCGACTAACATACACCTACACTGAAGTTAACATTGTTAAACTGCACAGGTAAGTGTTAATTATGTACAATCCTGCCATCCTGTTATTACAGAAGACACTAATTTTGCTTCCCTGTCTTCTTTTTAAATATCTCCTTAACATATAATTAGACACTAGTTGTACTCACCCATTTGTGCTAAAAAAGATCATTAATTATCGCTGGTAGGATTTACCAAAATTAGCCCCTGCCTCAGTTTTCCTAGTAAAGTATGTTTAAAATGCTCTCTCTCTCTCTCTCTCTCTCTCTCTCTCTCTCTCTGTGTGTGTGTGAGAGTGTGTGTGTGCTCTCATTCCAATCCAACATGTAAGTCCCTGTAGCAAACAGCAGACAGCTTTTAAGGGCGAATGATTGAATTGACCCCTAGTTGGTTATAGAGGGAACATGGTCATAGCTCCCCTTCCTGTGAGAAGATGCTGCCCAGTGGTAACACTGATAATGGGAAGCTAATCTGGAGGGGCGCTTGCATAAAAAATAATAACCTGCTCCAGCCTCCCAGGAGATGATGGCCTTGGTTGCTGATGGCCGTAGTGACAGCTGTTCCCAGCGTGTCTGTGCCATGCACGTCAGCCGCCTCTCTCTTGCCAGCATCTTTCACACTCGCCTTCCCCTTGAACTGGAGCATGCATTTTCAAGTGGGTCCTGCCATGCCCGCAATCAATAATTGTAATAAGCGTGACAGGTACTTTTCTGCTAATTACATTGGAAATGACTGGTCACTCATGCATATTCTTTCTCCTCGTTTATTTGGCAGCCTGCACTGGGCATGTGATGACAGTTGAGAGTGGGCAGTGTTTTGTTCATGGATGACTGGATGCATGGCTGGTTTGAATGAGGCCAGTCGAATTTTGTTATTACACTTGAGATAAGACCGTCAAACCCTATGATTCCACCTTGACAGTTTCTTTTAAGGATGAAGGTGCTGACATGCCAGTATAGTCGTCATTGGATCACTCTTTTTTTTCGCCTGTAGCTTCTTTTGTTGAGTGTGTGTGTGTGTGTGTGTGTGTGTGTGTGTGTGTGTGTGTGTGTTTTCGGAGGAGTGAAAGCCTCTTAGGCTTTAAACCGTTTAACCATGGAGTCAGAATTTGTCACAGGGCCTTGCTCCAACAGTTGACTGAACACTACTGGACATCAGATATGCCACCATTCACTATGTCTGCAGCCTGGCCACCAATATTGTGCCAACAGTTGGCCATGATTGCTGCACTCAAGTCATTGTAGGTAAAATAATATTCTGTCAAAAGAGGGTTAGGCAAGTTCTTCAGAATAAGGAGGTAACTCCTCTGGCTCTGTTGATGCTTAGCCTGTGGCTTAAGAAGATGGGTTAGAATATAACATAAAGGACATGGCATGCACTTAGTGATGATTGAATCATGCTGGATTTCTCTTTAAAAACACACCAAAAAAAACAGTGTAACAATACATTATATCATGGAATGTGGCACTTATATCGTGCATCTTTCTGTACTCACATACTGTTGTTACAGTGCTGCCAAAGGGCTGAATGGAGGCCATAGACTGGACTCAGACCCAAAGCACCCTGGAGTGAATGAATGTATAAGACACCCTTACTGTATGCCGGCCAACTACATGTAATTGAGGCTACAGAGCTGAAGGTGAATGGCATCACTTATATACAGACCATGCAATGCTCAAGGGGCTAACCCAACTGCCTAGGGCAGGTTTTCAGTCTCTCAGATGGTGAGTAGTCCACTATTATTCCATTAGATACACATTACAAGAAAAGTTTGGTAAATAAAGTAAAGTAATATAGGAGTCCCATTAGAATCCCAGGATATAGTCCCATGTCATTAGGCGCAGTCAATCCAGGGGCCAGCTAGAGGCTGTATCAATCATGTCAAGGTCATCTGTGAAGCTGAAGGCAGACCACCCAGGAAGCCAGAGATGCAGGATCAGGCAGTGGAAGGCAGGGTGACCCTCAGCAGGGAGGCAGTGGCATGGACAGTGGAGTGGGTTGAGGACCATTCATGAGTGCCGCCGGATCACGTTGGAAGAAGGTCCCAGGAGAACCCAGGAGGTGCAGGCGCAGGCAGTGGAAGGCAGTGATGACTCACGACAGGGTGGTAAAGGCATGGAAAATCAGAGAGGAGATGAGTTAGAACAGTCTCCATCAGATTTCAGAGAATGTGAGTTATATTGCATGTGAAACCATATACAGATGCTGGCTAAGTGAAGAGAGAGAAGTAAGTGGAGAGGAAAGAGAGAGGAGGAGAAAGAATAGTGAAAATTGTACGGGTTAACAGATGGGTGGATTGTGGCGGCATTAAACTATAGCAGCATAACTAAGGTATGATGTATAACAAGCCAACACCACCAAAGGAAATGGTCAGTGGCCACCAAGCCCTGGACGGGAGCTTACAGCAGAGGCAGTCCTTTCCAATAATACCCTGAGGAGGTGTGGCTTACCATACACCATCCCTAAAGGTGTTGAGAGTGTCCGCTTGACTAATGTTAGAAAGGAGTTTGTTCCACAGGACAGGCGCACAATGGCAGAATGCTCTCCCTCCCATTGTCGATTTTCAGCGAGGTTCAGCTCTCAGTCATTGATCTGAGCATGCCAAATAATTTTTTAGTGTTAGTGACCTTCTCGTAAATGTATGGCCTTCTCATAAATGTATACAAACATTGGATGATGATATCACCCGATTTTGCACCAGATCTCTGCTACTTAGAGTCTAATTCTATTTTGGGGACTATACGACCGACTCGGTGAGAAATGTTACCAGGCTGTCAATTTGATGCATTGTTTCCCCTTTATATTTTATGTTAATTAAATTCAGATGCCGCAAATGGTGACATACATCAAGATGACAGTGCTGATGTGAAGGGACTAGTCTTTCAAAATAGTCTCTTGTGAATCCTCTGAGGACTCAAATATTATTTGAAGGGTACAATTCCATTTCAGTGGAGAAGTCTCCAGTTCTTAGCTCAGCATCTCAAGGATGTGAAAATACTACGCTGCATTAGGGGTAAATCTACAGGACAAAATAAGACCTATGCATGATGTCAAGCACAAGTGGGTGTGCTGTGAATAAACTAGAGCAAAGCTGATAGTGTCAAGAATGTGTCAGGTGGCTTATCGAAATCTGTGAAATATATATCACATAAATACATACAAAAATTATGTATGTGTAAAAAGTATTTTTTTATCAATGTCTACAAAGTTTTACTCATTGCATGAATCTTAAAGAGGTATGTGTCTATTTCCCATCCCTGTATGCCTTGCCTTTGCCTTTGGTCTCTCACTTCAGGCTTCAGCAAATAGCAGTTTGTATCAGTGCCAAGCTACTGTAAATGATGATTCTTTATTGTGTGTTTGTAGATGATAGTCAAACACATGACAGAAGTGACCATTAAGTGAAAGCTGCCTGCGCAGTTGCTGTGTGTATAAATACAGGCACCGGCACTGCATAAAAATGTGCTTGATTCTAAAGGTTCAGTCTTTTACTCAAAATTAATACATTTGCATGACTAAAAGAGACACTTTGATATGTTTCCCTTTGCTTGACAATGGACATCTAAAAAGTCTTCATGTTCATACCTTCTTTAGTTCTTTAGCAAGCTTTGTTTGACAGGGCCAGAAAATTGTGTGGAATGGTCGCCTTCACCACTTCCCCCCATCCACCCCTAGACCCTCTTCTCTCTCTCTCTCTTTTTTGTCTGGCAGTAATGATGGCAAACCCTTTGAGGTGTACTTTGAACTACCCAATTACAGGTCTTGGGTTTGGTTGACATGTAAGAGGAAAGGAGAGCAAACTGTCTAATTTTACTAAGCAATTAGTATCCTTCACAATTTGTTTGCTCCATGTTTATTAAATTGCTGTTGTGTTGCTTAGAACTCAGTTAATCTTCAATGGGTCAATGATTTGATATTTGAAATGTTTTGGTTAATAACTACTAGGTCATTGCACCAATGTTCTTTAGTGTTTTCTGTTTTTATAGCCTACGCATAACTTTGAGATGTCCCTCGGTAATTTCTTTAATCCGGCCAGACAAGTAAAACAAGTAGACTGTATCCACAATTTAAGATAAAAATCCACACAATACCTTAATCAGCAAACTTCCATCAGTAATTCCTCAAATCTCCCATGAGCAGTGTATAGTAACCCAAGCATTATAAGGCATGGTGGTATAAGGCTTCCTCAAGGAAATAAGCGGGGTTAAATCTTCAGCTTTTAGTTAACAGCAAGACAAGTTTGAATGTGGGGCTTATAAGTCACTACTTTAAATAGCAAATGTGGGGAGAACACTGAAAAAGAAAAGAGAGAAATGGAGAGACGAACATGGCGAGAGAAAGAGAGAGAGACAAAGGGGTGATGAGAGACAGAAACAGTGGAAAAGCACCCGGGGAGAGCTGATTCTGCCTGACACTTAAAAACCCCTTTTGTCTCACTACCAACCTGTGGTGCAGCCGCTTCTACACTTTCCCGTCCGACTGAGCGTCTGTCCTGCAGAGCTGAAAGACAAGGCAGGCTGTGCGTGGGGGGTGGGGGGTACAATGGAGGAGGATCTGGATTCAGCGCACCCCTCTCTCCCTCTTTGGGGTTGGAGGTACTCATGCAGAGCCTTATTATGTGCAAGATGAGCCCTGTTATAACACACACAGGGAAATATTGATCAGGCCAGAATGTAGAAGGCAGAGATGTGAAATGTGCCACACTTGGTATGAAAGGAATAAACACAGCCCCGCAAAAAAAACAACAAAAAAAGCAGGCAAAACAAACAAAAGCAAAAAGAAGAAAAATGTCAAACTTGCTTTGGCTTACTGTGAACATGATTACTGTTGATTTAAAAAAGAACAGCTCACAAATCAGACTGGCTTCACGTTGACAAAATGCTAATGTTGGCTACTTTTATTTTTTAGTGTATTACAGTCATGAGTTTTTTGTTTTCATGTGTCATTTTATTGATATGTCTCTGAAGTTTTTCAATATCAGGATTTAAGGAAATTCCCAGTTGAGTGAATGAATGAATGTCCTTTATTGTCATTGTCACAGGTACAATGAAATTGAGAGATGTCTCTGGTCAGTGCATCCTCACATAAAATAATAGAATATAATAAATACTTAAGTGCTAATACAGTAAATACACCCAAGCGAGGCCTTAAAGCCACATACAGACAGTCAACATACGTCGTTGATATGACAATCAAACAATCAATCAATCATGTAAGCGCATTCAACAAGACATGTCTCATCGCGTTTTAACAGCAAGGGCACAAATGAGCAACAGGGGCAAGGAAAAACTCCCTATCAGCATTTTTTGTTTTGTTCTCGTTTTGGTAAAGGAAGAAACCTTGGGCAGTTCCGACGACTCAATGTGCTAACCCAACTGCCTTGGGCAAGTTCCAATCTCTAACATATTGTAAGAAGATATGGTGTGAATATAGTCATGTCAGGGTTGTCTGTGGAGGTGGTTGCTGGAGGCCAGAGATGCTGGATCAGGCAGTGGAAGGCTGCCCTCTTGCTGTACCCGGGATCCGTAAAGGCTCTCCTTCACGGTACAGCAAGTCCCAGTCTCTCTCACATCATCAGAGGATTATTGTGTGGACGAGTCCATGTCAATGTTGTCTGTAGAGCTGGTTGCTGGAGGCCAGAGATGCTGGATCAGGCAGTGGAAGGCTGCCCTCTTGCTGTACCCGGGATCCGTAAAGGCTCTCCTTCACGGCACAGCAAGTTCCAGTCTCTCGCACATCATTAGATGATTGTGGTGTGAAAAAGTCCATGTCAGGGTTGTCTGTAGAGCTGGTGGCTCAGCAGGGTGGCGTCATCAGGAAGAGTGGTTGAGCACCATCCAGGAGGTGCGATGCGCAGAGTCAAGCGGTGGAAGATAGGGATGCCTCTCAGCAGGGTGGTTATGGCATGGAGGCAGAAAAAGGAGATGAGTTGGAGCAGCAAATATCAGAGAATGTATATATTGTATTGGTTATATGTTGTATTCTATTTTATATATGTCTTATAACCAAGCATTCAGTCGGCACTTAATTCAGTAGGCAGTTAGGTGATCATTATCTACTTTTAGTAGCATTAAGACATGTTATTGCAATTGGGTAAAAACTGTGTTTGAGTCTATTTGTCCTTGTGTGTATTGCTCTATACTGTTTACCTGAAGGCAGCAGTTCGAACAGGGAGTGTCCAGGGTGTGAGGTGTCCTTTATGATGTTCTGGGCTTTTTTGAGGCAGCGGGAGCTGTGTAGGTCTTCCAGTGTAAGGAGAGGGCAGCCGATGATCCTTTGGGCAGCGTTGATGACTCCCTGTAGTGCTTTCCTCTGAGCCACTGTGCAGCTAGTGTACCAGATGCATATGCAGTACGTTAGGATACTTTAGATGGAGGCTCTGTAGAAAGACACCAGCAGTCTCTGTGTGATGTTGTTCCTCCTAAGTACTCTCAGGAAGTACAGTCTCTGTGGGGTCTTTTTCAGCAGCTCAGAGGTGTTCACACTCCAGGATTGGTTCTCCTCTATGTTGACTCCCAAGAAGCTGAAGTCTGCCATCCTCTCCACACAGTCATCTCTGATGATTAGTCGTTGCACTTCTGTCTTGTTTTTTTCTGTAGTCTATTATGAGTTCTCTGGTCTTTTTAGTGTTTAGGTGAAGGTTGTTATCCTTGCACCATGAAGACAGATGCTCCACCTCATCTCTGTAGGCAGACTCGTCTCCCCCAGATATGAGTCCCACCACAGTAGTGTCATCTGCAAACTTCACAATGGTGTTGCTTTGGTGGGCGGGGGTGCAGTCTTGTGAAATCCTGCTTAATAATAAGTCCATATTTCACACTAGTCTGTTGGATTTTGTGAGGAGAAGTATAGCACAGAGGGGTGCTTCCAAAAATCCACAACCATCTCCACAGTCTTCAGGTTGTGTTGACTATACTAGACTCTTCACCATCCTAGGTGAGCCCTATGGCAGTGGTGTCATCAGCACATTTTGAGCTTGACAGATGGGTCTTTAGAGGTCCGTTCAATCATGTAGAGGGTAGTGGGGAAGGACACGCCCCTGAGGTGCACCAAGGCGGGTTGTTCATGTCCCAGATGTGACAACTCTGAAGTGCACATATGCACACTTCGGGAAGCTGGATATCCACTGATAATGCCTGGAGAAACAGTGAACTGGTGGTGAGAATTTCAGGTGTGATAGAGTTGAAGTCTACTAACAGGATCCTTGCATAGGTCTATGGATGGTCTATGTGCTGCAGAATGAAGTGCAGTCCCATATTAACTACATCATTCACTGACTTGTTTGACCTGTTGGCAAACTGCAGGGGGGCCTTTTGATGTTTTGGAGATTGGTCAGCACATGGCATTCAAAGGACCTCATGGCAACTTCCTATATTTTTATTAAGGCATGAGAATACAATGGTCTTAATATATTTTTACTTTTGGAGTAAAGATGACATCACAGGTGTTTATTACAAAAAATGTCTTAAGTACCTGAGAAAGATAAAAATGAATGGCTCATAATCCAGTTTGTTTCCGGAAATGTTCTACTTTCTACAGAAGGGAAGAAACACAATTTTTTTTTTCCAGACATGACATGAAATATCAACAGGATCTTCAAAGATCATCACGGAGCGAGGTGAACATTTTCATTTAGGGTGATCTTACACTTCAAGAAAACAAGCGATCACCCGCTGCGGCTGAACGGGGGGGGGGGAGATGTATCAAAGGTTTGGAGCCTTCCATTATCAGATGTGAATAAGCCGACACAATGAGAATATGACTCATTAGAGATCAGTCTGCCTGACAAAAGGACACACTGAATCTGACTCCCGATTCAAGTCTGCAAAATGTGACGGAGATGAGGGGGGATTGTAGGCAGCGGGTGCACATATCATTATCAATCTCTCTCTCTCTCTCTTTCTGTGTTCTCTGTCACTTGTCTCCACCTACCCTCCCCCTTAAACTTGACTTGGCATTTTTAGGCCTGTGAGATTGGAGTGTGGCCAATGCAAGTTGTGTTGTTAGTGTGAATTCTAAACTAAGCAAAGGGTAGGGAGTGTCAGGAGGAGGGAAACGTGAGGCCTATCCTCCTCTCCTCCGTGATACTCTACTCCCTGACTGCCTTTCAGGGCTTGAGCTCTGCACCAGCGAGGCCCAGCTGCTTCAACGAGGCAATTGTTATGCAATGGCAATTATTGCATCTATTTTGGGAGACGTGACACATGTTCTAGAAATCTGTGGAAGGATAATGAGCGGGTGTGCATGGCATGCCCGTGACACTGAGTCTTCCTGCCAGGTGCACTAATGATGTTTTATTCAACGGCTTAGACCTGAGCTAGAGCTAGATAGGTTTTAAAAGTCCATACAAAGATACATGTATCACGCTAATTAAAACACAGGTCTTGGGATTCACCCAGATTCAAATCCATAACCTGTCAAAGGGAAAAAAAAAACTTTAGAGAGTAACTTGGTCACAGATAAAGCCAAGACCTTACCACATCCTGTGTTAATATATTTGTCACCACATCCTGTTGATCAAATCACTGAACACCAATTTGGAAAAAAAGGATTTTTTTGTAGATCATTTCAGCATGGAGTCACCCTCCAAGAGTGAATAAAAATGGCTGCCACTGATTGATATATTAATATTGATTTTGGGAAAGGTTTTGACAGGAGACACCTAAGATGCCTGCTCATACATGTACCACCCATTTGAATGTTTATTAGAATGGCCAATGCTCTTCTAGAGAGAAATATTACATCAGCCAAGACAAACTCAAGAATACAGCTCAGGCATTACACAACAGGAAAGCGGCAATATTCAGTTCCATCTCTGCTAATATATTGGTCATTGAAATTCAATGTGACACTATTCATGAACTCAGCCTGTCACTTTCTGCAGTTCTGCTTTAATTATTGTACTCGATAAGTTGGATTTTGAAGAGCACTGTTTGTTTGGGGCATAGGGTTCCTGCCACAGTGTGGCTCAGAAATGGTGGGTGTCTGTTAATTTGTTGAAGTAAAGCTTGCAGCTGATACTTGGCAGGTAATCCTGGAGGTGTTTGCCAAACTGCAGTGTCAAATGTGCGAGTCAGAGAGTGGTCCAATATGGGCAAGTGTGCTTGTTACACGGTTGAAACTCTGTGGGTGACTGCTGCCTACTTCCCCATCATCGTTAACCATCATTCACGTTTGCCTTCTCTATAGGCCGACTTCTCACTGGGACAGTCACCTGGACTTAATCCTAATTGCCAAGAATGTGGTTCACATTTCTACAGGCAGAAGTACTATCATTATCTGCCAATAGTCTGTGAATTATCCCAAAATATGTATAGCCTCGTTGTTACAGCAATAGACCAAGCCTCTGAAATGACCCAAAAAATACATTACAGTATCTATTATTACTTTATTTTAATTTAGGGGGTATCAATAGATGACCCAGTATTCAACCTAATGTGGCAAATTGTCGCTTCTCCAGTTGACAGTTTCCCTGTACCTGAACAAAGCACATAATGAGACTTCCAGTGGCAGAAGGGTGGAAGGTGGAGGAAGAGGGAGAGAGTGAGAGAAGGGTAGAGAGAGAGAGAGAGACCTGGGAGTCTGCATTAGCAGCAAGGAAGCGGTGGAGATGGGGGAACAAAAGGGATAATGCAAGAGATAGAAAGGGAGAGATTGTGACAGAGAGAAATGAGAGAGAGCAGAGAAAGACGAGAAAAGTGAGATCATCAAAGGCTCTGCTTAAGATGCATGATATATTCTCAGCAGCGGAGGGTGAAACCCTTTGTGTCTCATTAAGTTGCATTTTTTGGGGGGTTGCCTTCGCATAAAAGTGCCAATTTCGAATGCAATGAAGCAGGATGGAGCCCTGTCAAAACAGGCGAGCAGAGGGGAAAAGCGGGTCATTCACATCCCAATGCAATCGCCTGAATGAGAATAGTAATGCACCATTATACAAGGCGAGCTGCAAGGGGCCCCAAATCAAATGGTGCATATGTGCTACCATATGCTTCCATTTTCACATCCATTTCAGGTCCTCTACCTATTGTCACCCAATTGCTGCCTTGTATTTCTCTCCACTGTGGTCTGGCTTTCAACCAGGTAGAGACATAATAGCGGGACGAAAGATATCTGAAAGAAGGTCTGATTTCATTTGCACAGATTCGGTCCTTTCATTTTTTTGCATTCTCATGGTGTAATGACATTTAAGGATACAGTCAACCATGTATGTTAAGTGGCACATTTTCCACCATCTGGACAGAAAAGACAAGTCTGTGGATTTAATGCATCTACTTGATTTCAGCTTGAGAAGAGACCTGAATTCTCCAGAGAGACAAGAGATTATTCTTGTATTTTTCTTGTGTTACAGCTTGCATAGAGTATAAAGTGATGCTAACATCACAAGTTAGACGGACACGTTTGATTTAAAAGTGTGTGTGTGTGTGTGTGTGTGTATGCGTGTCTGAATTAGTTCCATTCACTTGCCTTATAAGAAATGTCAAGTCTATGAAAAACATCAATAATGGCATACACATCTGTACTCTGGGCTGGGAGCACAGTGGGAGTTTTGAGGTGAGGAGCAGTTGGCTTGGACTTTGTGTAATGAGAATTAGATATAAGTAAAAGATCACAAGGAGGGACAATCTTAATCTTCTGCTTAAGATATTTAAACAGCACTATCATCTGCAGACACAGGGCTCAGACCAATGGTGCCATGGACTTTAAACTTGAAATGATGAGCCAAAGCCTCATCATCTCATCTACAGCAGGTTTCTTTGTTATTCTTGGTCCAGTGTATCTTTAAATAGTTTTACTAATAGTTAGAAGACATCATATAATACAGCGCAGATTTAGTTTCAACCTCTGATGT
This sequence comes from Limnothrissa miodon, assembly GCA_017657215.1. Taxonomy (NCBI): domain Eukaryota; kingdom Metazoa; phylum Chordata; class Actinopteri; order Clupeiformes; family Clupeidae; genus Limnothrissa; species Limnothrissa miodon. The sequence continues at coordinate 56,202 of JAGFZM010001538.1, read as the reverse complement.
CACCCAGGTCTGGATTGATGTAACTTCTTTCCTATTCATTCAAGTCCTTTCACCTATCTTAAATTGGAATCCGTCTGTCACATGTCAGAACAAGCAAATATTTAAAATAATTCATATTCTGTATCTACAGTCAGCCCACTGAAAAATTGATGCAAAATGAATGAAACACAAAATGAAATTTACATCAAGTTATAAATCAAAGGTCCAACGTAGACGGCCGCTAGATGTCCACATGAACCCCAACCCCCAGCCCCTCAACCCACCTCACCTCATCTCCCCCTGCTGGGATTTGTCCTTCTGCATCATTGGACCAGCACAGGCCCTGTGTTATGTGAGGAAATGGAGAGGGATGTTTCCTGCACCGATAAATCAAAGGGAGTAGACACAGCAACCAATCCAGGCCCCATACAAGGAGCTCATTTATTTGCTGTGGGCTCTTCTGATGACTTTTGTTTTGATGTTTATGAAACATTTATGCTGGACACACAGTCATTTGGTAGGCCCAAACTGATTTGATACTCTCATATGTTATTTTCCCAGAAAGACTGATGCTAATCATATACCTTTCATATCTGCTCTCTTACCACTCTGATGAAATATTTTTTGCTCCAAGTAGTGATAACAGAATTATTAAAAAATGCATAAAAGGAATATGGAATAACCTGAGGATATGTATCTGTATTTGTAATTTACATGACCTCGCTAATAAATTTAATGTGTGGTGTGAACAAACCAACAGGGAGGCCATTATATGGAACGGATTTAGTGAAAGATGATAAATTCAGGCTTGCAGGGCTATTCGTACAGTGTCAGAGTAATAGTTTATTAGTTATTAAATGAGATACATATTTTGGTGATTGATTGCTAAAGAAAGCACTGGTTCATGACAGGTTTGTCTTATTTAATAACAGATTACGATGTACTGTTTACTGTACTGGATTAGCCGTCCCTTTTTCATCATGACCAGTAATGCCATCTGTAACCTGCTGCCATTAACCATGGCAACACATGATGCATTTCCACCCCCCAAGACTTGGCCTGACGAGTGTTTTCCATAGGGGCTGGAGGAGATAAGAAAAACCCTGGTGTTTTTGCTTTGATTTATATATGATGTGCTGTGTTCATTAGCAGCAATCACTGGGGCTTGTCAAAAGCAAACTAAAGTGATTCTGCTAATGACTGTGGAGATGGATCAACACTACGTATGTGGGTGTGTGACGAGAACACAGAATAATGCAACAGCGGCGGACGTCTGGGAATTTCTAAGAACTGGGTTGAATTACTTGAGACACTGTGGTTAAGGCAAAAGTGAGCCCCATTACTGCCATTAACATTTACCTGTTAACTTTCAATTCCATTTCTTACTGAAAAGTAAGTAATGAAAATATAAAAGAATTTAAAGGCCCACTAAGCAACATTTTTCAGTTAATTAAAGCAACACTAAAGAGTTTTTAAGACCTTAAAATATTTTTTTCAAAATCGTTTTGGTGGTCCATCAACTCATAACAGTATGAACGTTACCTTCTGCATCTGCTCTGGAGCCCTCTATCGGCTGTAATAGCACTAAACAAGTTCGCCCTGTCGGGTCCAGGTTCTGTAGTCCAAGTAAAAACTACACTCGATTGGCTTTGCGGCCAGCCATAGGTTGGAGTATAGCTAGAGTTGAGCTGCCTCAACAGATATATAACGATTTATCTAACGATTAGCCTGTGATAGCTACAAACAGTGGATGAGTCTTTGTGTTAGCTAAGGCGCTAACGTGGGTAATGCTAGGTACGTTTCCTAGTTGTTTATAGCTTTAGCGCTTTTGAATGCATGCCATCATCCGTAAGTTGTCAACATATTTATATGTGAGGTGTATATTTCATTGTGAAACTATTGGATTTAGAAATTAAATGAAAATTGAGCACACATCCATGTTACGGTTGTAAGTGTAACGTTACGCATGCAATCTGATGGGTTAGAAGCTATCTATTTTGGCTTTCGAAACAACTATTTTGCAGTCTGTTTAGCAAATCTTCATCATTGTTTTCCCGTTGTGGTTTCCCGTTTGTGGTTTAGCATGCAAATAATTAATATATATATTATATATATATATATATATTATATATGCATGCTAAATTATTTACGACAGCAGTAATTCCGTAATTTAACCTGTAGATGGTGCGATTTTGAAACTCTTTAGAGTTGCTTTAATCTGTTTCATACTGTTTAGGATGCTAACATGAGTCATTACACAGTGAACGAACAGTGTGAACGAACAAAGATAACCCTTGATAACAGATAGAATGCGCCACTGTGGCCTACAACGGTAGATACAGCATTTTGCAGTGTTCAACAGCAGCGGTCCGCCTCCAATAGAATGCAGTGCAATACAATGTAATACAGCGTTCTTTAGAGGGAGCTTGTGAGAGAGAAAAACAGAATGTTGCTTAGCCCTTCTTTAATTTTAATTTATTGACAAAGGGAATTAAACATAATTTTATTTATTATTTATTTCTCCCTTATAAAGACATACTTACTCTCGGCAATTCATACTGTGCCTGACTACACTTGACCCTGAAGTGTGGTTGTGTTGACCTGTGTAATTGCCTTTATTCCATTCCAGGGCATGGCAGTATGCTTGGAGGAGGTGGGCTTGTGCATGGTTCAACGGAAGTCTGAATCATTGGCATACTCCGTGGATCTCATCCATGGCTTCAACTCAAAATAATAGGACATTACAATTAATTTGAGAAATTTGATTTTAAAAATAGGTATTTTTGATGTTTTGAGTAATGTGCAGTGTATATGCTTGAGACTTATTCTTTCCCAAAATAACAACCAGAGCTGAAAATCAATCTCAAAGCCTAGTAAATTAAATGACATTTAAACAGTAAGTTACCATCAGTCTCCACTGAGAGCTGAAACTGGTTAGGTACTATTTACATCTGACTTCTATCTGTTATATGCCCATAGGTTTATTACATTCAGTATAACGTCTCTGGGTTAGCGCATGTTGTTATGGTAACAAATGATGTTCCACACCAAAGATTCCAAAGAAGATGAATGCACTGTATTGACCATATTCCAGTGAAGACCAATAAGGATGTAGGTGGAAGAGGGGCAACCACGCTCTGACTGGTACAACTGAACCTTACATGTGAGCACGGCCAAAAGCTAGGCCTTATTACTATAATTAATCATTTATGGTTAATGATTACTTCCTTGTGGGGTATAGCAAGTTTTCCATTCGCTTGGAAGACTAAAAGCCAGTTCTTTATCTCATAACATGTATAGAGCACAATGAAGATAACCCTTGAAGCTTTACTGAAAGATTTTAGAATTACTTGAGAAGCAACACAAAACAGTTCAATAACCAACAGGGGGAAATGCTCTCAATCAAAGGATCCATTTACACATGATAGCCTAGCTAGCCTATAAGCTTTCTTTTAAAAACACACTTTTTCTTACGTTTTCCCCTTCATTTAAACATTATCTGAGATGTCGCCTCTGAAAATAATTTTTTCTTAAAACTCCAGCAACAGTGGAGATTTTGGAAAACACAATTTCGCGTTTGTGTGTAAACTGAGAAAAACAGAGAACACTGAGTTTCAGAGCTGGTAGGACTACTACAAATTTGTACTCAAGTACAAGTACTGTTATATTGCTTAAATTGTGCTCAATTACAAGTGGAAGCATTGGTGTTAAAAAACACTTGAGTAAAAGTACAAAGTAATCTTCAAAAACTACTGTGAGTATGGATGTTTTTTGAGCCGTCAATAGCAGGCATTCAATTCAATTCACATTTCTCAGATGAATAAGGTATAGAAAGGCCTTTTTATGTTCTGTAAATAAATGTCAACAGTTGCTTGTGGAACATGTTCATTTGCAGTTCTCAACGTCAGGTCTGGTAAAGGTCTTGGCTTGTGTATTTGCATCATTTTACATAGTTTTCACGGTTGACAGTGTTTGGCCATTTTGGCTTCTTTGTCCTCAAATGATCATAAATTAGTTTGTTCTCCACTGTGTAGTAGTAGCCAAGCATCAGACTCTTATGGTGTGCCTGTTGCTACAGCGGAGTTCAATGTTATTCTTTTGAGTTTAGACGGTTGTGATTATAAGTTCTTACAGGCAGGAAAGTTTGAATATAGGCTAATTCAAATTGTGGGCATAGGCTACTCAGTAGCCTTGCCCTCGCCAGCCCCACCCTGTACTTTCATTTCATTTCGTACAAATGGTCTGGGACCGCTGTATTGAGAATCGTTCTCTCCTAGGACAGCATTCTATCCAATCAGCGAAAAGTGGGAGTGTTCTAGTGAGCGGTGACTTCGGTTTTGTCTGGCTGTGAGGCTGCGCATTGTGCACAATAACAATGGCGGCAGCGAACGTAGTACAGAAGGCTATTCAGTCCGTTGTGGGAATGCTTCGGAACAAGAACAATGTTTATTTAATTTTATCTGCGGAAAAGATGGCTAAATGATAGGCATCCTTCACAAGCTGTCACGTTGCATACATCACGACCAGGTGTTAGCGATTGGGTAAAGGCAGATCCAATCAGTTTAAACTTCAGCAGATACCACATGTCTAATGAGGGAACGATTCTCAATACAGCGGTCCCAGACCATCTGTAGGAAATGAAATGAAAGTATAGGGTGGGGCTAGCGAGGGCTAGACTAACTCAGTAGTGACTTTTGATGAAGTAGTGAAGTAGATTAGTGTAAATTATAGTATGAGTAAAAGGACACACTTGAAAAATTACTCGTAAAAGTACAAGTACCAAACAAATCTACTTAATTACAGTACTTTTAGTATTTTCATTAGTTCAACCCCTGCTGAGTTTTGGGCAATCTACCTGCCAAAAGTGGGACACTTTTACATTTGATCATGGAAGCATTCCAGGTTGCAATAACATTTTTATTGGTGCAAGCACTTTTGTTTGCATGTGCAAATACAGGCCACGGCACTTCCAGAGTCGCAGATATTAGGTCCAACCTTAGCGGAGTGCTGTCTAGTGGAGGCACTTTGAAAATGAGGTGGTTGTCCTAGAGGAGTGGTGTGATAATCTATCGTGTCAATATATGGTGTGTTGTTGATGAGGCTTCTGATTGGCTTGTATGTCCTTCTCCTTCCTACACTGCCACCCATAGGCTTGGCGTAGTTATGATGGCTGTCAACAGCATATTTATCTGGGTTAATGTAAACGGATTGAGAAGTAAACTATAGGCACCGGTCCATTACCATGTAATGTCCTCTTGCTATTGTTGCTGTGTCTGATGAAAGCTAATTGTATATACTGTAATTAGTTAGGTATTGGGTCTTGCTAACTGGAAATAAATGTAGTGCAATGTGTACATACAGATCATCCTCACACATCGTTTCCACTACTATCAACTGCTCTGCACTACACTGAATTATGCCATGATGTGCCATTCAATTGTTGTAAAGCACTTCTATTTGAATGCCCCATCAAATAACTATGGAGTGCTTGTTAGTTTCAATCTGTGAACATGTAGCACTGCAATTCCAAACAGATGTACAATACCTGCTCAATAATGATAATGATCTGATTGATCAATGCCTTTGTGAGGGCCCTGTCACCCAAGAGAATTTCTTGTGTCTCTGTACTCAGTAATCAGTGCATTGAGCCTCATTTGAGTTTTCCCCAGAGGGTTAGTCCCTTCAGTCTTTTGTTTCCGCTGTACAAGTACTTTCCAATATACTCCTGCTTGGCTCACAGGGGGAGAGCTGTGAATGGGTCAAGATTGAATGAGCCCAGGCTTTTTGAATATGTAGCTCCACGTGGGTCGGCCATCCAGGAGTCTCTGTATGGGTGGGGAGAGAGACTGGATTTCAGAGATGGTCAGCTGTCTTAATGAGAGCTTAAAAAATAGCTCAGAAAAAAAGACGTTGCTAATACATGATGCTCAGAATTGATATTGATTGGTAATGAATGGAATACTCTGCAGCTCCACAGTTGAAAGAACACATTGTACGGTAGATATGTGAAAACATATTACATGAGTTCTCTTTCGTTTCAAAGCCGAAACGTACGAATGGATGATGCCTATCATCTCCTACTTTTTCTGAAGTCAATTTTAACCAACCCTTTGAAAAAAGGGCAGTAAGCGCTCTGACTCGCGCAGGCAACTACTTAGACAGCCCTGTGTGACGTCAGAAAGTCTATATATTGACTGTGCTTACGCTTCAGGTCCTCTTTGCCTCTTTCACCTTGCCTACTGCGTGTGTTCTGAGTCGTTTTTTCCGTTTGCTTCCGCAAATATTCTAAAAACCAACGGCTTTTTTGAAAGCCCACCACAAAAGCTTTTTTCAAAGCTCTCCGAGGGATTCCGTCTTGCTCCAAGTGCTCACGCCGGTCCCTAACTTCTGGTACCTCGAGACGCAAGATGGCTACTCGTCGTTGTACCGACTGTGATCGCCCCATGGCGCTCTCCGACCGCCATGCTCTATGTTTCTTCTGCATGGGGAGCGAGCATGCTATGCTCGCATTTTCGCGACCAGATCTCTGCTCGGCTTGCGAACGCCTCTCCCCTGCGGCTATTGCTTTGCTCAAACCTCTCACCTTTCGCATGCTCGCATGCGTATGGTGGCGGAGTCAGTCCGCCAGGGGGATTACATGGTCACCATAGACCTTCAGGATGCCTATTTCCACATAGGTATAGTCCCGAGGCACAGGCGTTTTCTACGCTTTGCCTTCGAGGGCAGAGCTTACGAGTACTCAGCCCTCCCCTTCGGTCTGTCTCTGGCACTTCGGTGCTTCACCAAGTGCGTGGAGGCGGCGATCGCTCCTCTACGCGCTCAGGGGATCAGACTCCTCAATTACTTGGACGACTGGATGTTGCTGGCGGGTTCCAGACAGCTCCTGACGTCACAGGTTCACACTGTCTTGCGTCACCTGCACGATCTGGGCTTCTTAGTAAACCTAAGCAAGTGCATGCTCTCTCCCTCTCAGGAGGTCGAGTTCTTGGGCGTGAGGCTGAACTCACACTCAATAAGAGCAATGCTCACTCCGAAGAGACTACAGAACGTCAGGGCGTGTCTACGCCACTTCAGACTAGGTGCCTGCGTTTCGGCCAGGCTGTGTCTCAGACTGACGGGCCTTCTGTGCGCCGCTGGTGGCGCTGTCCCACTCGGCCTTTTACACTTACGCCCGCTACAGCTTGCCTTAGCGGAACTAGGTGTGTCCTCCAGGTCGAACCCCGCCCGTCGGATCTTAGTATCCAGACGCATGTGGCTAGCCCTCGCGCATTGGCGCAGGCCGTCGTCCTCTGAAGGTGTACCTCGCAGCTATTTCAGCATGCCATGTTGGCTATGCTGGCGTCTCCCCAGGCGCTCACCCCCTTGCGTCGCGCTTCATGAAGGGCGTCAGGCGGCTTCGCCCCTCTTCCACACGTTTGGTCCCTACTTGGGACCTGGCCACTGTCCTACGCGGACTGGCTCTTACGCCCTTTGACCCTCTGTCGAGTGCCAGTCTAAAGATGCTTTCCCTTAAGACTGCACTTCTGCTCGCTCTGGTCTCGGTGAAGCGCGTTAGCGATCTGACTGCCCTGTCAGTCAGTCCTGACTGTCTTGAGTTCACGCAAGATGACGTGCGGGTAACGCTGCGACCAAATCCCTTTTCTTGCCCGAAAGTGTTGTCTACTGACCCTCGTTCGAGGGTCATTGAGCTCTCAGCCCTTCCTGAGACGGGCGGTTCTGTGCTTCGGGCCTATTTGACGTGTACGCAGAGCATCAGGAAGACGAACCAGTTGTTTGTCTGCCATGGCGAGCGTGCCAAGGGTCAGGCCTTGTCTACCCAACGCATGTCGCATTGGCTTACTGAAGCCATACGTCTGGCATATGAGGCGGCGGGTGTTCCTCCGCCTGCTCATGTCAGGGCGCACTCCACCCGTGGAGTGGCAGCTTCTTGGGCCTTCTGGAAAGGCGTCCCTATGCAGGATATCTGTCTGAGCGCTTCGTGGGCCTCAGGCAACACGTTTTTACGCATTGGACGTCACCAGGCCGGGTGTAGCAGAGAGTGTTCTCTCTGGGCCCGGCGGCGGTCCCATGGGTCTTCCCACCTCGGGCTCCTCGGTGTAGGGCTCTTGAGGCTTGGTTGTAGTAATCCATTCGTACGTTTCGGCTTCGAAACGAAAGAGAACGTTACAGATACTAACGTATCCTCGGTTCTCTGAGTGAGAAGCCGAAACGTACGCTTCGGGCCTCAAGTCAATATATAGACTTTCTGACGTCACGCAGGGCTGTCTCAGTAGTTGCCTGCGCGCGTCAGAGCGCTTACAGCGCTTTTTTCAAAGGGTTGGTTAAAATTGACTTCAGAAAAAGTAGGAGATGATAGGCATCATCCATTCGTACGTTTCGGCTTTGAAACGAAAGAGAACCGAGGATACGTTAGTATCCGTAACATTATAATTTTTCAAGGATTCAAGAAATCAAGGTAGTTCATTGTCACATACATAAGTTTTACGGGTGTAAAAAATTAAGTGCAATAACTTGTTGGTCTATTGTGCATAAGGGGGGGGATGACTAAGGGTGGCATAGAGATGAAGGGTGGTGTATGAAGTTTATGAATTTCCTGAAGAAAGGAAACTACTCCACACATTAACAAGAAGCACCCAAGGTGCAAGGGTAAACTCCTACTAAGGAGGAAACCTTAGGCAGATCCACAACTCAAGGGGCCAGCCCAACTGGAGGCCATGTGTGAGGAGGGAGTGAATGGGTGGGGGATCTGTTTTCCATTGCAAATAGGTACGACCAGGTACAACTGAAGTTGGTCTGGTTAGCTAGTCAAACTGTGACCGACAGTAAACCTGGGAACATGCCTACAGTATGCGCTAACTACAACAGTTACTTAAACGTAATATATTGTTGTAACCTGTTCTGCTTCATCCATTTAAAGTGATGCCAATAATATTATCCATCTGGTTGTCATATATTTAGTGAAGAGCCCATTTAACAGGTTCCATTAGCTAGTTTGCTAGGGTTAGCTTGCTGACAACTGAGGGTCAGCATGGGAACCTGGCTGATCTGAAACAAAGACACTTTTCTCCAAATAGTGACCACTTGCACTATTAGGTCTAATATGTTGTCAGACACTTAAAAATAGTTATCCTATCCACTTCAGTGAAACAAAGATAAAAAAAAGTAAACAAATGTTGCCACCACTCACTTCAACATGCACTGATGGTGCTGTATTCTGAAACACAGACCAGTAGATCAAATTCGTGGCTTAGAATATTTTGTTTCACAAAGAAAAAAACTGTACAGCACCAAACACAAGCAAAGTTCTACTCTCTCATGTAGCCTAAAACTTGTGACTGCCTCTTTTCACGCCAGTCTGTTCACGCCATGTTTTAATATGCTCGACCCAAATATAAACTGCTGAAAGCAGGTATGAAAAAGTATACCTGCTACCAGGTACAACTCCCAGTGGAAAAGCCAAAAATAAGAGTAGAGTTGAGTAGAGCAGAGGAGAGCTGGGTTGAAACAGTGTAGTGGAAAAGTGCCAATACTGTTGATAGCAAGGGACGTGGTGTGCTGTTGTTGGGAAAGGGGGCTTACTGGTGATGGCTACGTTGAATGGGCTGTGTGTTGTGTATGTGGGAGTGTGTGACCAGTGTTCTGTATGTATTTGGGGTGGGTGGAGGGCAGTAGAACAAAGCTTGGGTTGTCAGATATTTGTAGAGGTGATGGTTAGTGGAGAGTAATGTCATGTGTGTTGAAAATAAATGCAAGACAGCCCATAGACACTGGGTGATGTTCAGATGCTGCAATTCAGTTGTAGGTATGAGGGGGTATGTAGGTATGCTCATTTGTAGAGTTGCTCCAGTTATTTCATGTATAAGAAGGAAGATTTAGGATTCATGATGGGCCTTCCTGGATCCCCCACCCGCAAGGGCTGTCTGACGGGGTGACACCCATGTCTTCACTGCGTCTCTTCCTCCCCAAGGCGAGCATTCGGGGCCAGAGAGGGCTGGGACAGTCATCCATCAGCAGACACACCATCAAATAGAGCTTTCACTTCATCTAGCAGCCTAATTATCCACATGCTCCTTGGACAGGGACCAGCATGGGACAACTCTGATGGGGAAAAAGGCTCCGCCAGATCTGTCTTCAGTGCACTGACTTAAAGAAAGAAAAACTTCTTTTTCACCATCACCACCAGAGGAACATGGTGATGAGAAACTGGGAGGTGTGAGTGTTTTTATACAGAGCCACAAGCATGATGCCTTGAAGACACAGCTGCATGTGTGATTGATGAATACAATCAGCGCTAGATATTTCCTCTTATACAGTCTTTCCAGTGTTGTGTGTTGGTGTCTAGATGATTATTCCCAAGCAAACAGAAAACAGTGCATGCCTTACCACTCTTATGTGTACATTTGTTTACACATAATATTGTCTATCCAACTGTGGGCATAAACAAAGGGGAAATATCCATATTGGAAACTAAAACTTTATGAAGTTTGTGCATTTTTAATAAGGAGTTAATGGACATGTATCTTTTTTTTATAAATACAATCAGGTCATATGGGTTGATATGCATAATTCATCAAAGTATGCTAATGCTTTTTGCTTGTGGGTTAATGTACCTGCTGCATTTATTTGAGTTCAAGTTTTAAGTAGTTGAAGGTCAATTTTAGCGGCCTGGGGGCAGCATTACTGTATAATTGATTGAAAAGCATAACTCTGCACACCATACCGTGGGTGGAGCACTGCGCATCTTAAGTGTTCAAACTTCAAACAGAGTTCAGCGTGCGCTCCTCAAATTGTTAATGTCTTTAGGACAAAAATCACTGGTTCGGGTGACACTCAAGCGCAACTCAAGGCAGACTTAATATGTTTTTAATCAGTGTTCTCCATGTGAAGATCAGGGTCAACTGAAAATTGACTTTAGATTAATCACCTTGTGAGACAATCATGAGGGCCCACCTTAGGAATTGTGCAGTCATTGCTCTGGGCCTAATGAAATCAAATTAGACATCTTGTAAATAAAGGGATGATGGCATCACAGTGTGTTGACTGCACCCCTTTAGAGTAGGCATGCCTCTTATTTAGCGTAAGACCGTATATTAGCCTAGCTTGTAAAATGGTTTGAAATGGTCAGATCTATGATTTTTCTCATCTTCTAGTTAAAGGGAGAAACTAGTTCAATGGTTATGAAATGTGTCAAAGATTCAGTCAGGAGATGACGACCTAATTTCATTGCTATTGATTCCAGCGGCAAGATAACGTTCCACAATGTAATTTGTAATCAACTCCTGGAGCCTTGAAGGGACAGACATTGAATAGCAGATGATTAGGACCCCTAACCTGTGAGTATTTGCCAGTTTTCATTTAATAAGCCTTGTTAAACTTGGCATTCCTTATCTTTGCTGAACAATCTAATTCCAAGATGTCTACCAGATTTGTGAACAACAGCTAGGTCCAGGTTGAAATGAGTATTCAGTGCATTGTCATGGGGATTCATGATTAAGGGTGTCATTTGCAGGAAATTGTTTTATAAGGAATGCATGTTTAATATATGATTAGTGTGTTTAGGAGAAAGAAAGATATAACATCTTTGTACATGTAAAATGAGAGACAGACAGACCAGACTGTGTGTGTGAAGGGAAGAGTTGAGTTTGCAGACATCCCTTCTCCTCAGAGACTTGGAGTCTAGTCATTAGTCCCACTATTCCCATTGGTCAGTGAAAGCGGCTGGAGGGAGTCCTGAACCCCAGAACTGTGCCGATTCAAGCTGCCAGGGTCACCTCCCCAAGGGAGACCTGTGCAGAGTGGTAGAGTGGCTAAGACACTCCAACCCCCACAGGCCACTCACGTGCTCTCAGACCTCAGCCAGACTACCCACTGAAGAGAGCATGACAAAGCATGTCTCTTTCCTTGAGGGAAAGGTGGTGCTGTGGAGGGGGAGAAACAACATGACCACCACCACAAAAGCCCAATCCCACCTGATGATAGTGCAGAGTAAAGTCCTGAAGAAACAACAACAACAACAACAACAACAACAACAACAAAAAGGCATTGCTTTGTTACCGGAGGCAGCAACTGTGGTGACAGTTAATTACGGTTTAAGGTTATCTTCAAGGTGGTGTAGTTGAACCCAATAAGTTTTGTAAGAGCTTTCAACTGTGGTAGTCGAACACTTGTCAGACTGGTGTTCAGTCAATTTCGGATGGACTTAAATTGTGCCAGATTCTAAACACCTTAAATGCACTCTTAAAAGTGCACCACTCGTCTAGAAATCCTGAACAAAACGTTTTAAAACTCTTAAAATAAAGGAGACATATTTTTTTTAATACAGTGATGACAGATTGAGTCAATATTTCATTTATTATTCTTTGCACCAGCACTTTAAATGTGTAACCTTAATATGCAAATGTGTCCTTAGAAAAACAGTGTCATCGAAAGTATTTGATAGCCACCTTTTCACTTAAAGTAAGTAGTGATAGAAATGAATAATTGTAACCATTTTGGGGAGATAAATCATTGCAAGCAATAAATTTGTAATGAAAGCATTATAATTGAACTTACAATGCATTATAGATGAAGGACTCGGATAAAGTGTGACCAAACACTTCTCTTAGCTCTTAGCACTCACAGGCTATCCCAAGGCATAAATGGGGCCTTCGTCCCACTAAAGATAATGAACAAAGGCTTCAGCGTAACCTTTAACTTCCCCCAGACTTTGATGCACAAACTCCTGAGAGAAAGTGGCGGGTCTTACTGGTGCAGCACTGAAGGGAGAAAGAGAGGAGAGAGAGAGAGAGAGAAAGAGAGAGAGAGAGAGAGAGATGCGAGGCTGGCAGGACTGTGCTCATCTCAAACACTGTGTGGCTTCAGGGTGAGTAAGCGAATGATTCTTCCCTGCTGCAACCTCCCAAGCACACCAGAGAAGGACACAGAGAGACCAAATACTTGAACATACAAGCCCTACAGTACATTCTGAAAAAAAAGACTTTCATTCATGAGCACCGCCATTTAATAAATAATTGTTCCCCAAATTCGAACACAAAATGACAAGAGACACTGCATATATAAGTATGCAGTTAATAGGATAGGTTTTATGATGGAATATTGATGGGTTTGGATGATGTTTTGTTTCAGGAACAATCAATGTGTCTGACCCTTTTGTATTTTAATCATTCTGTCTGTCTTCAATGAAATGATGTGTCTGGCTTTCAGAGGCAAATCGCTGTCAAGGACTTGCTTTATACAAAATAAAAACATCAGCTTGAATGTAAAGCGTCCAGAACCACTGACACAGGAGGACTTGGATGCTTGATATGGTGGGGGGTTTGTTCCACCATTCCACCTTTAATGCTGATGCGAAAAAGCTCAAATTGAAGGGCAAAGCATGAACATCTCTTAGACCTTCTCAAGCAGGCAATGGGAAGATAAGCAGGCATGCTTCATTGGTCACCACTCTTGTGGCAACCGACACAAAGAATCCAATGGCACCCTTAATTGTACCGCTGGATGAGGAACTTTTCCATTTCAAATCGGGTGTTAACTTATTGACCACAGCTGCGTGCACCAACTGCATGGTTCCACTCTAAGGTAATCTGTCAAGAGGAGAGACATATGAACGCAAGGCATGCTGTTTGCCTCCCTTCTTTTTGTGTTGGGCTAAATCTGGACAGCTGAAGCAAGAATTATACAACTCGACCAACAATTGCTCTGACAGTTTGTTGAGTTCCAAAAAGATACAGACTAAATGGGCAGTCCTATTTCTTTTGATGTGCTTTCAACACAACGTCTGCATGTAATCCTGACAGGTTAAAGTATTTTAAAAATATATAAAGGGCTTGTACCTGCCATGTCAATGCATGGTTGGGGCGATAACTACTACTTTCTGGTCGTGGAAATGCTGTACATCACAAGTGCACAAAAGGCATGAACTCAAATCTAACTGACACTCAAATATCTAGAGGGGGGCGGAGCATTTAGTTTGAGAGATAAATGTTTCAATCATACATAGGACATTCAAATGACATGCTGTTTAAATGATGCAGTTATGTTGTGCCATCTTGAGAAATAGTGTGAGTATTGCCAGTGTCGTGTTGTGCTATGGTCTTATGTGTACTACATAGCTTACATTTTTATTTTTTTGTTAAATATGTTCGATTTTTAGGAACAGCAATGGTGTTCCTGGGTCAATTTGACCCTGTCCATGTTTAATTATAAAAAGATGAAAAGAAAATCTTTCATTTATTTTTTTTAATACAGTGATGACAGATTTAGTCAATATTTCATTTATTATTCTTTGCACCAGCACTTTAAATGTGTAACCTTAATATGCAAATGTTTCCTTAGAAAAACAGCAATGGTGTTCCTGGGTCAATTTGACCCGGTCCATGTTTAATTATCTAAAAGATGTCTAAAAACTAAAATCTCAACCAGCAGTGTAAATATGTCTTTACTAACACCTCCTGATGTGATACAGTGAATCTTACCCGTTTTGAGAGTTTGAAGATCTACGAAAAATAGTTTGTAAGAGCAACTCTCTTTCATTTATTTTTTCTTGATTTTTGAGTTGTCAAGCGGGTCAATTTAGCCCGTAACATAACAGGAGGGTTAAGAGAAGCAAATCCATCACTATTCCTTCCAAAGTTCCTTCTCTGCCCTATGTTTTACCACATGCAGCACACATATTTCTCATCCGATTTCTTTCATCTGTGCCCTACATAAATATTTCATCAAATTGATCTTGAGTATTGTCAATGTGTGTATCTTTGGGGAGATTACACGTCCATGAACCACATGCCACTGACTTTAATGGGCTATACTCCGAGAATTTTGTTGGACACTCTTTAATAATTGATGCCACAGGTACCTTATAAGACTTGGGAATTAGTTCTGAACTCTGCTCATCATTTTCTTACCTGTGGCCTGCCGTCTTACCAACAACACAACCTCCCATGGAAATAAAAAAGGGGAAAAACTGTCATCCTGCTGTGAAGAGTTGCACTTTTCAACTCTTCTCAACAGGGGTGTTAAAATAAATGGGGGTGGCCTGATTTCAAAACGGATTAGCTTCCCTTGCAGAACAATCTATTCTCGGCAAAGAAAGTAACTCATTGTCTCTGGAAAACTACTTATCAGCACAAATATTTTGGTAGGAGGCCAGGTTCTGCTCTGTGGACTAGACAAGGCGAGCTGAGGAAATCATATCCCTTTTGCTTTGCAAGTTAAGCCGATACATAGCATGTAACTACATTAGCCCAATCTGCTGAGTCGACACTGCCATGCCTAGCTCATTATCGAGTGAATAACAGAGAAAAAGTATACATAAATATGTATACAATTGCATAATTGCAGTCATATATCTGTACATGCAGTTGTATTTTTATGTAATCATTTGCAGTTAGTATGAAGCATTTTATTGACTGTGCTGTAAGATGACTATGTATGAAATATGTGTTAGAATGATTGGGTCCCAAAGGATACAAACAGAATACCTTTAGAACTGAAAAGATTTGACATTTGTCATTGTATGCATTTAAAGTTTTAGTAATTACTACAACACTGCAGAACAATACCACTTACAGAACCAGCAATGAGTGATTCCAAAGGATTATTAGTTTAATATTAATAACAGTTTATGGTCAAGTAATTAGAGTATAGTGGCAATTAAAATACAGTGCCAGAGGTACACCAAAGACAAAGCACAAAGCACAAACTTGAGGTCATGAAAAATGTATTCCATCTCTCTTTCTCTCTCCCTCTGCCCCCTCTCTCACACAAAAACACAAACATACAATACCCAGTAATGACTTCAATGTTCCAAATAAGTAGATTTATGTCTAGACTATCAATATTATCAGGGGAAAAAGCAGAGGAAGCACTGCAAAAAAACTTGCCTTGCCTACTACAAAATAAATCTGCCCTTCTGTACAAAAGATCCTTTCTTAGTCCTTCATAAAAAAGAAAGACAAAAGAAATGCTATGTTATGCTATGCTATTTTGAAATCTCTTTTTGCCCCCCTCCCTCTAATGTACAACATTTGAGCCTTTCTTACTTTTCAACGTGCAACTCTGCAACTGAAAAATGAAGTAGCAATGCAGGAAGCGAATGGCAGTTCTATCACGGGCAGTGCCTCCAAAACTCGTTTGCTCAAATAAAATCACATTTGCAAGAGGGGGGAATAAATTATGCTGCCGGCTCCCTGTCTATGCTTCACTGCTCTGCATAGAAATCAAAGGAGGAACATGAACCGCTAATTGTTGCACATGAAAGTGCACTTCCAAGGAACATTTGACAGTTCCTGCCTAGCTTGCAATGGTAGCAACCCCCACCCTCCCCTCCCCACACCACGTCCTGCTCCATCACACAGCGTTCCCCTTCCTGCTGCCACCCCCAACTTTACTTTCCTTCTTGTTCTCCTTTTTTGTTCATTTCTCTCAACACCCTACCAATAGCAGGCCAAATGTGCAATATACACACACATGCATTGGGCTTGATGAAGAATTATGACCCTGTGCACCAGTATCATAACAGCTTGCTCCCTATCCATCGCAGGCTTTCTGTGCTAATACACGGCAATGATTCAACAGCTAGCTCCAGCACTGAGACACTAGGCTTAAGGGCTTGTGTTTTAATACTATCGCGCTGGTCTGCTTTATTGCCAGTGCTGACGTGGTAATTTGGCATTTGTTTAATGAGAGCCATCCTAGACACATTTGACTTACTAACCCTTGACAGTAGACTTTCGGGCAGCGCGATGAGTACAGATTGAACTTAAATGAACCACCATAGCTCTTGCCAGTGTGGCAGAAATTATCCGTTTTTTATGGCTCTTGACAATTTCTCAGCTAGCAGTACAACGCACTTTAATTGCCGAGGAAAATGAAACTACAGGATAGAGTAAAGAGTATTTTACTGGGGTGGATGAAAAATGGACCCACCAAACCAAACACACAGTGGCACACACACACACACACACACACACACAGTGGTGTACTCTCACTACAAATGCAACTTTGGCTTTGTTCCCACACTAGCACCTCTAATCAGACAAATAAAAATGAAGGTAGAACAGCAGAGGTTATGTGTTTAGAGGACACACTGCGCCAAACAGCGCGCTCACTGACGACAGCTCTCCCTAGATGGGACAAAAATACACATACATACACATACACATAATGTAATAGAAAAAGAATTCTTACACAGATTAAGAATGACAATGACAATCCTGCTTCAGTCAGTGCCTTTTTCTCTGTGGACGGCATAAACGTCATCTTTTCTCAGTGTTAAGAAGTTGCAGTGATGCAGTAAACACTTTTTTGGGCTACCACAACCATCTCAACCACATTTTTTTTTCTGGCTGCCTACAGAAATGTTTAAAGCTTTCTGTCCTTTTCCCAGATATGTACACACAAATCCATTAACTGCTCACAAAATTATAATTGTCTCACATCTCCTACAGAACATTGTATTTAAATGCAAACTTTTGTCTCACATTATGGACAATAAGTATTTCTTTTATTAACATAATGTAAAGGGCAAAGCTGAAAGTACACAGTAAGCATGCAGGTTTATATTGAAACAAAGATATTTGCATGTATATATTAAAAAAATACATTAAACAAATATGTAAGTTTGATCTGTGTGTTTGTCAGCCGACCCTGAGACTTGCATAAAACTCTGAGCTCAATGAGCCTCAATGAGACAGACTGTGGCGACTAAACAGGCATATCCAATGAGATCCTGTGGACAGACCTGCAGAGGTTCAAATGTACTACCAGGCTGTCTGGATTCCTAGGCCAACATCAAACGGGAGGTAATATTTCATATAAAGGTATTTTATTTTACACTTGAATGTATAGAGGCTTTTTACGTTAAACAGCACTCCTCTGCATCTAATTTTGCTTACACAAAAGGGCTCAGTGTAAAATGAACACTTTGTTAATGAGTTCTCGGTGTGATTAGCATATATACATATGTAACTTCTCATAATTGTTTGTAAATGAATGGAAGGTCCTTGCTGCATGTAATTTACCCATATGAGCTGCCTTGGGGAAGACCCTAGTGATTACACAGCCCTGGCCATAAGCCCTTGAATTTTAAAACTCGAAGAATTACACAGTTTGCAAAGTTATTACACCTGGGACTATCTAAAGAAAGTTTGATTAAAGCAAGAGAGAGCTAAGTACACATGGGCTAAATGATATAGGATATGGCATAGCCACTCAAACAGGATATGTTTTGTCAGTAGATAGACAGCACAGGTTGAAACAGCATGAATCACACTTCACAGAATGTTTGATCACCAACTCTTGCAGTTCAGTAGGGCGGTGGAATTGTAATCTGTGCCTGTCCGTTTGTCTCAGTGTGTGTGTGTGTGTACGTGCGTGTGTGTGTGTATATGTGCATGAGCACATGCTAATTTTCTTTGAGACAGAGGGCTACTATTAGCCAGCTTAGCACCACCATGGTACTTTCACTCAGTATTGCAATTTCTACAATATTTGGTAAATCTTTGGATTCCCCAACTAGTTTCCATATCAACCAATCAGCAAGGTTTAAAGTGCCCACCCAGTGCACTGACTATTTGCAGGAAGCAAAATTCAGGTCCACTATGCTAGAGTATATGTCAGAGAATATGCAATAAGTAAATGAATTGTGTTGTACCTCATTTAGTTGAGCTAACCTGTAGCTTATAGTACTCTCAAGCAGACACAATTATTCAAGCATCCCTTAGCATCCACAAAAAATACATAAACCTGACACACTATGCAAACCCACCAACACAATATAAAAGAGATAAGATAAACAATTCTAATTGTGTGTCATTTATAACACATGGAATTGTGATGTAGAAACGTACAGAGGGATGCTATGGTAATCCTACTGCCAGACAATGGCAGTGCAAGTGCCTTTCCAGTGTAAAATCTGAAAAGAAATAGTCAATAACATCCACCAGTTACTTTTTCATTCCATTCATTTTATGGTTGCCTCCAAATGAAAAAGAACACTATTGTGGTGCTGTTGTGGAGGTCATACACAACAGACCTGAAAAAAAAAAATCCTTTTGTAACTCATTGTGTGATGACCTTACAGAAGAAATATGAATCAGATGAAAAAGAAAAACGGGACAGAAAAGATTAGAGCAGATAAAAGCCTGTCAGAAGGTTTAGCTTGAGATGCTCGCTGCAGCTCCTAATCCAGAGAGTCGCGGGGAGAGAGGTCATTCCCATTTGGCTCGAGTATATGCAGTGTCACCCATGATTCTTCTGAGCCACCAGCTCATTTCCCTGCCTGTAACCGGACAGGAATGGCCTGTGAACTCACCCCACATCCATACTCCTTAGTATGTACTATGTGAAGTGGAATCACGTGGCACAGAATGCTGGTCAATGGCTTTAAAAGGGTTTGGTTCCAGTAGAGATTACAACTATGATGTGATTTGGGTATAAAAAGAACTGATTGGCTGGTTCACTTTCCTCCAATAACCCAGATTCCGGCCCTGTTTGTATAGCAGATCAGCACATTTTTTCTGTAGATGCATTCAGTATATTGTGACCTTTAGGTATGCCATATTATGTGATGACATTTCAGTTAATGAATGTCAGCTGATAGAATGGCCATTGATACTTCATCATGAAGTTACCCTTTCCCATGCCAGTTGCATGGTTGTCTATGCTTTGCACTGTACTGGGTTCTTTTTTAATGGAATGAATGTGTGCTTTAACCCCTTAAGGCACACCCGCCCATATATGGGGGCCCCCCCCCCCCCCCTTTTTTGTTTTTTTGATGGTTATGCTTGTGTCATTCAATGCCAGAAGGAGTAACTTCAAATCAAGCAAACTGACATGAAAGCCCAGGGTCTTGGCTTTCAATTGAAACCAATTTTATGTTTCTAGGTAAAGGGGTTTTCAAGTTATAAACTTTTGAATGTCAGTAGGCCCTCTTGTGTACAAAAAGTCTCTATGGGAATTTACATAGGGGTCCCAATCAAAACGCATAAACATAATTTTCAAAAATGTAAATTCAAAAATCATATTTTTGGTCTTTTTACTTCAATTTTTTTGTGTAACAGGTTGAGAGATGGAGTTAGGACTTAGATTTTTTTTATTTGGGGGTATCATATGGATGGTACCTTCATATCTTAGTTAGTTCATAGACATTTGAAATGAGCGGAAAAAAAAACTTAGTTCCAACCTCTATAACTCTGTGTCCATATGTCACAGAAACATACATATTCCTCTAGAAAAAAACTTGAGGGTGTCACCTTTCCAATGGTATGAGGCACATCCCTGAGTCTAAAACTATGTAGGAACTGTCAAGCTTTCTATTTGGGTATACCGTTGTTTTGAAAAAAAGGAAAAATAGGGGTGTGCCTTTTAAGGAGAAAGCTCCCCAGGCATTGATCAAGGTCATTCATTCAGCTTTTGGGACAGGGGACTCATGCCTACCTGAAATAGCTTGAGAGTAGTTGTGGATGCAGCACAGGCTTTTCCACAGATTAGGACTCAAGCTTTTAAGCGCCAACATCTCAGAGGATCCGTGGCTTACTTTTGTATGCAAAGATTTAAAACGCAGCATCCTGATCCAAGGGGGTATTATTTTAGTGAACAGACAGAAAGAGTAGAGAGCAAATAAATACACTAGGCTTGAGATCTGCAGATTGTGTGATTACAGACGGACAGGCAAACAGGCTCCTCAAGCAGGAAGCACCTTTCTCTTGTGGGTCTTGACCTTTCAAATGCAGGTTGTCATGTGACTGTGTGGTAGACCGCTCACAAGCTGCCTTCTCTTTTCTAGGCCTATTACAGCTGCTCATCCAATCACTGTCCAAGAGAGGTGCTTGATTGCACCGAGAGAACCGCTGACATCCAGGGAGAGCCAAATGTCCATTCATTTGAGAATGAATGTTGGATCTCTCCCTCTCTTCTCCCTCAACTTCTCTTTCTCTTCTCACACATCCGCACACACACACATACACACACATTCTCTCTCACCCACAGAATCTGTGCACCCTCCTCCCTAACCACTTCAGCTTATAAGTGATATTTGAAAAAGTAAATGTCCAGTTATTTCCCGATGTTCCACATCATCCTTACCCAACCTTCATCTGTGAGCTATTTATATCAAACTTAAAGGACGAAAGACACATACAGGACATACTTAATTTAATTTGCACATACCCTATGCTGTTATGAAACAGTGTAACAAAACGGCATGGTTCTCCTCTGTTCTGTGTGACTGTTGAGAGTGAGATATATCTTGTTCTGATCGAATACGACCCCAAGTCCCAGGCTTCTCACCCTGTCAGAGAGGAGCTGGCGACAAGGTTAATACAGATGTCACACCTCATTTAGATCACTCGCACATCAAGGAGCTCTCAAGCAAATCCGCAGCAATTTGGCCTCAAACCTGACTTCTATAAGAGCACAGAGGCGAGTCAGGGCAGCCCTTTATATCCACCCCTGCACACTTGGAGCATCTTGCCCCGGGAACTCTTGTGCGGATGACTTTTTGTGTACTGTACTTCAGCATGTCTTCTCGAGGCTGTGCTGCAGTGCTGGGGACAATTCCCATGTGGACCATCCACCCCCCCCACCCCCTCCAGCCTTTCTCTAGTTGCACAGAACAATCGCTGAGTGTGCACTTGGCATTTCAGATAGGTACAAGGAGGTGGAGGTGTGCACATAGTTTTTTTTGTTTTGTTTTCGGGGGCACTGTGCAGAATGTGTATAGTGCAAGGAATGGCTCAATCCCCTGCTTATGTGTCCTCTTCACGCATTCCTCTCACAACTGCATTCAGGGGATTGAGTGAGCCATGAGGGTGAGGGTTGTTCCCCCTGCAGAGACCCCCTGATACAAACACACACACACACACACACACACACACACATAGAGACACCAGTCCTCCCCACCCACACAAATGTGCACTCAGACGGACACGGCCAACAGCTTGTCACTCCCTGTTCAGAAAGTTTCCCTGTAGAGTGGGATAGAACCCTCCGGGAAGCATGCAGTCATTGTTTACCACTGCAACGGGGCCGCCGAGAGAACTCCTGCCGAGTTCCCGAACGCCACTTATGGCCCCAACATGCATCAGAGGAGCGGAGCACCTGCCAAGCCCAATAGCCTAAGGTAGATTCCCCTTTTTCTCTGCGCTCCTCTCCACCATCCATCTTACTGCAGGGTTCTGCCTTTAGGGGAGATCCCACCTCCTCCAACTTCTCACCAAAGACTTCTTGCCTCCACTCTCCCCACCCCCACTACACACACACCTCTATACCCCCTGCCGTGTCTCTTTGTTTTAATCCGCCGCAGAGACATTTCCGTGTGGATGGTCGAGCACTCCATTCTTCAAACGCAACATGGTTCCCTCACTTTGAACTGGTAACTCCGAGGTCTCCACTTGATCCATGTCCCCTGCAAGGGTTTCTCTCTCTCTCTCTCCCTTTCCCTCCTTTTTTCTGTGCTTGTGTCCTTTGATAGAGTGCAGTCATTGTATTAACCAGAGGCACTGCACTAAGCTGAAAAGTGAGCATATTCCCCTGCATAAAGGTTAACAAGTGAAGCAACCTGCTATATTGGATAATCATCATTTTTTTTTAAATCCACACCCTTCTGCCGACTAAGTGCTAATTTGACAAGGCTAAAGTGTTAAGACATGCAAAAAAGTTTCATTTGCAAACACATTGCTGTCTGTTTCATCATTTTGCCCTTTTTCCCGGTGGGTTGGCCAATTGAATCCTAATGAGTCACCTGACTATATTGCCAGAAGGGAGAAGATCCCTTTAAAAAATCTTCTTTTAGGGTACAAAAAAGCATACAACTTGTCATTGTGCATGTATGCGTGCGTGTGTGGTGGTGGTGGGGATGGGGGACATCACACTTGCCCTAGCTCTCATTCCCAAAGCAGAGTTGCTAAGGCTACCAGGGAGGCTACAGATGGATGCGTGGATGAAATGGGATTTTTATTCACAGATGTATTCACCATGTGGAAAGAGGGCAGGTCTGCTGACATGCTATCTCATTTTCATAACAGGTTAAAGTTGAAATATGTGACATTTATGGGCATGACAGAATATCACGCTTTATGTGTTTAATTAAACTGCATCAAAAGGCCAAAGAGAGAGACAATACGAGAAGCCATAGAGTAGTGAAACATAATTAAGTCACTTACTGATATCAAGTCAAATATCTTTAATGTGATACAATTAAAAGCATAATTAAAGATAACAGAAAGATTTAATTTACCAAATGTGTAATTTGAGAATCGGCTCTCAAAGTTTCTTTTATTAAACCAATGATTCTGAGGCAGATTAAAATTAAAGTTTGATGATTTGGGTTTTTCCAAAGACTTGAGGAAAAAGAGCTAAAATACACTTAAATGCGATATTATGAAACCTCACAGGAAACTTTTCGACAAAGAATTTCTACTAGACAGAGAGAAAAACAAAAATGGAGCGAGTTAATGGATTGTACATTTCACACACATATACACACCCAGAGCTTTTTGGGGTCTGCAGCAGCAATTGAAGTGTTCATTCTGTTGTGGATGAAATGTTACATGCGAATGGACTGTCAATCAATATGCATTCACGAGCTTGTCTATATGTGGATGCAGAGTAGTTTGTCTGGAGTGAGCCCTGGAGAAAGTGTCCGCTCAGCACGTGACTCACGACTAGTAGAAGCACAGCAGTGTGGACTATAGCAGACAATAGTTTACATTCTTCCACATCAGTGTGGACTGGAGCAGACAAAAGTTTACATTTTATTAGATGTAAGTATGGTACACCAGTGTGTATTACAGTATGACAAAAACAAACCAAATGAAGACAATGGGGAAAAAGCCAAACTCAAAAGTAATGGCAGTTTGTAATTGCGATGACGTGTAGAGATGCATGAGAGTGACTATGGTTTTAATTTATCAGCCTTAATTACACTGTCTTGCCTAATGGTTTTTGGAGATTTGTATGGTCTTTGCTACAAATAAGGCTTGCCTCCTTTTACACACAAAGGTGAGTTAGACCCACTCATTGAAATTATTTCACAGTGCTTCTCCAAACAAAGCAGTATGTGGTTTCAGACATGACACCTGGACACAGACCAATCACAATTGCTTCGGGCATCATTCATCAATGACAATATTTATCTCTACACACAAACATGGGAAGTTGCAGAGTTTGTGATGCAAAGACGTGAACCTTAACATTCTCAATGATTGCTCAAGGGACTCACACAAACTGATTCCTCTCCTTTGAAAAATAGTTCAAAGACAGTGATTGCTTTTGCTGTTTGTTTTTGTTTTGTTTTGTTTTTTACTGTGAAGCTGGGTCAGACTTTGGGCCTGAAGCACCCCTTCAGGGAAGAGTTGTGTCTTCATTGAAAATAATTATCTATATAGTGGAAAATTCAGCAATTGACCCCAACAAAAGATGACGATCAGCTTCTAATTAAATGTATTTAAAAATGTATCATAGGGCACATTTCTTAATAAAAGAATACACTCCCCAGTTTACTGCATCACTGATTTACCTTGCTCAAGAGACTATAGAGTTGTCCTAGTATCCTATAGCTTTTTCATGTGCGTGTGCAAGTGGTGCAGTTCCTACGCACAATGAAAGGTGCATATTGGGGAAATCTGTGTAAAATCTTTTGTATTTAATTGTAGATCAGTAACTTTGTGGAACACATAGTCAAAGTAAAACCTGTAGACCTGTAAAACACTTGCCAATCATAAGCATGTTTTTATAATAAACACCTTGTTGTTGGTACTTCACTGTTGTTGCAGACAAGTGGTCAGAAAGCATGTCACTGGTTGTAAAGTTTATAAGATACAGTACCATTTTCCACTGACCCCATTCACTTTTGTGTCATTTTGTGTCACCTTCGTATGCCCACTGTTCTTTACCAGAGCAACAACCCATACAGCAAAAGTACTCCGCGACGGATCCGCCCCGCAGTCTGTCTTCCGGACGTCGGCCTCCGGGACGGATCCGCCAAACGGATCCGTATCGGCGTCCACTTGCATGCCGCATATCATCCGCCGCGGAGGCTTCCCACGGATCCATAGCGGACCCGGGTCGCACCCGTAACGGATCCGCACGTAACTGCTTACCTCCATAACGGGTCCGGTTCGGACCCGCTACATCCGATACGGACTCATTCCGTGTCCGCGTATTGTGTCCGCCACGGATCCACTATAGTGGATCAGCTACGGAGCCATTCCGGACTCATAAATGTTCCGGTCCGGGACCGTTCAGGATCCGTACCTCATAAACTACCAGAAGCAATTTGCTTCAAACAGCATTTAGGCCTAGGTTAAATTCTAATTCTGCTGACACTGCCTTTAACAAGCTAACAATTATTCAGCTTGGCTACCTGGTTGATCTCACAGATATTTGATCAACTTTCGATTACATTATTGTTAAAAAAATGTTATTTTGTGCACAAAAACATTAAAGGTAGGTTGTATTACAGCATATAAATTAAGATACACCTAGTCAATCCAACATTAAGAGATATGTTTTTTTTTTTAAGTTATGGGAAAATCAACAACTAACAAATATCCTAGATGGGACATTAAGGCAGGTAAAAATTAAATGCAACAACATTGTCAAACAATTTTTTTTTTATTTTGTGAATATTAAAAAAAAAAAAAAACACTCAACATCGTCATACCAACCCAGCTTTTTCTAAAATGGAAATTGCAGTAGGCCAGAGACACTTTGTTGTGCTTCATCTGATAGTTGAATAGCCCAGAGTAATACAGCACTTCATTCTTGTTTGTCCCCATCTGCAATCACACATTTCCAATAAAATTAGCTTCATTGGAAGCAGATTTACACCTTTGAGACACCCAAATCTAACAAGCAAGGAGCATTCTATATGGTAAAAAAAAAAAGTGCTTGAAATTTACCTTCAAAGTCTTGAAATTGAAATGACAAGTCCAGATGTATCAACCTGTAAATCCAGCGGTGAAAAATTATTGTAAACACTGTGTGGGTCATTACCATTTGATTTGATTCAAATTAACATTTGATTTGATGCATCTCTTACCCAGGTCAGTGAGGTGAAAGGTCAGAATAAGAAATTAGTCTTGACCATTCAAATCAAACTGGCTTAAACTGGCACTCGTCACTGGCCTGCAATGAAACAATAAAATGAACATACCAAACTTTAATGGGTCACTTTTACCATCTACAGAAAAATAAATTACAATAGTCTCTTATAATCCATATTGGATGTATGAACTGAGTGATAAACATAAAATCTTAACCTACCTGGTCGGAATATGTCAGTGGAAAAGGGGAACATTAGCATGCCATCCACCGTTAATAATCATTCTTGTACACTGCCGTGTTTAGCCACATGAGGAACCCTGGAAAAACTGCCATCATTTTCCACAAACCTATTAAAATATAAAGTGCATAGTTTGTACCTTTCATACAGTTGAGATTTGGTCAAAACTGTATTTAAAAAAATAATGTGAGACCCAAGATAATATAACTTAAATATAAAATAAAAATACAACTACAGTATAATAGTCAATCTATTATACTACAGTATAATAGTCAAAATCTATTATGTATTATCTATTAAAATCCTATTATGATTAGAAAAAAAAAAAACAATTATAGACAGACAAAACCCACCTTCAATGAACTCTAACAGGTTGTAGCTTCACTTTCAGTCGAGGGTAGGACATTATGAAAATAATTCTGCTCACCCTGTCATTGTAAAAAAAAGTCTTTGGTTAATAGATGAGCAAGTTATGAAAACAAATCACATTACTTGTCGTTTTAGATAAGTAAGCCATTGCTATGCAATGTCCAAGCGGTGGAGAATGGTTGCTACAACATCAAAACGTAGGTTAACTGTAGGCATTACCGGAAAATAATTAAGCAGATTAAAAAAATAATAATTTTAATCATCAAAACAATACAAGTGAACAACGACAGGTCAAAAATACATGTTTGTAATCTTGTGTGAACTAATTAACAATGTCCTAACGTCTCTGGCATTAACAATTCGCCAAGATAGGCAACATTAGAACCGTTAGCTAGTGTGGTTGAATAACACACATTTAGCAAGCTAAGCTACACTTGTATGTCGGCTTGTAAGTGCTTAATCATGTATTTATATAACAAGAATCGCAATATCGGAGGATTGTACGTCCTAAATATTACAGAATAAAGTTAATGAGACCGTTCAGATTTTGTAACACTCAGCTTTGTTATTAACTAGTGTGTTAGCATGAGAGCCCTTGCGTTAGCTTCCCATCTGTCAACCAGCAGCATGCTAAGAGGCTAACGGTAGCTCAAACTGATAACCGTTCAAAAATAGGAATATTAAATATTACCACATCGGCTACTTATAAAATAGCAACTTCTCTTTTATGATTATACGTTTGTAATTTAGTTGGGGTTTCTATGCTAGGCGAGGAATTAAGCACCATACAAACAAAACCTTGACAAGCAATTAATATGCACATTTTTGTCTATCTGTTTTGCCAATGTATATTTTACTCATAAGGCAGTAACGGCGAAAAGATAATTTCTACTTACACCGTTTTCGTATTCCTTGGAGCAGCTGAATCAGAGAAGGTTTCAAGATCTTTGGCTGAATCTTGCCGAAGTTGAGCTCAGAATAATTTTTTTCAAGAGACCCCAACCAACCGTTACAAAGGCGCGTTCGCTAAGCGGATCCGCACTAAGTCTGAGTAAAGTCCGCAACTATGAATGCGCCATGTGGAGGCGGAGCTGATACAATCTGGCGTCGCAAATATGATTCTGACAGTCAGGCGGAGTTGGCGATACAAAGGCGGATCCGCCGCGGATCCTGTTGCTGTGTGGGAAAGCACTTTGTGGCTAGACCCAGCATCTTTTATGCTACGTCAAAGCCCTGTCATACAGTTTACTGACAACTTAGACCAACAGTAGTGTTTCATGTTTCACACAATGCAGTGTTTTTTTTAAACTGTGAATAAGAAGACAAACAAAACATCAGAAAGAGGAGTACAAAGATCAATCAAAGCAGGCACAGGGCAGGCTAGCAACACTCTTACCTTCTGCCTGAGGTAACCCATTTGTGTCTGCAGATGATCACAGACTGACTGAAAGAAAATAGCCTTAACTAAACAAAAGTAGTATGGCAAAGAATGGACAGTAATTGTCAGTTCCCTTGTTAGACTATTTGTTCAGTCAAAATAGTTAAGATTTTAAATTAGCTTTTTGACATCTGCAGTTCTGTTGATAAATAATAGTCTTATGGAAATAGGAGTGTCAATGCCAAGCTCATACCATGGTAAAAAAGTATTTATGCCCTGGCTTATTGGCCCAATATTCTATCTAGTTTCAATGATTAGGTTAACTATTGCATAGTTGCTAGTTATTATAAAGCCATCTTATCCAACACCACTGAAAACATTCGACTATTCCAGTTCATTAAAGGGATTATAGAATGCAAAACCACATTTAGCTTGTTATTGTTGAATTTAGGTAGCTTAAGGTATCCAATAGACCAATGGACATCTCCAACCTCCTTCAACATGTACATTTCGAACTAGTTTTCACCGCGCCAAAATGGGCCAATCTGAAAAGAGGTGCGAAGACACGTAACTTTGCTAATACACACCTCCTACATTTGCATGGTCCAACCAAAGATTGCTAGGAAACGTCTCTGGTCCAATCCCCTGTCGCTTCATGCTTCATGAATTTGCCGGGGGGGATACGAATCATTTCGCTCTTTTAAATGAGCCTGTAAACAATGCTCTAGCAGTGCACCTGGGTCACTTTCAGACACACAATTTAGCCTCAAATAACAGTTTCTGATGGTAAAAAAACATCTTCTAAGACTTTCACTGATGAATAAACCAATCAAAAGTCTGCAAGAACTTCAGGGTTTTGTTCTTAAAAGTATAAAGCTGCATCAATTTAGCATACTGCAGTCTGCCGCATCAACATTCTGTTTTAAGGGATTTTGCTAAATCATATTATTGTCATGTACTATGTTAGTTTTAATAACAAAAATAAAACCTTGTATTAAATTAGATCTGTAGACACTGCCAGTATGTTTAACAAGAGCCAAGTTAAATTTGCTGGAACAAAGTGCTCACGACTACTTGCCTCCAGTATAGTGCATGCCGTTGCTTCAAAAGGGGTCTATAGCCTGCTGTTCCTGAAAAACACAAAAATATTTGACTTGCCAGTATTACTTTAGGCTATAGGCTTACCGTATATGCTGTGTCCTTTCGTGTCATTTGATAAATCGATATGATGATGTGAATTAAGAATCTTTTGACTGTGAGACTGGTAGAGAATTGATCTCTGGGAACTGTGTTGAGTTTTACATTATTTCAATTGACAGGAAAACCTTTGATGTACCCAAGGCATTTGCATTTTTTTAAGTCTACATATATAAAGTGATCTAAGCTACTCAATAAGTTGTGGGTTCCAGTCAAGATAAAGTTTGAATTGAATTCAAGGCCCATTTTCCTTCATTAAAGCCTTTTTGTCAAATTTCACATTATTTTTTTAAATTGATGATGAACAGTATGCCTGCAGTATTATGTTGTGACATACTGTTTTTCTATGTTGTTACATACTGTACCTTCATCTTGGTGTGGTCCATCGATTTGGACATACTGCACCATTTTCTTTGAAGACCCTGTCAAAGGTTTTGGTTAAGTCCAGCTATGCTTTGAGCTGCAGAACATTGACTGGCGGCCTTTACTTTCACTTTTTTAAAATGCTTCTTTTTTATAAGTCACTTTGGAATAAAAGGGTTGAGGGGAAAGTCTAATGAGCCCATATGTTCTAGTATAATTTTCTGAAGGAATTATCATTCTCGTTAATCAGACATCTGTTCCTGATACAAGGTCTTTCTCTTTGTTACATTAGGTTAGGAATCACAGACGCAGAGGTTTCTTGATATAGGGGAATAATGGAAGAGGTGTGGCCAAAAAACTTTGGGGCTTTTTATTCTGTTAAGCAGGGTGGTTTCTCCTATATCATACATATAATATATTCTCCTATATTGGGAAATAACTTTTCAGCTGGTAGCACTTCATGTGTATACATGATTTAAAGAAGAAGTGGGTAGCTAAATGTGCACACTCAGACTTTTAGATAGACATTTGTTTTATTTCAGAAAACTTCACCTTATTAAGTAATTTAATGAAGTTTTGTAAAGGATACACAAATTTCACTACAACTACCAACATATACTTCACAGTCAAGTCACAACTTGTGAGTTGTCTATTCACTTTTTGAAGCATAATTCGAAGCAAGGGCAGTAAGCAAAAAAGCATCATGCGCAGGCCCCGGACAGCCCGTGGCGCGGGGGTACATCTGCGGCGCTCAGAGTGTGCTCAACACCGCACTCCTCCTGACAAGCTACACTCACGCTCCCAAACGAGATGATCTGCAGACGAGGAAGAAGGCTGCAGCCCCCAGACCCCCGCATTTCAGGGCGTCTCCGTGAGCGTCTGCAGCGGAACTGAGAGTCCCCAGTGTGTGAAGCAGATGTCACTGCGCGGTGCCAGCCCGCTGAAAAATCTGCATGTGTGTGTGCCCGAGTTTTCGCCTTGCGGCTGCCAGCCCATGGCATTCACCTCCTCTTTGTCAGTCTTCTCTGATCTCACCGCCTTCCGAGGCGTCAATCCCTCAGTGTTTCACACAGTCACAAGCACATCACACACACTGCCCTGTTATAAGTCACCCCCCCCCGGCCTCCACATGAGCCCCGATCTCGATCGGCGGACACCCTCTCTCTTTTCAGCCTGCCAAGGCTTCCGCCGAGGGGGGCGTCTGTTTACAGACTCAGGAGCCAACCGCACGGAGCCAACGCGGAATACGTCTCGCAAACTGTGGTACTCGCAAACTATGGTAGTAGCGTACGTCAATCACCAGGGGGGGGCGTGAGATCAGTCGACCTCACGGCTGGCGACCAAGATTCTCAGGTGGGCTTTGCAGCACTTCCCGTCAGTCAGAGCAGCTCACCTGCCAGGCATGCGCAACCAGGGCGCAGATCTCCTCTCCAGGGGCACATTACAAGACAATTTCGGTAAATAAAAACAAAATTGTCTTGTAATGTTAGATACACATTACAAGACAATTTTGGCAAATAAATGGTATTCATATAGTAGTCCCATTAGAATCCCAAGCGCAGTCAAGCCAGGGGCCAGCTATAGGCTGTATCAATCGTGTCAGGGTCATCTGTGAAGCTGAAGGCAGACCACCCAGGAAGCCAGAGATGCAGGATCAGGCAGTGGAAGGCAGGGGTGACCCTCAGCAGGGAGGCAGTGGCATGGACAGTGGAGTGGGTTGAGGACCATTCAGGAGTGCCGCCGGATCACGTTGGAAGAAGGTCCCAGGAGAACCCAGGAGGTGCAGGCGCCTCCAGCTACCAGCTACCAGCTAGCCAGCTAACCGCGACCCACCACGCTAGCCCTGCTAGCTCCATCGACGCTACATTTGCCTGCGCGGCTACCACGCTGCCTCAGGGCGATGATGACCCAGTTATCGAAGCTGTGGATGAGGAGGAGCTTGCTTCCTTCCTCTCCGCTAAAGGCTGCGCTACTGTCGAAGACCTGCCACCTATTTTGAAGACCCACGCCGCCCAGTTAGCTTCTGAGCTAGCTTCGTTGGCTACACAGGCGGCTAGCAGGCTAGGCCTGCCTCCGCCTCAGCGCTATCCGGAAGGGCGTTTCGACCCCTTCTCCGGCGCGCTACCCTCTCCGGACGCTCTCCCTCTCCTCTGCTCACCCCACGGTTGTGGCCGACGCGCAGGGCTCCTGGGAGGCTCCCTACGCCGCCATTGCCCCTATCCAGGGGCACGCGGCGTTTTACGCGATGGACGGAGCGGGCGCCATCGGCCTCTTGCAGCTTCCTCGCATTGAAGATGCGGTCGCTGGCTGTTTAGCACCAGCCTCTGCCACCACCTGGACATCGCCTCCCGAGCTCCCCTCCAAGCCGTGTCAGCGCACGGAGAAGCTCGGTTCCAAGGTCTTCATCTGCACAGGCCAGGCAATAAGGGCGATGAATACCGCCTTTCTCCTCTCCTCCTTGGCTGAGGAGCTGGTGGCAGATCTGACTGCGCAGCACTCGGACTTAACCATCCTTCAGCTGCGCAGAATCACCGCTCTCACTTCACTGGCTATCCGGTCGACTCCCTTGGCTCCTTGGTCGTCCTTGACAGGCATCTCTGGCTGAACCTCTCCTCCATGCCGGAGAAGGAGAAGAAACATCTCCTGAATGCTCCCATCTCCGCTGATGCTCTGTTTGGCCAGGCGCTGGAACTACAGCGCGACCGCTTAGAGAAGACGAAGTCGGCGGCTCCTCAGACGCGTGCTCGTACGCCTCAACGGACGCAACAGAAAAAGAAGGCGGACGCGCCCAAAGCCGCGCCACAGCCGGCTACTGGGTCGCAATCTACTTGGCAGCGCTCCCGCTCTCGCGGGCGCCCCGCTCCCGCCAACCGTCCAGCTAGCCAGGAGCGGCGTAAGAGGCCACAGCGATCCTGATGCGATCGCATGTGCACGGCAGAGCATGTCATGCGATCTCCATCCAATGACTGCTATGCCTCTGTGTGCTCTCAAAGGCACGGGTCTTCGCTCTGCAGTCCCCAGCTCGGAGCGTTCCCCCCCGCTTCGGCGGTCCTCTCTGATCACACCCCCTTACGGTGCGCTTAGTTTGCCTTGTTCACAAGCACTCCGCACACACACTATCGCCCCTCTGGGGCAATGTTTCACAATGAGCCCCGGCCCAGGCCGGAGGACGCTCTGTTCTGTCAGCGCTATCGCGCACTGGGGCACCGATGCGGTCTCCGGCGCGCGTTCAGCTGACACACGCCCCGCGCTATGCACCTCACGTAATAGGTATTGGCCAGGATCAGAGCGGGGGCTCACAGGGTGATTCTGATCGCCCCCAATTGGCCATCTCAGAGCTGGTTCTCCGATCTGGTCTCACTGTTGGACGGCCAGCCGTGGACCCTCCCTCTGAGGAGGGACCTCCTATCGCAGGCTCACGGGTCGCTGTGGCACCCTAAGCCGGAAGCATGGAGACTGACGGCTTGGCCCCTGAACGGGCGCGTCTCCAAGAGAGCGGCCTGTCAGACGCAGTGATAGAGACCGTTCAGGCTGCTAGAGCTACATCCACTAGGTCGTTGTATACACTGAAGTGGCGTGTATTCAGCACGTGGTGCAGAGACAGAGGCTGTGATCCTCTAGTCTGCCCTATTGGCGAGGTGCTTGCTTTTTTGCAACACCTGTTTGATCAGGGTCGTACACCCTCTACTTTGAAGGTGTACCTCGCAGCTATTTCAGCATTCCATGTTGGCTATGCTGGCGTTTCCCCAGGCGCTCACCCCCTTGCCTCGCGCTTCATGAAGGGCATCAGGCGGCTTCGCCCCTCTTCCTCTCCTTTGGTCCCTACTTGGGACATGGCCACTGTCCTACGCGGACTGGCCCTTACGCCCTTTGACCCTCTGTCGAGTGCCAGTCTAAAGATGCTTTCTCTTAAGACTGCGCTTCTGCTCGCTCTGGTCTCGGTGAAGCGTGTCAGCGATCTGACTGCCTTGTCGGTCAGTCCTGACTGTCTTGAGGTCACGCAAGGTGACGCGCGGGTAATGCTGCGACCAAATCCCTTTTCTCGCCCGAAAGTGCTGTCTACTGACCCTCGTTCGAGGGTCATTGAGCTCGCAGCCCTTCCTGAGACACTCTGTGCCCGGTCAGAGCGCTTCGTGCCTATTTGACGCGTACGCAGAGCATCAGGAAGACGAACCAGTTGTTCGTCTGCCATGGCGAGCGTGCCAAGGGTCAGGCCTTGTCTACCCAACGCATGTCGCATTGGCTTACTGAAGCCATACGTCTGGCATATGAGGCGGCGGGTGTTCCTCCGCCTGCTCATGTCAGGGCGCACTCCACCCGTGGAGTGGCGGCTTCTTGGGCCTTCTGGAAAGGCGTCCCTATGAAGGATATCTGTTTGAGCGCTTTGTGGGCCTCAGGCAACACCTTCGCGCGTTTTTACGCATCGGACATCACCAGGCCGGGTGTAGCAGAGAGTGTTCTCTCTGGGCCTGGCGGCGGTCCCATGGATCTTCCCACCTCGGGCTCCTTGGTGTAGGGCTCTTGAGGCTTGGTTGTAGTGATCCACTCGTACGTTTCGGCTTCGAAACGAAAGAGAACGTTATGGATACTAACGTATCCTCGGTTCTCTGAGTGAGAAGCCGAAACGTACGCTTCGGGCCTCAATCGCCGACGCTGGCGAGCTTGGCAAAGAGGACCTGAAGCGTAAGCGCAGTCTTTATATAGACTTTCTGACGTCACGCAGGGCTGTCTAAGTAGTTGCCTGCGCGCGTCAGTGCGCTTACTGCCCTTTTTTCAAAGGGTTGGTTGAAAATGACTTCAGAAAAGCAGGAGATGATAGGCATCATCCACTCGTACGTTTCGGCTTCTCACTCAGAGAACCGAGGATACGTTAGTATCCGTAACGTTATATTGCATGTGAAACCATATACAGATGTTGGCTAAGTTGGCTCAAGTAAGCTCAAGAATTACTACTAACAAAGGTTGGTCAAATATTGAATCTATGAAGGGTGGTCATGTGGTAAGCCGAAACACTCCCCGTCTAACTCTTTTTAACAATCATGCAGGCTCATGTAGGATACAGATGGTCAATAATGGGGCATAACCCATTTTTTCTTTCATACCTTTCAAAACATTCAAATGCAATGTCATTTTTTTTTCAATCCAGAGTTTTTCACCACCTCACTGTAGGTGTCTAGAGCCACAATGAACAGCCCCGCAGTGGGAGTGTTTTGCTTAACAGTTTTGTTGTCAATATATACTCACTTGATGTAGGACCATCTTGAACCTTTTTACGACTTGGATCAGTCTTCTGGGCTGCAATTGAGAGAATAACATGCTTAGTAACCTGTTAATAATAGTAAATAACCCCATTCATTTAACCATTAGATGAGGGTTTATTATTCAGTACTTTTGGGTATGACATAATATTTTAAAATATTGACAGTTGATGTTAAACAGTTGATGAGTACTAATTAATTA
The DNA here is from genome assembly GCA_017657215.1 of Limnothrissa miodon. Lineage (NCBI taxonomy): Eukaryota > Metazoa > Chordata > Actinopteri > Clupeiformes > Clupeidae > Limnothrissa > Limnothrissa miodon. Next base: position 21,172 of record JAGFZM010001538.1, on the reverse strand, counting down.
TTAATGGTTTACTACTAATAAATAAATATATTAAATATTTTTTTTCCAAAGGGTTAAATGCTGAGAAAACTTAAGAGGTAAGCATTTCTGAATGCCTAACAAAGTTTCAACAAAGTTTAGACTCATACCTAGGGATAGTGTCAGAGGGGCAGAGAATGACAAATATTGTGGAATATCGGATATTCCGGACTATATTTGTTATGGAGCTTTTCAGAATGCTGAAGAAAATTCCATTGACTTTCAAAATATATTCAGAACTCTGAACTCAATAGCAGACTGCTACAAAAATAAGTTTCACTGAAATAAATAAATAACCACACTGCTGTCACTGACATTGTAGTCACTTGGAGACATCTTTTATATCTCTCTGCAAGTAGTCTAATCAATCACTGCTCATTAAGTGAGACAGCTGATGAGCTGCACATAGATTTTGGATATTTTTTGAAAGGGTATTTTTTCATCCTTATCTGACAACACATCGTGGATTTAACCAACTTTACATAAAATGTAAAAACCAAGGTCCAGAAATTGTGCATGTCTATAACAAAACACTATAGCAAAACAACCTTGGAAGATGTTTATAGCTCAATAGGCCTTCTGGGTTTGTACAGTTCTAATTAAAGCTTGCTTGTGGTTCCATAGAATACATTTGTTTTTGAATAATGTTGAACTCAGCTTTGCATTCACTTGTATTGTGTGCAAGAACCTCAGTGGGGTTAATTGACTCACAAGCTAGCATCAAAAGATAGCTTTGCCTGATGCTCAGGTTTTTGAGGGCTGAGAGCCATAAACGGGTAAGTGACATTTCACAAACGTTACAAGAAAAAAAAAAAGCCTATAGTTATACCTTATTGATAGATTTGTGTAATAATAACACTTTAAAAAATGTAGGCCTATTCAGTTTTTTAGGGGGGGAAAAAAGGCTTTATTACATAGGGAAAAGTACGGTGGCTGCTAGATGACGTGAAATTAAAAAAACAAGGGCGAAAAAAAAAATAAACTGCCAGATCTTGAGTTTATTTTGCAAGATCTTTACTTTCTTTAGTGAGATCTCCAGTTTGTTTTGCTCGCAAAACTTTTTTCTTTTTTTGGATTTTGCTGGGCTTCATAATATGCCCTATGGCTTATGGCTTGCCTATTATGTAGCCTATGCACAACAAAAGAACCATAGAAAGGTTGCCTCTGCTGCACCCCCCCTACTGCAGTGCAGTTCGTCCAGGGGCAGAGCATGCAGAACAGCTACGGTCACTCTATGAATTTCTGATCAAGAAATACAGAGCACAGCAGAACAGCTACACTCACTCTATTCTATATAAAATTCCGTACAATTATGATCAAGAAATCCATTAAGCAGAGCCAGAAATTGAGTTCGGGCGCATATGTAAACATTGCGGTGCATTGTGGGAAGAGCCGCCATTTCTGTGGACACAGAAAATGGAAAAATAGCGACCACTAACAAGTCTGAGGTAAAAATAAAACTATAACAATGAACCGGGGGGAAAAAAGCTTGGCCTGGGACAGGCTCAATGACACTGCAAAAAAAACCCTTATATATTGATAGAATTGAGTCTATAGGTGGATTATGAACATAAAGACTGGTCAGACAATTATGAATTACTTCCCAATTTAACATTCCCGGATATATTTACATACTTAGTCCGTGGGGTTAGGAGATTCTCACCTGCACCTGTACACTAACGTGTGGGTACAGGACCTTCAGATTTTCGAGTTCAGTGAAGAGAAGACTGTGGTACAAACGGTAATCCAGTCACTGCACGTAGCCTGTTTGCTAGCCCACTGCACTGCGCTAACTAGGGTGGCCATTCGTCTGGATTTCGGGCGGACAGTCCTGTTTTCTAGCCCTCAGATCGGACCAAGAAATAATACCGTATTTCCATAAATTATGGCCGTATTCAAAAGTTGTCCTATGTAGGCACAGCTCGGACCGGAGAGCAGCTACCAAGCGATTCAAAAGGCATAGTGTAATGTAATTGATGCAATAATAAAAAAAAATCATAGCCTACCGTAATTAAAGAGCGTGGCACAATAGCAGATTGCCTGCCGGGTCAATAAGAAATAAGTAAAGAAAACAAAAGCCCTGGCCATAATTTCAGGAAATACTATATCCATTTTAGGTGTTTGAATTTTTCTTCGCATATTAGCAAACAATGAACTACTGTAATGTTACTACACTAGAATTAAACTGAGCTTTACTTTAATAAACCCCATGTAGACACACATTTAGCACGACTTTTCATTTTCTTATCTATCTTTTCTTATCTTATCTACTGATCCTCTAGTTATGCATGTACAGTTATAATGTAGCTTTGCATGCAACTGCAGCCATCTAGCGGTTGGAGGATAATTCAAGTCATTACATTTCTTATTATTAAGTATTATTACTTTCGAAAACAATGGTTTTCAAAGGCCATATCTGAAGCATATAGTGCAATCTAACATTTTGCCTGTTAACATTTAAATTCCGCATATATTTTTAATACCTTAGATCCAGTTTAAACACAAATGTAGCTTTCAGAAATAAATTTAAGCAATTTTAAAGCAATTTAAGTGCTATATCAAATCAGTGTCTATAAGATTCTAATTATTTTATGTATTCAAATTACCTCTTTCAGCATCAGTATTTAATAAATAAAAAAATATAATGTTGACTTTATTTTATATCAGTCTATGCAATAGTGGTGTTACCTCTTCATCTAGGGTTCTAGGTCACATGAAGCGAAAAAGCAGCCATACTTTAAACTTGCCCTGAATGCTACAGTTGTTTAAGGTCCCACAGTGTCTTGTCCCCAACCCTGCTAGAGTATAATGTACACTATTATTTAGCAGATACTCAAAATAAATATGACATGACAATGACAAAAGTTAATTGACAATGAAGTTAGAAATAGAACATATACATAAGATCATATCATACACAGGAGAGTAAAAGTTGCCCATACCTTTGTTACAGTGGTTTTAGAACAACACTGGGGCACATGTTAGTGAGAGCACCGCACACACATACAATTTTGTCTAGCAACATCATGTCTTCACCTTCACAAGGAAGCACCATGCTCAGTGGTAATGTCTCACCTAGAATAGTGTACTTGATTTGCACACAACCGATTACTCTCTCCACATGTACCCTAAGATGTGCAATTTTTCTTGTTTCCTCCACGTCTTTGGCGTCAAGCTGACTGTGTCCTCGTGTAAAGGTGGGTGTTTTGACTTCAGCAGACATTAGGCCAACGCTGTCTCTGATATCAAAGCCTCGGTCTGGTAGCACCAGGTCTCCGGGTAGCAATTTGTTTAGTATACCAGAGCACTCTGTCAGTTGCCCACCCCCCCCCCCAAATAAAGGATATTGCTCCTTGTGGTGTGATACCAATCAAATACTTCAGTGTGTGCTTGTGTTTGTAATGGGAGAATGTTTGGGCCCGAGCTTTAAGATTTTACGCTTTTTCAATAGCAATCTCAAAACAGTTCACAATAACTGCCACATGATTCCCGAAGGCTTCCACAAATTGGTGTGGCATACTTCCTTGTAAGCAGTGCCCCTCTGGTCAGTGTACCAGTGGGCTGAGATGACTGTACATAGTGGAAACTGTGTCTCTGAATGTAATAGAGGCCGTCTTCCGATTGACACCAAACAGATCAGTAAGATGTTGAATGGGCAGGTTGAGCCTCAAGCGCATCAAGGTCAGCAGCAACATCTGGATCGATCAAGACGGTGAGACATGGGAGACCAGTGTAATATATAACTTTTGTGTCTTCTGCAAGGAAACCTTCGTTCAGTCTTTTTCTGGAAAGCTCTTCCTTTAACCTTTGGTTCTCCTCAAGCAGACGGTCAATTTCTGCACGCCTATGGCAACAAAGGCTATACTCTTGTTTGGCTGTGGCAATGGAATCAAGGGTAACGTTAGTTAAATCTTCAGGTGCGAATCTAGTAGAGCACGTTTCATTGTCCTCATTAACAGATACATCAGGTGAAGCAGCAGTGGTTTCAGTAGGCAGTGTGAGGATATGTGAGGGTGTAGGAACAGGTTGCTGTCGCTTCATCCTGCAGTTATACCGCTCAGCATCCACACCAACCTCTGTGTGGCCAAGATGCAGGGATGGCGACCAGTCTGGGTCCACACTACATAAATGATTGTATAACTGTGTAATTAGTGTAATGTGCTAAGTATTTTGCTTCCAAACATTGCTACATTGTATCGCGATTAGCATTCATGATTAGCCAAGTGTAATTTTCTGATGCAATTGTCTGACTTTCTGAGGTAAATAGGAGGACATATGCATCACCTTGCACATTGTTACTAACCCAAAATGAAGGCAGTCTCTGTGCCAAAGTGGCTATCAGGAAAACATGGAACAAGGACCCCTGCATTAGCACTTAGTCAACAGAATGTGCAAACCATGACTTTAAATTGGAATAGGCTTGATCGCTTGTGACCTTGATGATCACTGACCGGTTGAGTGGATCATTGCGGCGGCAGCATAGCTGATTTTCTGCAAAGGCCTCACGGTCCAAACAAAGCGCAGAGTGGGGTGTCTGTGAGTCACACTCGCAGGACAAGCCCAAAAATATGTGGCTGTCTGCGTGCTACTCTCGTTGACACTCAAGCAAGGAAGTGCAGGACTGGCATTTTGATTTTAATTTTTGAGAACATTGTAGAAATATGGCTTTACTCTTTGAACTGCTCCCTTGCATGGCAGCCTGTCACTGGTGTGTGAATGCATGTGTGTGAATGGGTGAACGTGAGGCATACATTGTAAAGCATTTTGAGTGCTCGTAGGAGTAGAAAAGCGCTATAGAAATGCAGTACATTTACCATTTACTCTCGTATTTTAATTGAACAATATTTAGAACAGGAGACAGACGAGGATTATGAAAAACAGGAACAGAGTTGATGGTTTTGTCTGATAATTTCTTGTGGTTGTGATAAATGTAGTTTAGAAATAATGATGAACAATGTAATATAGAATGTCTTGAACATTGGCATGTTCAAATTCGGCCATGACAGACATCAAACGCAATATACTATTTCACCATATAGTGGCGCTTGACCTTAATATAGCCCTCAAAGGTGTGTAACAGTAAAAAGACTTCAGTCAGGAGGAGAATACGCGTAAGGATCCTTTTCATTAGATACGCCCCGATTTAAGCGCTGCCCTACCTAGAACGCGCAACTGGACTTTTGGCGCGCAAGTGACTGATTTGAGCCTATAGCAGAATGCACGCAGGCTGAAAAGCGCACAGCTACGCGCTTTTTTGGACTTATGCACCCCGGAGAATTCCGCCCATAGTGCATTATTTTAAACAACAGAAACATTAGCAACACACTGAAAGATGAATAAATATGTTTCCCACTTGACAAAAATATCAAGTTGCTAATCGTGATTAGCACCACTGCTAACGAACGAAACTGGCAGCAGAAACAAAGTTTATCCTGAGGTAAAACAGAAAATTATTCATGTTTTTATCATCACCTAACACCCGTAATATAACATCTTACCTGTGTGGAAATGTCGGGAGCAAACAAACATATTTTTTTAAATGTTGTTAATGGAAGTCCTTCTCATCGTAGTGATCCAAGCCATCCGACGCTGCTTCATAAGATCCAATACGTGGGCTCCCTGCGTTTGTTTCCATGCAGGGAAACTAAAAAAATCAAATTGAATTTTGTTGTGGGTTCCCATGTTGGTCGTGAGTAAGTGATATTTCACAAACTTTACAAGAAAAAATAGCCTATAGTTATACTTTATTGATAGATTTTTCTGTGTAATAATTACACTTAAAAAATTTAGGTCTATTCTGTTTTTTAGGGTAAAAAGGCTTTATGACCTATGGGAAAAGTAGGGTGGCTGCCAGATGACGTGAAAAAAAAAAAGTAAAAACAAGGGCGAAAAAAATGAAGATAAAAAAAAAAAAAATTGCCAGACCTTGCGTTTGTTTTGCAAGATCTTGACTTTCTTTTTGCGAGGCGTGCAGAAAAGTGCTTTTTTTTTTTATTTTGCTGGGCTTCGTAATATGCCCTATGGCTTGCCAATTATGTAGCCTCGCTACAATGTGTTAATATTATGTGATCTCGCTTTTTCGTGATTTGCTATAAATCTATAAATAATAGCATATATGTCTACAGCTGTTGCATCTAAATGTAATGTCCCATATGGAATACTTCTCATCGGATCAGAAATGAATGAAATATCTGACCACACCTAGCGGTTGGATAATTGCTAGCAAGAGGCTGCGTGTGTCATGTTGACTTTCTCCCTCCCAGTTCACTGGGGTTCAATTTGAAATGACTAGAACATGTGATTAACTATTCCAGGTTGACAGAAATGTGTGTCTTATATTTTAGCCTCCCTCCCAGCATCTCAGTGGATTTACTCAAACCTCCCCTCTTTTTTATGATGGCTATGTGGATTTGGCTGCGGGGGATGGGGCTTGCTCTGCACCTGTCTAAGGATGGTGGGATGGAGCTGGAGCTCTAGCCCAGGATATCTGACTGCGTCCTCTTATCGTTTTTCACGCCTCTGCTCCCCATGGTGCCAGTACAAACTTTGGCAGAGATTTAGCCGAGCCCTTATCACACTGTCGTTCCCCCACCCCCACATTTTTTTTCTTCAAAGGTATTCATGATTATCATATTTCCCTTTTATTCTCACCCGGATAAAGTAAATACACCTGACCAAAAACAAAAAGTTTTGGATTTAATTCACAAAACTCTTCAAATGGTGTTGTGCTCATGTCATTTGACACCAGACCCTTCAAGTGAGGCGGTGAAACACTGAAAGACCACCTGCAAGGCGTCATATAATTGACAGCTATGGGGAAGCTGCGATGAAATTGTGGACAGAGGATTATATTTGAAAAGAACTCAGCTCAGATCCTTTGGGGTCAAGTAATGTCCTCCAAAAATGAAAGAATCCATTCAATGTGGCCCAGGCCCCCCTCTAAAGGCAAAGATAAATCCCACTTACTCTCTACCTTGATACAGTCATTAAATAAGCATCAATCAGCACTTGGCTGACTGTGTGCTGTGCTAAATTATGACAAAGTGAAGTCCGAATAAGCGCAGCAGACACTATGCAGGTCCTTCAGGCCCCTAGCACTTTTCAGGGCCCACCAGAAACCTGTGTCTATGCCCAGAAGATATGTGAAATGGCTGAGTCATGCATCCTCAGGAGCTCTCAGCAGCTGGTGAATCTCAGAAAGCAGATTCTAAAGGCAGCCCACATATTTCAGAAAGAAGACAATTTGATAAGGGAGGGGGGGGGGGGGGGGGGGGGGGGGGGGGGGGGGGGTATTATTGTCTTTTAGTACTGGTTTCAATGTCTGTAAGAAAACAAACTGGCTGTTTATTTTTTCTCACATAGAAATTTGAAATCAATTATGGTGCACTATGAAAAAAAATACCCATTAAAAAAATAATACATTCTTATTGTGTGGATTCAATTCATGAAGCTGATCTGGCTTTCAATAAATCATTTTTGCGTTATATATTGAAATTAATTTTGATAAACATTTGCAACTTGAATAGCCAAGGAGAAACAAGAAAGAGGAGCATAATGGCCATTACTTTAAGGACAGTGAGTGCCTCATGATGTCCTTAAATAACCACACAGGATTTTCTCTTTAGAAAATTCAGGGGAAAACAGGTTAGTGTAATGCATGTATGCTATTATGCCTCTCACACATTCTAATCTGCTATGCATCCCAGTACGCCCAATTTCATGCAATCTTCAACGTCCACAGGACTCCACAGAATTAGCAGATAGAAATGCCTCTTATAGCATTGGCTATCTGCTGTACAACCCATCAGACCAGTGATTGCAGGGAACTGGCAAAACCTGTGTTAAGTTAATTGCCATTATTTTGTTTTTGATAGGTTCCCCATCTCAGATAATCAGGAAGAAGAAGAGATAGAGTTGTAACTGAGCCTGAGATCCAAAACCAGGCTATGTCTATGCTTCTTTGAGCAGATCATGATATCAAATTTGATTAGAGATAAGAAAAACAAGTCATGGCCATGTACTCTTGCATCTTGTTGATGTGTACACTTTCTGTGCACTTTCTATTTTACCATATTTTAATGGGAAACTTCAACTAAATACAATAGTAATGAAAGGGGGGTGGGTGTTGCATTACTCATTATAGAAAATAGGCTTCAAGATCATGAGCTTTACTTATCATCATAGCATCCATGCTGATAAAATATGTTTTTATCCATGTTGATAAAATATGTTTTTCTATGAATATGAATGAATCCAACTGAATATCTGGATGACATGATTGCAACACTGCAATACTATGTGATAAGGAGACTCTTTTTGAAATAGTGGGACTGTTGATCTAGACGGTTCTGGTGTGACTGGCAGAAATAGGTGGTCAAGCAGCATAAATTTGAGCTTGTCTGGTGTCTGTGGTTGGGCAATCAATCATGCAGGACATAGTGGACACTGTGTCCCCACCCGTCTCGGCCCTGAGGAGGAATATTTCAGCATTCCAATCAAGACTTTCTACAAAAACACTCTCTCTCTCTCTCTCTCTCTCTCCCTCTCTCTCTCTCTCTTACATGCACACACACACCCACACACACACTGTCTCTCTCTCTCTATCACACACAGTCACACAAAGCTTAAAAATTTACATGTGCTCCACCATTTTGAATTTCAAAACAAAGTAAAGATAGAGATAGTGTGAAACAGGTCAGTGTTTTTTAAGATCTGTAAAAATCTCTGTGTCCAGACGGGTAAAGATGGCTTTCGTAGAGTGTTTTACAATTGGCAAAATGACAATCAGTGCACACACACGCGCACATGCACGCACACACACGCACACACACACATTAAAAATATCTTACATAAAGGGTTAACCAGACAGCACATCTGTATGCTAGCTATTAGCAAGTCAAATTGTAATTGTTGAGCACTCTAGAAGGGGAATTGAATGAGCAGGAAGCGTAAGAGTGTAATTATGTACATTAGCCAAAAAAGGCAGAAAGTGAATGCTTTTAGAAACAACAACGCTGATTGTGTGTGTGTGTTTTCATCCTGTATCCATTCCTGAACACATCATCGTCATCAGCCGCTCACCATCGCAAAACAGTAATGCTTTATCATTACATTATTTTCCCAGTAAATAGACAGAACAGTCTCTTTTACTAGTCTCTTTATACTAGTAATTAAACTATAATTATTTCTCTATTACATAACAGCACTTACTGATGAGTTACTTACTCATTAGTTACTTACTACTAACACATCAACAAATTATAAAATAACACATTGTGTTGAATATTATGTTCTAAGAATTCTATGTAGGTTACAATAGCCTGTCATGTCAGGTTATGTTTGAGTTATGTTGCCAATACTATCCCTCTGTCACAAGATTGATTATTTGATTATTAGCATTCAACGACAAGCAACTTGATAGCCAAGAAGTGCTGCTCAGTTTGTTCCATGCTGATCATGATACTGTGACAGCATGACACCATAATGTTCCTGGTGATCACGTCCAGACATGAGACATGACACCTGATGAATTTGGTCTTTTCAAGGAGAGGTACCGAGTAGCAAAGATTAACAGATTGAGATGTTAAAACACTAGAATTCTTGACAAGCTAAATACCCATTAAATAAAAATACTTTGAATTACTCACTTCAGCTAAGAACTGCACTCCAGCAATCTTCTTTTCAAGCGTTTTTGCCCCAAAACACTGGGCTATTCGTTTTGTTGTGTAATATCCTGCCATTAATAAAAATAGGCTCAGATTGTCAGAAGATCCTTATTTGACCCGAGTGTCAGGCTGCAGCCATTTTGTTTATGTTGATTAGTGCAGGTTGTTTCCATGTGAATTAATATTCATGGAAATCCTCTTCTTATTTTGGTCATGAAAGATGACACTTGTCGTTAGCTGAAACAGTCATTCTTTGATAAGCACAACAAGGGTGAAGGCAGCCCCCTCTTTCCTTTTGTGTGGCGAAATTATGCTCGGCTTCCCCTTTCATATTGTAAACTCTGCTTCTGTGAAACGTGAGTCCATTATTTGCACCAAGTAATTTTAGAAAACTCGTCAGGAGGGTGCTAGTCATTATGCTTTCTCTGACAGCATTTTACATATTTTAAATGATAACTAAGCCAGGTCACAGTAAATGACTATTTTGATGCTCAAAGGAGTCTTTCAACTTGAAATGGAATTCAAACAGTTTCCCCTAATAGCCTAGGGATAGGGAGATATTTCATATTGGATCAGACATGGTGGGCATATTTATGAGGCTTTACAGATATGCTTCAGAGTATTTGAGTGGTTTGGATGGGTGGATGCCTGGTTGAAAGTATCCAGTTGGTCAAGTCACCAACTGCTTTTTGAAATGTATGCATCTATGCAAATATATGCATCAAAAAATTACTCTGACCTTTTATGCACTGATCTTACTTTCTTTTAGAACTACTGCTTTATTCACTACTACTGCCACCACTCCTATTATGGGTGTGGCTAACTGTGGCTTAACTTTGATCAGTAATGTTAGATGTAACACAAAGAAAGGCTAAAAATGCCTTTGTAGAAATATAATATAAAAAGAGTCTCTAGTTAGATTAAAGATAATCTAACTAAATCTTGTGACTCACTCGTCTTTTAAAAATGTCTAAACTCTATATAAAGTTGTAATTAAAGGAGAATAATGGGCAAAGAGTACCGATCAAGGTCAGGTTTTGAGTCTTGGAGTGCTGGTTTTGACAGCTCTTCTGTTGTCTTAAAGCTACATGCATACCCAGACAACAAATGGCTAAACCATAAGACTGACTACACCACACATACAGGAAAATATACTAAGGTCGCAAAGAACACCTCTCTTCTGTCTCATGAAGAAAGCTGATGTTCAGGAATGATTAGACTATTGTTGTGTCTGCCTTCACAAAAATGCATCAAACATTTAGCAGTACAAGGACAGTGCTTAAATCGTCAGGGGTAAAGTATGTAAAGTGCAGTTGTAAGGTAGCCTAACAAGCCAGACTACAACTTCAAAATGTACAGTTAGGCCACGACCGATAGACCAGACTCAAGATAGAGCTTAATCACTGGTTGTCTTTCAAACTGCCTCTGTACGCAATAGGATAGCACCTCGACCAACCAGAGCAACAATTGCAAAATAGCCTATAATTCATATATAGTATAGCTACCACATGCTAACAAGAATACAAATATAAAGTATGGAGACCACATTAGGCTGCAAGTCGAAAATTTAACTCACATGGATCCTGGCCAACATTTCTAAATGACTTGAAAGCTGGGACTGATTACTATTTTAACACAGAGAACACAAATAATTCTGATGAATGCAACAGAAATGCAGTAGATTCTCTACAATATCCAATCCATGGCTTTTTTTTAAATCCTCAAGATGTGTGGCTTCTGGTTCAAAACAGACAGAGCCTATTCCCATGCTGGTGTTTGTCCAAGCAGAAAGAAAATTGCCAGGTCTGAATTTGAATCTGAATGTGCTCTAAAGATGACAGGCATGCAGTGTAAGCACTGAAATGAATTGATTCAAAAGAGAAACACAAAATGGAGGAGACTAGCTGAGGGGAGGCAAAGGGGGTCTAAACAGGAGATGGAGGGTGGGGTGTATGGAAAAGAAATGTAGAAACAGAGAGGACCCCATCAAATGTGAAAGAAATCTTCCGGACAGGAGGAGCCCGGCAACCCACTGCAAGCAGGGTTTTCATAATAATAATAATAATAATAATAAAATAATAATAATAATAATATATTTATATATATATACTTTATATACTTTACAAAGTTTGGATAGGTAGAAACAAAACACATTTACCATAATTATGTTTAATGCTACCCAGATCAAATTTTATGGTGTAACGTTTTCAATAACCTATAACCAAACCATGTAGCTATAGCACATCTCTGAGGTGCCTCATTTGTTAGAGACAAAAAGATTCAATAAAATCCTCAATACATAGATGGATTATGTGTCGTAAGGGCCCTGGGCAAAACGTTCGCAAGTTGACACGTATAAATTTGACGATGGTATAAGGCGCTATCACAGACTGTAGTCTATGGGTGCAACAAATAGACCCAACAAGAATATGATGTGGTCAAAATAATGTACTGTGAATTTCTTGCCAACTAGAGCCATGGCGGGCAAATGATGAATGAAACCTATTGTCCTACCTTAAAACTTAGTAGACTAATGTTGTCGTTAGCTGTGTGATCCTTTTGTCTTCTTGCCGGCTCATGGAAGTCTTTATCAGTTTAAATTTGCCAATAATGATACAGAAAACCCGCCCAAAATGCATAACGCGAGAGTAAGCTTTATGTGACCGGAGTCGACCAGGGCCCCGGTTGCTCTTGGGCCCTGGGCACGCGCCCACTTTGCCCATGCGGTAATCCGTCTATGCCTCAATACTGTATCATAGTACTACATGTATCTGTTCTGTTTTCTTAAATGTTTGAGAAACTCAAACAAAAAAGTAAACTTCTGAATACGTACAGTTTTAGGTTTGTAGGCAGTATTTTAAACTCATTAAAAACCATTAGTTTGAAGAGAAAATGAACGTCCAGATCCTAGCAGACGTCTACCAACGTAATGTTCTCTTTTTTACACAAAGCCATCCTGAAATCAAAAAAACACTGGCAGTTTTGCTTTAATAATAATATAAAAACATCTATGTACATGTAGATTGTTTTAGAAATAATTAAAAATGCTGTAAATTAGCCTACTGTATGTGCAGACAGAATATTGCTAGGGTCTTCAGATCTAGTACATATAGGCACATATAGTAAGAATATTCTGCTACCCTAAATTAGGATCTTTCTGGGTTTCATACCAGGTGGCCTAAATTAGGTGGGCGTACCTGACAAAGAGGCTACATTCATTAATGTGCATGTATCATGTTAATCTACTTATAAGCGATACAGTGATATAACAATTTATAAAGACCCCCCCCCCCCCCCCC
>JAGFZM010001537.1:320680-344728 GCA_017657215.1 Limnothrissa miodon | reverse complement strand
TCAATTCTTTCCTTCTGTCTGTCTTTCCTTCGTTTTTCCATTTCCTTCTGTTCCTTTTTTAACCCTTTCTTGGTCTCCTTCAAACTCTTCTGCACCCCGCTTTCAATTTCGCTAAGGCCTTTCCGCATTCCTTTGCGCATCTCATTCATGCCTTTCTCGACCCCCTTCTTTACCTTGTTGATGCTCCACAGTCCTGCCGCAATCATGGCTGGGGGAATCATAATGGGACACATTGATCCCCGTATCCTCTGCCCCCCTTTCTCTTTGCATTCCCTGTTCCAACCCTGGTGGCTCCGCAGTCCCCTCATCGATTTGAATAGACGAGAACATCCCAGGCACTGGAACGCCTCTTCCTCTTGAGCCCCTGGTTCCAACTCCTCTTCCTGGCCTTCTTCCTCCTCTGACCTTTCTCCTGACCCATCTTCTTCATCTGATGAAACCCCTTCATCCAGGAGCTCTGCTACGTCGGAGCCCAGTTCCTTGGCCTCATCATGTGGGGTCTCTGCCCTACCTGGGATCCGGCTTCCCCTGGAATCTCCTCTGCCCCATCTGTCCTGGTCCAATGCTTCGCTGGCCATTGTCAAGTCCGATACCTCCTTGATGATTTGTAGCATCTTGGCACCGCTTCTCTTCCGCTCTTTTTGTTCCCTCTTCAGCCTTCTTTGTGTTACTGCTACTCCTCGGGCCATAACCTCTCCCATCTTTTCTACATCCCCCTTCTGTACCTGCAGAGTTGATTTCAATGTTTCTTGGGCATTGAGCATTTTGTCCAGGTCTGCATGTATTCCTACCACGTCCTCCTGCAGGTTCCTGATTTGTTGGGTTGTCTGTACTCCTTCCATCTGTAGTGAATATATCCACTGGCTTAGATTACAAGCGAGATTATGGTGTTTCACATCTTCTTGGTGTCCTCTCTGTATGTCCCTCGTGTTCCTGTCCTGCCTTCTCTCCATAACCTCTTGCTCCATCCTGACCTGTAGAACGGATTCCTCAGACCCCTTCAACTTCTCCTCCAGAGCTTCGGCCTTTTCTTCCAGCCATTGTATATTGTCACTCAGATCCTCTAGATCTCGGGACATCATCATTTTCCCTTCTTCAGTTCCTAGACAGTATTTCCTCAACTCCTCCTGCTGTTCCTTACTTGCCTGGATCTGAGCGCGTATGAGACCCATCCTCTGCTGCATTGCCGTCTTTTCTCTATAGTCATCACGATCATCCTCCTTATGGGTCAGTTCCCTTTCTCGTAGCTGTCCCAGTCTCTCCCCAGCTTGTTTAGCTTTTGGCAGTTTCAGGGCTTTGCGGTATTTATCCTCTCCTTCCTGTTCTAGTTCCATCAGGGCGGCGTGATGTGACTCCTCCCACTGGCCTTTCAGCATACCATCCCTTTGTTCACTTCTTTTGCTCCAGGGAGTGAATAGGTGGTGAATTGCACAAATTGCCTTTCGTCCCATTTCCTAGCTTCTTCTTCATCCTGTCTCCTCCTTCTTTCCTCCTCGGTCTCTGATCCTGGCCAGGTGGCTCCAAATGCTAATGGAGTCATTAGTCCCTGGTCTCCTTGTGGGGGTCCCTTCCTCCGTGGTTGAGGTTTAAGCACTACTTCCCGGTTCTCCCAGGATGTTGGGCCTTGCATCGTTGGTGTGCCTCCCATTGCTGCCCCTTCTTGGTTCCTGCTTTTCTGGGCTTGGGTCCTGAGCTGCTCAAGCTCCTGTTCCTTATCTGAGTCTTCCTCCTCTTCAACGTCCCCTACTAAGAACTGGGCTAGGTCTATCAGCTCTGCTGGGTTTCCCTTGACATGTATTCCCCCTAGCCGTATTGTTGGTCGTGGTTTTAGGCTAGGGCACATCAGCCCGGTTCCAGGAACTTCAGGGTATAGTTTCTCACTTTGTGTGTATGGTGGCGGCCTTTTTTTCCCATCCTTTATCTGTCTGGACCTCTAAACCCTTTTCTGGGAGTTCCGGGGCTGTGGCCTCTTTTTCCTCATCCTCCTCTATCTGGATCCTTGCATCTTCCTCTGCAACTTTCATGAACTCTCTAAGTACTTGTAATTCCAGTTCTCTTTTTTCCTTCCTCTTCTCACTTTTCTCCTTTTTCTTATGATTTTTAATTTTTTCATCCATTTGGACCAGCATCGGCGCCACTAGACTGCCTCCTGCTGGCCATGGGGTGGCGTCCCTTTTAGTCCTTTCTGCCCACTTTCCACACACTTGTTCTATTGTTTTACCACTGCACGGGTTGGCCTTCACTACCCGCTGGAGCGGGGTGGATTCTGCCATAATGCCCTTATTAATGACTATTTGAAAACTTTCTTCACTCACCAGCTGAACCTCTTACTCTACTTTAATTAAAATCTCTCAGGGTCCCGTTATCTAGGCTTCCACTGAAGTTTCCCCAGGTTTGATTATTTCCTTCTACACTACCCTTCTCCTGTGTAGATACACTCCAAACAATTCCAATAACTATCAAAATTCCACACACTACCCAACCAGCAATGAGGCAATTAAATATGAAACGCTGGAGGGCATCCGCCATCTGGTTATACTACTCTTTATTTTATTTTTGCTTATTTATCTTCTCCTCTGCTCCACTCCTTTCGCCTCTCTTCCCTCAATTTTCCCCAAACGCTGTTGCACTTACTGCATACGTTAAGGCCTCTGCTAAGGTTGGGAATTCTCTAGTTTGAGGAATAATCTCTCCACTTATTTCTTCTGCAAAACCTACTCTGAATCTTCCGTCCTCCATCAACAAGATCCAAACCAGTACCATTACCCTTTACTTTTTATGTTACTCAATCAAGTCTCTCCACCTCAGTGTCACACACTTTCTTTATTTTGTTTTTAGAATCACAACTTAGGTAACTTAAGCACAACAATCCTAACAGTACCTTTACTATTCAGCCTTAAGAGTCATACATCACATAGTATTACAATGCTGCAGGGCTATATCTTATTATTACTTTCCTAATACAGCCTTACAACATATCCTTGTTCACAACTACTGGCTACTACAGTGTTTTCATACCTTGTTATACAGTTTGCTGACTACAGTGTTTGTACCTTTTATATAGCTTTCCCTATTGCCTTAACATGTTGCCCTGGGCAAGGCTCTTGTTATCTTACAATAGGCCCATCACCACGCCCCGCATGTTCGGTTGCCTTGGGCTAAAAAGGTTAAATACAACTTCCCCCCGGGCCTCAATTGCCCTGAGTACCTCTGTAATTGTGCTTCTTAGCACTATTTCTCCGTTCGGTGTGTTGAAACGTCTTACTGTCTCAACACCGTCCTCTTTATTTCTAATATTCACTACGTATCCCCCTTCTGAGGATATTATTGTGAGCGTAACCCCACGTGGGACCTCATATGACCACCAACCCGCTCCTGACCATACCAACTGCTCAAGTGCCTTTTTTAGTACCTTCCCTATCTCTCTCTTCCTGTGTCACCCTCTGTGCCAGTGCTCCTGACAAACCTGCAATTGCCCTTGTAATTGTTCCCCCTGATTTTACTAAACCTCGACCGTGGCTATCAGCTTTCCCGTTTAGCTCTGCAAGCCCTTCCTCAATTCTATCACTAAGTCTCAGCAAGTAACCTCCTACTGCGTCCACCCCCCTCTGTATTTGCTCCTGACCCTCTATTAACTCCCTCCTTAGTTCTCTATTTCCTCTATTTCTTTCCCAAAACTCCTGTCTTGCCTGCCCCCTTTCCCAATCCTCAGCTACGTTACGTGGGTCCCCAAAATCATTTATAGGTATCTCACCTTCCCTCTCCTGTCCCGCTTCTGAGTCACCAGGCCCGTCTATGATTCTACCCTCCTCCCGGACTGTATCAACTAGGCCAGGGGCCTGTGGTGCAAAGGACGGGGGTCGGGGACGCACAGAATAGTCGTATGGTGATGTCGGTACGGTGGGGGAGTAGCTAGGGGATTGGGACCCAAAGCCTTCAGACCTCCTGCGCTTTGCGGACTCTCCCTGTAAAGACTGATAAATAACAGGCTGCTCAGGGGTTATGACCGCAGGGGTTACTGTAGTAGGCTGCACAGAATTTACCACAATTGCTGGCAAAATACAAGACACAAGATCAGTTTGCACACCACAGTCTACCGTTATCACAGCTGTTTGTTTTGGGGTAGGTTTCCTCAGAATCAGTACCTCATCAGTTTCAATAAGCGTTCCAAGATGACCTATGTCAGTCCATTTCACTATTTCATTATTGTTAATTTCATATTTGCCGTTTGAACTCAGCCACTCTATTACTGCTCGGATCACGCCCGCGCCGGACGTATACACTCGTCTGTTTCCTTCGATTATGCACCCCGTTCCCTTCACACGAAAGATCCTCAAGCAGTCGTCACCCGAGTCAGGTTCTCCGTCACTCATCTGTCACAAGGGCGTCCCCGTGCATCACCATTGTACATAGGAAGAAAAAAGACACACAACAGAGCTCTTTAAATACCCTCAGGGCGTCTCATGCCTCTGAGTAACCTTCCAGCGAGCACAAATGCTCCAGCTGATCCCCGGAATTCCAGCGCTTTCGGTGAGCCACGCTACCAACCGATCAATATCACATAACAGTTTATCACAATTCGGGGAGCCAAGCTACCACCCTCTCAAAATCCGGCGAGCAAAGCTCCAGCCCCTTTTACATTACAACTTAAAACAATATTCTTAACCAATGATCTTAGCAGTAAATCAATGTCACTTTTTACAGGTTCTTTTTCGCATTAATGGTACAACATTACTACAGGACTATGCTTTATCACAGAATGGCCTCTCCGAGCATTTTCAACTATAAGCCAAACGCTTACCTTCAGTTCCCGGGAGTCAGAGCGGCCAAACCGAAAACAAGGCGCGGTCCTGCAGCTCGCTGTCCACTTTCTGAATCCCCGTACGGGCCACCAAGTTTGTGGGAGAAAATTGTTCTCCTTCCGGCGGTGCTATTTCGAACTCAAATCAGTGTACGAATTAGTTTCAATGTAACACAATAATATAAAGAAGTTTCAATTTAAACAACATAAGTGACAAAGATTTCAGTTTTATTTCAACATGTCAGCATAAGACATACAATCCAACAGTCAAATTGATATCCAATGCATGACACTCAGAAGATAAAACTCTGCAAGATCATTACCTGTTGCTGAGAGCTTCTCGAGAAGTCTGAGAGTTGGATTGAAAAATCCCTATTATTTATACCCCTACTGGGAGGCGTTTTCTTATTCCTTTATCTTTTCTTTAACCAATCATGTTTCAGCAATACTGCTGAGTCTGATTATATTGGTGGCGAAATTTCCCTTACTCTGTAAAAAATATCATGTGATGTTTATATTGGTGGCAGAATTTCCCGGATTCTGTATAAAAAACATCATGTGATGCATGATTCATACGACTGTTTTTCGCAATTGAGGCGTATTTTCCCTCAACAACAACAGGTGTTGTTTTGTCTCCCTCAGCAGATTTTGAGTCCGTTCTTAAGCAATCATTAAACCAAACACATTTGTATATGAACCTTTTACATTGATTCTTATAATTACTTTTCATGGGTAAACATACCTAATCACAACTTTACCTGCATTTTTCAAAGAGAGAGAGAGAGAGAGAGAGAGAGAGAGAGAGAGAGAGAGCTCTCAGTTCAATCACATGTGTTGTCATTGGCATACCAAATCATAATGCAGACACATTCATATCTCATGATGGTCACTTTCATATGAGTCTAACTATAATAGATGTCAGAAACTATATTTTATGAGACAAAATGCTTTAAAGTAGTCTGCCTGTCATTTTATCTGTGTGTGTGTGTGTGTGTGAGTGAGGCCTATAAACAAGAGAAGAAGATGTTACTGGACATCTTATGCAGCACATTCCTGTGTGTGTGTGAGTGTGCGTCTGGGGCAGCCTGACCCAAGTAGGGAGTGAGCTGCGCGTGTGTGTGTGTAGGCGAGACTCCCCTTCTTTTCTGCTTATGAGTGCATCTTATTTTGCTAGTGTGTGCACATCTATTAAAACTTATTATGTTAGTGTATTAAAACCCTATATGCCTTTTTATATTTGTATTCAAATATCTCCCACAAAAATATAATCGGGAGTCCGGTAGTAACGGGAGTCCGGTAATGATTCTATTGTTCATTCGCTGTGAACATATAGCCTAGTAGGCCTACTGTGCCTTTTGTCTCAGTAAATTAAAATATCCACGTTTGTGAGAATAGCTACAATTGGATGGGAGGGCAAAAAGCTGGCAAATGTTGCAATGTGCAGGGTGCCCTGTGAGTTGCCCGCCGTGGCTTCCAGTCACTCGGTATACAATTCTGCTACAACGCGCATCTCAACAAATGAACTACGTGCTCATTTAGAACTTAGAATAAAAAAATGCCTGTCTTACAATAAAAATAAAAAATGCCGCTGGCCCGGAGCAGCATTACTGAACGCAATATGAGCAGAGGGCAAACCGCATTCGGCACATTTAGGTCTATATTGCATATTGCGAAAATAGAACACAAATTAACATTTTATTATTATATTATATTTATATATATTATTAAATAACGTTTTTCATGTGTGTTTGTGGGCAAGGAACAGTCGTGTTTTCTGTGTCTCTCTTTGGAAATGATGTCTCGTTAAGCTATTTTGTGTTATAATTCCTAATAAAGCTGGGGATTTGCTACTTGGCGCAGGCTGATTGTGAAGCCATAGGGTCCAAAATTGTAAAGTAATTCTAGCATAAAAATGTAACCATATCAGACCAAATTGCATATTGCAAAAATAGAACACGGAAGTAAACTAACGTCTCTTGCTCCGCTTGACTCTCCGAATGTTGTGCAATCATTAGAGAGGTCTTGTGCTGCCTTCCAGCGGCGGTAGCTGCACTTACACATCACGTAATGCCGTGACTCATGTTTTAAGTGAGTCTCGCGGCCACTCTCAATTGGTAATGACTGTATGTATGTATGTATTTATTTGGCCAGTTAATTTATTATTTGCTAAATGTTCCCTGCCATGCAAAAGTAGTACAGAAGAAATCAGGCAATTTTAAAAGTGGTCTGAAAGACCTGAATTATTGCCCAATCCATTTCACAGCCGTCCCTGCTCCAGATCACTGCATATCTGTAAAATACAGATATCCGGCAGAACATCTGCCAGCTGTAGTGAAAGTATTGTTATGAAGACTACTAACTGCTACCCAATACCCAAACTGGGGCTTCTGGACAATGGGGCCATAACCAGCCTTTTGCTTAAACTTTTGGGGTGAATCTGGTTTTATAAAATGCCTTTCATCTCTCAAGAAAATGTGTCTCTGATCGAACACTTTGCCTTTGTTAAGCAACTATGCTTTTCTTGTGATTGAATGAGTCTATCTCATTTCCTCTCTTTTATTTGTGTGTCTGTCTGTGTGTGCGTGCTGGCAGGCTCAAAAATATTTAGTGCCTGCAGATTTTTGCACATAGCCCAGGATGTGCTTCTGAACTATCACTCTCTAATTTTCCACATTTATGACGATGCTGGCCTTTAATATTAGACAGAGAGGAAAAAATGGAAATAAAACTGAAATCCCCATTAAAACCGCTCACAGCTGCTGGACATTCTGTCGGGTCAAGTGGGAGCCCAACAAGTGGATAATCCTGCTTTAGGACACCTCTCTTGGGGGGCGCACGCTAATCTGCCGACTCTCATATGGAGATGTAATCTCGAACAAGCTGCAAATGGATCAGCAATGGTGACCTGGCAAGCCCTGAAAAGAGGAAGGTCTCAATGTCAACCCTCTGCCAACATGACCAACACATGGCCCACCATACATGGACTCTCTCACCTCCTTCTTTGGGTTGTCTTACTATTGACTTTTTAAATTAACGTTTAATGGACATTTAAATAAACATTAAAAAAGATTTATAACTGTGTATATATATATATAGATATATATATCTATATCTATATATATATATATATATATATATGTGTGTGTGTAATGATGGGGATGCTGGGGCCTGTGACATCTTAAAAGTTAAGTGACAGCACCAGAGCATTTCAGGATGAACATCTGAGACCTTCATCCCTCAAGAGTGCAGTCCAGACTATACATCCACTGCACACTGCTCCCAGAGGACGCAAACCTGCCTGTCGGGTGGGAGAAGCGGTTTTTTTTTTTTTTTTTTAATATATGCTTATATTCTTACCCAACCTGTGAAAAACAGAGAATTTCAACAAACACTTGGTTTTCAGTATTTCAGACATGAGTTTTGTCTGGAGCTCATAGCCATATTTCAGGCAATTACCAATTATATCCAGCAGGGGGCCTTGTCACATCATATCCCACTTAGTGATAATGCTCACCATGCAAACAAAAATATAACCAGGTACATGTAATTGTAACTATGATTCTTTTATTCAGTTTGAACATTGCTTCAGCATTGCTTCAATACACTTTGTAATTAATGACATTTTGAACTGCCTGAAAGTTTGCCTCAGGTTTTCAGTCATTCATACACTATATTGAGCAGTCATTACCAGTGTATTTGTGGCATACATAAATGTTGCTATCAAGGTGTTGTGAAGTATTAACACTCTCATTTTCTGTATTCTCCTGTTCAGAACTTTTTTTTCTGTGATTCTCAATTCACAAGGTCATGGATTCAAACATGATGAGGGCTGGTACAGCTGTATGTGCAAGGGCACGCTTTATGAAAGAAATATCAAACACACACACACAGACACTCACACACACACACACACACACACACACAAACACACACACACTTGTGCACATTTGAACAAACATACTTTAAAAAATGTGTACGCCAACCAAGAGACACTTGATTTGCATTAAAACCCCCCTCACACTAACCATGCTTAATGACTGAGTGCACATGCATTTCTCCACATTAGGCCAAATGAGCAGGCGATGGAAGTCGCAGGCCTTCAGAGACGAATGGCCCTGATTTGCTTAAAGCTCTGATTATGCACCCTCTCAGGGCTCACGTCCTGAACCCACGGCCAATCAAGAAGGGGGATAGCGGGCCTGGAAATGTATTCATGTATGCCTGCCTGGGTACTGTGTGTCACATGGTCAGGGGACTGTATGTGCGTATGTCATGAAGCATGCCACTGTATTGTGCTACTTTAAATGGCATCTGCATAAAGCACATGAATAATTAATTGGTAAAAAAAAGAGACCCTCTCTCTCACTCTACCCCCCTCCCTCATCTCCATGTGTTTGGGTGTATGTGTGGGGGTGAGCGGTGGGGATAGGGGATTGGGGTGGGGGGTGCGTAAATGGATCTTGATCTGGTTAATAGGATGGAATGTGACAGGTCATGTGTATATTTGCCTGACGAATCGGATACGGGGAGGAGAGTAGTGAGGGTGTGGACGAGTGGACAGGCAGAGGCATACTGTCAGAGAAACACAAGGCACATGGCATTTAACGTCAGTATTTCAGGGAGCCTAATTAGTAGAGAAGAAAAAAACGAATAAAACAGGCAAAACATCTTTGATGGTATACATGAGTAAATTCGATATGAAAAGGGCTCAGCTCTGTACATAAGGTTAAATGAGAACATGCTGTAATGTGTATGGGTGTAGGTTAAATGAGAGCGCACTATTACAGGAGAACTTGCAGGAGAGAGTTTTCCTTGGGCCTCTATAAATGCTTTCTTAGGGTTCCCCATAGCCAAGAGTGGAATCTTAAAGCTCCACTTTGGGCATGTTTAGTGCACCATCCATATGCCTGCTGGCCTCCTTACCTGAGGCCAGCAAGGCCACAGTCCATTGAATCGTCTCCGGTGAAGGATCTAGAGGAGCCACACGCAATCAGATTTTAACACTCGATCCCACAGCCTATTCTAGTCTCTCCAGCTCAAGGATATACCGTACAGGCTATTTTCCATGTACCCATGTGTTCTGCTGTTTCCAGTCCACCCCTTCAATAGAGCACTCTCAATGAAACACAAAAACTTTATTCAAGGATAACACCAATTACAACTCATTGTCACAACAAAAAAGAACAGATCCTCCTTGTGATTCCAATTTGTGCGAGATTATGGGAGGCAGCTCAACAATAACACAACTCACAAGACCAAGTGACTGACACTCTTAAAGGACAAATCCGACACCATTGCCTTGTTATTGAAGGTCACTGTCAGTACGAAAAAAGAGCAAGAAAATTTCCACACCATAGTGACTTGGAAGCTTCATTGAATAGGGCATGGAAACCCTTCATTTTCCTATGCCCCATTCAGTGAAATCTTCTGGTTTGCTATTAGGTTACCTCTAACAACAGGGCTATCGGCTGAACACAATTTCTCCTTTAAGTAATGCCTGTGCCGTTAGCTGGAGAAGAAAAGAGCGGAGGAAGAGAGAGCGGAGTGCAAATGTGTGCTGCCGTGTGTAGACTAGCCTGAGAAAATCTGTTTAATCAGCAGAAACGGAACAATAAAAGAAATAAGCCTACAGGATTTGTGCCTGCTATTTTATTAAAAAATATGTATGCATATTTCTAGGGAGGCGAGTGTCAATATTGATAATCCGCAGTGTCTTTGGACTTGTAATCCCTACTTTGGAATTAAGGCCACAGAAAAGGACTTTGTCAAATTACTTGGGGATAAGTCAGTAAAATTATCAGATACCATTGTATGGGTAATATCCTTTATACTTCTAATATCAGGCACTGATGCTCATTTAGTCAGATTCCACAGGGCAGGACAACAATAAGAGCTTACATGTCACCCTTTGTTTTTTTTTTGTTTTTTTAAGGTGATGGCATGAATTTTATTAGAGGAATGACAAAGAAAGGTTGGGGCATGCAAAGATTGAATACCGGATGGTAATCCTTGCTTCCCTCTAATCTCAAAGGGGGTTAGCAGTGTTATATTTGTGCCAGACTTTAAAATGATTGTTGTTTTTCTGGTGCTGCTCATCTGTGGAAATGAGCAATTGAGATTCGGAACAAACAGTGAACATTTAGCCCTTGTGTGTTGTTTGGAAAGAAATAATGGATTTGATTACATGCTAATGCTGATTCTGTACACTGGCGTGGGTGGGAAAGGAGGGTGACTTTTTGTTGAATTGTTTACCATAAATGTTTGCCACACACTGGCAGGTTAAAGGCATTTTGGCACTTGTTCGAATGAATGGAAATGCTAAAATGATAGAGATGTCTCGATTTGGTTATTACAAAGTAATGCATTTAAACGTATCTATTATTATTAAACGGTATAATGTTTACTGCTTGAACTAAAATATGTAATGTATGGTCACTGTCTGGCAGACAGCAAGTGGAAAAATTCCATCGTCCTTGATAGCGGAAGCAGGAGGAAGAGAACCACAGAGGGGCATCTGAACAATCAGAGTAATCAGCAGTGCAAACGCCCCCTTGACATTTGCCATAGTGGAGGTGATTTCACTGTGCTAGACTGTGTGGGCTCTCATTTTTCAGTTTTAAGGTGTCACTATGGTGATGTGTTCACATGAATCAAACTCATAGCAGGAACAAGGGAGGGTAAAGAGTCAAAAGAAGAGGATTTTTTGTGTTTTAACCTGCTGGTGGATGGAGCCTCTTGCAGTAGAAGCTATGATTGATAGTGTTTCTGACTGATTTTCTGTTGAGAATGAAATGTAGTTGTTTATGAGTTTCCTTAAAGGCAAATATGTTTAGTGCTGTAAATGTGTTGAAACAACCAGTGTTGGGCAGTAACTTCACAAGTAGCGAAGCTATTTTAACTACATTTTTTATTTGTGTGGCTATAGTGAAATTGTTTTTCCTTTGCCCATGTAGTAGCTCTTCCATAAAGCACAAGATCACAGCAGCAAATCTAGACCATTCTTGGAGAATCAATGCTATGGAATAATGTGATGCCATCTGTCACTCCCATATTATGCACATTACATTAAATTTAAATAGTAAAATGTTATAGATAGCATCATATAATATTACCATGCAAAACATTACAGGCTAGAACTGTATAGCCATGGCATAGCAAGAAGCCAAAATACACACATGCGAAACATATTTTATATAGATCTATATTCTATTCTGGACAAGGAATGTGATATTTATTCTCAAAGAGTAGCCTAAAGTTTTACAGTAGTAAAAACAGTGCTAGAGTGTGTGTAAAGAAATGCATGTTAGTTGAGTCATTAACAGACGATTGGATCATTTCATAGGCCATTTTGTAAATTAGAGTAGTTTGAAATGTTGTGAATTATTTCTGTCATATTTTTTCAATTCAGTTCAGTTAAATTCAATTCCATTTTATTTATAAAGCACATTATACAAAAGTCATGTCTTGTAACATTTCACAGCAGAGAGCACCCATGAACAAACATATTTTTGTAACTCAGCTTGCTGCATTTTGCCTTCAACCGCTTCAGCGAAGCTTCATCTGATGTGGTGTAACTGGTAGCTTAGTTAGCTACATTTTCCGAGTAGCTTGCCCAAAACTGAAAATAACAATAGTAATTACACTTTAATTACATTGTTATACATATTACACAATTACTTTCATTATTGGATTTTTTATTGTGCTGTTGTTTGTCGTGACTACAGGTCAGAATAACAATCAGTTTAATGTCGAAATTTCTGATCTCAAAGCAGCTTAGGAATCGTGGACAACAAAAAGTGCATGAAAACAGGAAACAATTACTTTTTAAAATTGCACATCATAAAAAAGAGGACAATAGTCATTTACAAACTTGTTAGTGTACATTGGTAACTGTGTATCCAATTTTCCCCATGTGGGGTTGCTTTTGGTTCAGTCAGTGTGAATCAGATGACATACTCTGAAGATATGGCTCTGTCAGCATTTACACATTCATTCCCAACAGTGTTCACATCATCATTGAGCTGGGTATAGCTCTTCTTGCTGTGTTGGTGCAGTGGAAGATGTTGGGCTATGGCTTCAGGGCAGAGAATCCTCCTCACAAACAAACAAACAGTACAATAAAAAAAGGTCCCCTCATCAACCCTTGTATTTCACAGAGGTCTCTCCCATTTGTCTTGAAATAAAAAGGATTAGGCTACGGATCCTTTGCAACAAACAAATGTAAACAAATCTAAGACTGTTGATAACTCCGCTCGTGGCCTTTCTTCTCTCTCTTAGTTTCTCTCTTTCTCTTGCCTCTCTGTGTATCTCTCTCTCTCTCTCAGTGGGATCAGCTTCTGCATCAGTGCACTCTGAGGCGAGAGGGAGGGAGAGATAGAAAGGGAGAGAGAGGAGGCCTGGCACCACTTGTCGTTGCTCATCACAAGGCGCCGTCGCTGTTTCAGTAAGATATCCAAACGAGAACCCTACCAGCCCCGGAGGCTACAAAAGAAATAGAATTGAAACTTTTGTGAGTGCCTTCCCACAGCAACAAATGTCCCTTCCCTATGCTCCAATTTGCACTCTCGAAAATCATTCTTGCAATCTCTCAAAAAATAACATTTATGTGTATAATAACATTATATACTAAATATATCCTTTTAGTGGACTCTTCAATATGGCTATGGACCCTTTTATGGTTGCCAAAAATGTATCAAGTGAATATAACACAAGGATCCTTAGCCTGTAATGGGTTTATGACAGTATACACTGTATGTTAAGATACACTCAAGGCCAAGGATTTTCACTTTCAACTTTTACTTGAGATCGAGTAAGCAAAAAATGGTCTTGAGACTGACCTTGAGTCCGAAACTGAACTTGTGCCCCACAATAAGCTAACCCCAATAAGTGGTTACCATCAGGCATCACCTCCTGTGTTTGTTTTTTTCCCGAGAAGAAGAAGCAGCTGACAGAGCCATGCAGAGACAAGTGAGTCACCCAGCCCAGCAGATCCTATTGTTGTTGATGTTGTTATTGTGTCAGACAGGCTGTGTCTAAATAGGCTCTTTTGGAGCTGCTGGAAGAGGGCACTGTTGTTGTGGCACTTGGGTCCGGTCCTTCTCGCTAACCCTCACATGGGATTTAATGTCTGTGGGGCTGTCTGTCAATCCTGTGGTTTGTCAGTCTTCTCAATGTCTTGTGCCAGCCTGAGGCTAAGCAGTATATAGGCTAACTCTGACCATGTCTGAAGCACCTGCCTGTATGAACACACAGACATGAACACACACACACACACACACACACACACAGTTGGGTATTGATCTTCACACTGACATTGCATTGTCTCATTCATAACATTTGGTACAATCTTTATGTGAATTGGCACAGAATTTAAATGATACATAGAGAGATAGCAAGATGAAAAGGAAAAAGAAATAGTCTTTGAGCATATTATTTGCACAGCAGTTTTGTAGCTGTGGAATTAATTTGTGTATCTGCAAAAATAAATACCTGCAGATTTGTAACGCAACGCAAACGTTTCTGTAATGAGACCAGTACACAATCCGCATGTGAAAAAAAGTTGTCCATAGGGTTTAATTTAAACATATATTTTGACAGCGTCCATTCATCCAAGTGCAACATCCACTGTTAGTGTGCAGCACTGGATTTAAGGTCACCATGAATTTGAGATTGTTTTGTTGCCGTTTCTGCCAGTCAGTGATTTTTGGCACTGTCTGGACAGTGTTTCTGAAAAGCCAATCTGCATATTGTATTACAGACTAGCCAATCTGTGCTTCACATCAACTTGGTGGACCTGAATCTGGTAGTTGGGGTGGGAAACCCACTGCCTCTGCTTTAAAACACAAATTAATCCCACAGGATGTTTTTTGCACATGCACAAAATATTTGAGCATAAAAGTTTCTTTGCACAAGCACAGATTCTTTTCTACAGCTTCAAAACCCATGTGATCTTTTATTAACATTGATTTGATTCCAGATCTCTAGCCATCTGTGCTATCACTCCACATTTTGCACGGGATTGTCTGACGTGAATGTTCTAGGCAATTAAGTTATATTAAGTATGTTAAGTATGCTTTGGGTGGCGGCACAGATACAATAGAAAAAGATAAAATATAAATAGACCTTGCTGACCTAGAATGCTGAGGTACAGTAGGTCTGGTCTCCCATGTCACCGCTCACTCCATAGGCCTACATCAAATATAAGATTAGCCAGGATAATAATATTACAGTAGAGTACAATATTATTCTTTAGATGTTAAGCTCCTAACCAACATCTTCAAGCTCCAAAATAAGTCCAGTTGCCTATACTGAATACATCGACTAACATGACCTGGAGGAATAAGATTCTTCACAGACATTATTTACTAACAGAGATGTCATGTCTTTAAAGCAAAAAAAGCCTTCAATTTTGACCCCCATCTGAAGATAGCTTGCCATAGTAATTAACATGAAAGTGAGGTTGCATTTAACAGACCACAAAGACCCACTTGTTTTAATGGCAATGTGAACACAGAGGGAAATGTGAATGACTAGGTTGTTGAATCTCAAATTGGCATATAGAGACATGACAGGGGAGGTGTGATTAAAAGACAAAAACTCTTCTTATGCTTTCTTATAGGCGTCTCTTCATTGACAAAGACATCATTTCTAACCAACCACATCACACCAGCAGTCATTCAGGCCTACCTTATAAATTAAAAGAATCAAATTATATATTATACTGGGAGGATTTTACATGAATCTGGTGTGCAAAATGAATGTTTTATTGTTGTTGTCATAATTGACAGAGATAGTTCACCATCATACAGGCCAGTTTTGCAATAAATTATTGTGCGGCCTGTAGCCTACCTGTAATCTAAAAACCTACACACCAATGAGTTGTAGGCTTACACAATAATCTAATTTAACAATAATCTAGTATAGCAAATCTAAGCAAATATTTCAGTGAATGTGTCAGTGTGTCAGTGAATGTGTCAGTGAATAGCAATAGCCTATAATCAGATAGTAACCAAATAGCCTAGACAAAGATAATGTAGAATTAGGCTAAGAAAGTCAGATATGGTATATTAATAAATGTTTAGCCTACAAGAAATAATCAGTGATAAAAAAAATGAACAGTCTAATATTTAATGTCTCAAATAACAGGCGAATAGGATAGACGACAGGTCTTCCCAAATAATCAACTTGGCTGAAGTAATGAATAGATAAACCAATGAAATGTATGAAAGAGAAAAATACGTAGCCTAATTCTGGTAGAACCCGCATTTTGCTTACACCTACTGTCTCCGTATCTCCAAAACTATGCTATTTCTGTGCAGTAGGCCATGTGATGATGTAATTCTCAAAAGCACGCAACCTGCTGTATGCAAACAGGCCTACATCCGGGCTCCCAAAAAGGAGTGATAGGTGGCTTTCAGGCAGACAGCAGGCAGGCACACTACTGATATGCTTCAGCGGGAAATAAATGCATGCAGAATAGAGTATGATTCTCCAATATTTCGCATAAAACTTTCAAAGAGTATTTTCTCTTTGAATGGCTCACGCCTTAGAAACCATGTTTTTTCTATTTGAATGTAGCCGGTTGAAGGCGGTCTCTCCCCTTCATTACAGTCGCTCTGACCCATCTTTCCCCTCGGTGTTCCATTCCCAGTAGTTAGTTAGCTAGTTAGCAACCATTCCGCTAACGATAGTTTGCTAGCCACTGTGCAGCTAGCTACATCCCCTTTCTTTTCCTGCATGATTCACACAGAAAATCGTAGCATACGGATTACGGTAAGTGAAAGAAATATCCCAATTTTTATGAATGTCTGCCTGTTAGAACATTATGTTATCTTCGTAGTCTTCTAGCATTGGCTAGGTTAGCATGCTAGTTGTGTAACCAACCATCCAGCTGCAGCCAAAGGGAGGGTACAAGGGAGAAAACAGGCCGTTTAGTAAAGTCGCAGACACAACGCATGTCGATAAAGCACAATAACAAGCTTTCCTAGTGTTTTGTATTCATATGAATTAACGATAGGGGTTCATATATGTTACTCTAACTGTAAATGCTTCACATATTCATTTGATAGCTTTCATCAGCTTCAGTGATCAGCTTGTTCCCTGATGCCTTTATTATTAGCCTGTCAGTAACGTTATCAAAACTTGCTTGCCAGCCAACGTCTGTCACATCCATAACAAATCGATTAGCATTTTCCCTACCAATGCTGTTGTCTTGTAACGACAGCAGTGTGGCAAGTGTGCTTGGTGTTTTTTTTTTCTTCTATTTTTCCATTTTCTAATTGTACAGTGCGCACTACGTTGACAGTCGAGGCTTTAACATTATGTATCTGTCAAGTGAAATGAAGACATTAGCATTGACTGTTGCCATTTTCTTGTTTTTAAACTAGGCATTTGGTGTCTCTCTTGTCACCTTACTGACAATCGACAAGGATAGCCACCTGCTAAAATTGATTGAGTATTGTAGTCTTGCTCGGCAGAGGCAACCACCTGTTGTGACAGATTGTTTTGTTAATTTTTAGACTAACCTTAGGTTAGACAAAATGGCATGGTGTTATGGTAAAGTACCATTAAAGGACACTAAATGATGTTCATTCTGAAAGTTATAGGTAAACCTTTCGGTTGTGAAAAGTTTATTGCAAAAAGGACAATGTTTACTTTAAATTGGTTTAAGTTTGTTTCTATTTTTTTGTTTCCAGAAAAACACAGAACAAAAAAATGGGGGCTTTTCTGGATAAGCCAAAGATGGAGAAGCACAACTCGCACGGCGATGGCAACGGTCTTCGCTACGGCCTCAGCAGCATGCAGGGCTGGCGGGTGGAGATGGAGGATGCACACACGGCAGTGATTGGGTTGCCCAACGGCCTGGCCCCCTGGTCGTTCTTTGCCGTGTACGATGGACATGCGGGCTCCCAAGTGGCGCGGTACTGCTGCGAACACCTGCTGGAGCACATTACCAACAACCCAGACTTTCGCGGCCTGGGCTGGTGTGGGGGTATGAGTGTCGGCACTGGAGTTGGAGTAGGGGTAGGGGTGGGACGAGCCAGTGGGACAGAAGAAGGTTCCGAGTATGTGGAGCCCTCCGTGGAAAGCGTGAAGAAGGGCATCCGCACGGGTTTCCTGCAGATCGACGAGCACATGAGGGCGTTGTCAGAACGAAAGCACGGCGCAGACCGCAGTGGCTCCACGGCAGTGGGCGTGATGATCTCGCCGCGACACATCTACTTCATCAACTGTGGCGACTCGCGGGCCCTGTTGAGTCGCGGCGGTCGCGTGCACTTCTTCACGCAGGACCACAAGCCCAGCAACCCTGCCGAGAAGGAGCGCATTCAGAACGCGGGCGGCTCTGTCATGATCCAGCGGGTCAACGGCTCCCTGGCTGTCTCACGGGCTCTTGGTGACTTCGACTACAAGTGCGTGCACGGCAAGGGCCCCACCGAACAGCTTGTGTCGCCAGAGCCTGAGGTCTATGAGATAGAGCGCTCCGAAGCCGAAGATGAGTTTGTGGTGCTTGCCTGCGACGGCATTTGGGATGTCATGGCCAATGAGGAACTGTGTGACTTTGTGCGCTCACGGCTAGAGGTGACAGAAGACCTGGAAAGTGTGTGCAATGAGATTGTCGACACCTGTTTGTACAAGGTAAGGTTACAACAATAAGCACTGTTTGACTACTGAGACTGTATACTGCATGTTTGCATATTTATTCAGATGGTCGTCTGCAGGTTAAAGTTGGGAATTATATGTGAAGTGTGTAGGAGACAATTTGGTTGATATTTAAAATTGGGGGGGGGGGGGGGTACTGACCTGCAAAACATATACTTGTGTAAAAACGTAAACCTATGAATTATTCTGAAGTGTTCTTACATGCACACTTGCTACGGTTAATTAACTGTTGAAGTTTAAACATGCTACCTGCGACCCATATTGAATCTTTATGTCATCCCTACACTTAAACCCTAAGGGGGTAAAGACCTAACTGGCATGAATCCACTATGAAGTCAGTATAAAGGGCTTATGGGTAACATTGGGATTTTCCCCATTTATCCATGGTCCTGGTAGGCTTTGTAAATGCTTACAAACACTTGTTATTCGTCCCTCCTAATTAATGCCCCATGTCCTTCTTCCTTTTGCCAACAGGGAAGCCGGGACAACATGAGCGTGGTCCTTGTGTGTTTCCCTGGGGCCCCCAAGATCTCCCCTGAAGCAGTGAAGAGAGAGGCAGAATTGGATAAGTACCTGCAGTGCAGAGTAGAAGGTGGAGCATCTAAAAAGGCTAACAAATAAGTTTGCACTTGCAGAGAGCACAAAAGAGAGACACGTAGAGAGAGAAAAAGAGTGAGCGTTGTTAACGAGTCTTGTTGTGACTTTTTCTGTATGGTGGTGTTCAGCCCTCTGCGAGATAGGCAGGTTAGCTGCAAGACGTTCCGCCCTCCTCCAAAAATTTGCCAGCTGGTTTTGCTATTAAAGCGTACGACTCGCACAAGTTGTATATAAGCTCTGTTGTGTGTCTTTGCCTATGTAGCCAGACACCTCAAAGAGAACGCTAAGTACACTTACAAGCCTTCAGTTTGTTTTTGTCCTTTAGTGAATAATTCTTCACTGATTTTTTTGGACACACACACACACAGAAATCCTAAAATGTAAGTCAAAACATAGTTAAAGCATAACCAAATTATCCTCACACACCAGAATTCGACAGGTGTTCTTTTTTTTTCCTTCTATTATTTTTTTTACCCCCCTCCCCCACCACACACACAGTTGTGTGAGATAATAATATCCTTTTAGCTATGATAGAGATGGTGCATTTACGTCAAAAGGAATGTTTGCGAAATGAGTGGCTAGGACTCCCTGACGCTCGCACGCACGTACGCACACACACTCACACACACACACACACACACACACACACCGCCTTGATCTACAGTGTGATTGAAGCTGCTATAGACACTGAGTTAACAAATCAATAGAAAAATAAGAAAAAATAGACCAAATCAGTCACCATTTAGTGACAAAGTGTTTTTTGTTGGTTGGTTGTACGTTCCGTTACTGTTAGTGTAGAGTCTTTGCCTATGGGTGTCACTTCCACTTTGTGTAAGCATGTACTCTCGTCGTACTTTGGTGTTGCCACTTATTTAAACCTTCAGCTGTTGGTTTGCTCCACAGTTTTATAGTTAAACGGAAAGTTCAGAGTAAATCAAACACACAGCGCAGTTGTTTGAAGTCACTGAGTGCTGTCATTAAAAAGAAGAAATACATATTTGGTACAACTCAGACCAAATTTGCAAACCGGCAGCACATCGTAACTGAACGGGGCAAGTTTTTACCTGAGCCCTAAAACAACAGGGCTATGAGTTGATTAAGCCTGGACTTTCCCTTTTAGTCACCATTAGGATAAAAATGATGTTGTCATCGTATGCTACCTGAGTGAGAAATACCCGAGCGTTGTAGTAATAAGGTGTTTTATTGTGGGGAGGGGGGTCTTTCACAATTGTAGCCATGGTGACACCTGTTTGCCTTGAAGTATGTCAAATTCTGCATGCCTCTAAAAGAGTAGGCCTAGTTGTAATGCGACACATAATTGCCTTACCTGTCATTGATATGTTTGCTCTATTTTTAACCCTTGTAGGCTCAGTTTACTGAGGTAGATTTAACAGCACCAGTTACTTCAGGGTTATTCTATTTTTTTTTTAAGTAATCAAGATTCGGGGGAAAAAATACGCATAAGAAGCCCTTCCCAGCATGCCTTGTCCCCAGCAGCATGTCTGTCTGACAAGCACGCCACACTCCTGTGATAAGAAGTGGCAGAAAAACATTTTATCCTAAAACCTTTTATTTAAAAAAAAGAAATAAGAAAGAAAAGAAAAGGTTATCTTTCGTCACCCTCCTCCCAACTCAGCTTTTGTCCCGTTAAGACATTTATTTATTTGCGGAAAATTATTTTAAACAGTTAATCACTGTCTAATGTGTGGAGATTTCAGTGTTTTATAATGTCTTGAAATTAACACAGTATTTGAAAGATTGTATAAGACATTTGTAATGATGCTATTTGCATAAGGGAGATGTTTACTGCTTAGCTGCCTCAAACCAACATTTGTCTTTTTTCATCATAGTTTGTCAGAAGTTGTGGGCGTTTTTTTTCAGGGCTGTAGGCGAGTGAGAAACTCAGGAGTTTGTGAGTTGTTAATGCACAACAAGAGGGACCCAGCCAGCCAGTAGCATTACAGTGGGTGCATTCCGGACAGGCAGTAGTACGTCTGATGGTTTTAGGTCCATTGATCTGCATCTGTGGTTCAAAGATGAAGATGATGATATCTGCTTTCTTAGCTCTGTGCGTAACTATCAGCAGACGCTGGGCAATGTTTTTGTCAGTTGTCTGAAGTTGGCCCGGTGTGCACACACACCAATAGAGTTTCCTTTGCAAAACTGTGTTTCATGTGAGTTAGCCCTCCGTTACTACAAAGCACCTCTTCAAATGATCTTCACAGTAGCTAATGACCAGGTCAGTTTTTTAAACAGTGGTTGGTGGTACAGTTTAATTCCATTAGCCATCATGATTGGCTATTTTGTGTGTTTGTGTGTGAGTGTGTGCATGTATGCGTTGGTGCACATGTGTTTTATTCCCTTATTGTTGCTTGGTCTTGTGAAGACAGAGCTGGTCACCAGGCCACTGGCAGCCATTTTCCCTGTGCACCAGAGAGAGAGGAGAGGCATGGTGATGACTCATGGGTCTCGCCCACCTGTCTCGCATCTTTTTTTGTTTGGGTGGTGGTGCAGTTCTTTTTATGGATCCATTTCCCAAACACAGATCCATTGCTCAATTGCTCTTTCTCGAGCTCATCCGTTATAGTCTCAGTGTTGGAGCCACCTGCTTCTCTCTGTCTCTGTTTCGTCGCTATCTGTCTATTGTCTTTCCCTCGCTCATTCGTTAGGCTATTGTCTCAACTTTTAATCTCTCTCCCTCTCTCTCTCTCTCTTTCTCTCTCTCGCTTGTCGGGACCAATCTATTTGTTTACCTCCTCCCTTTCCAGAAGCTATTCTGACTTACAAATGAAAAAATAAGGTGCTCTAACTGGAAGCCTGCATACTTAAACCCAGTGTTCTCATAATGGTGGCTTTCCTTTTTGTGAGTGCAAGACTAGCAGTTTTCTTAGCCTTTCTTGCAGTTCTGCAAGCTAAGGCACCTGAACACAGCTGAGAACTGTCAACAGTAGAGGCAAAGATAACCATAGCCTAGAGCCGGCCTTCGTTCCTTGTACAAACATGGCTCTTTGGCAGGGGATGGGACAATAAAGGGACTGTCCTACACTGGTCGAGGTTTTTAAGTCGGCGTCATTTTTATTCCACCTGACTCAAGCCAAATCTGAGTAATGGAAAGTGAATCAACTTGTTTTGAGTAGCCAAAGTGCAAGTCTTTGGCTGTGTGTGTGTGTGTGTGTGTATCATTGCTCTGAGCATGGACGTGCTGGGCAGCACGGTAAAAATGTGGCCAAAGTTTCTAAGAAATGAGACAACTTGTAGCCAAACTTTGTTGTATTCCTTTTTCCTTTCTTTTTGTGATGGTAACCGGGGTATAGCCGAATGCCTTAGGCCTTGTTCATGTTACGTGTTTTTAGCCACGACTTCCAGGTTGCTGAGTCATTTGGGAAATTACAGACAAAAAGTTTGGATCAGATGATAATTTGGCAGTTAATCTATCTGCGACACCAAGTCATTGTGTGAAGTATACTCAGACTTAGGGCAATTGTGGTTTTGTAGCAACTTTGACTGGACAGATATCCTGAGAAATACCACAACTTCCTGGTATGCATGTAAGCATTGCAAGGCAGAGGGAAAAAGAGAAGAGCTGAGTGCTCAAAGTAAAGTCTACTGTCACCCAACATTAAGCTAGTCTTGTAATCTTGTAGTCATTAACAAAACTAAAAAAGTATGTTGAAGACTGCAAACTCCTTGTAGGCTTAAGTAGATTGTAATTAATGTAACACTCCCACCAGCTCTGTGTTTATGTGCCTGAGCTAAACTGTCAATGTAGGGTCCGCTTTTTAAACTCAGTTTTGTGAAATATAAAACCTACCTCATTGCCTTCCTCTCACCAACAAGGAAGATCCCAAATTTTTCATGCATAGTGAAGCAAATTGTCAAGACAGTTTAGCAATACCTATACCAGCCTTTTGAGAGATTGTTAGCATTCCCAAAAGGCAGTTTTCCTACATTTGTCTGCAGAAGAAAAAATATTCCGCTAACAATAAATGCATGTCTGTAATTAAGAAAGAAACTTCAGTGTGATAGATGCCAAACGTCGGTTTGCAACGTGAACAGAATTAGAATAAGGCCTATTATGGTTGAAGGGGTTTACATGTTGATTAGATACAAGATTATTTCTTATTACTTCGTTAAATGATTAGAATAAATTCATCGCTAGTTATTACAAGCCAGCTTGTTTGGAAAACGAGCATATTTGACTGAGAAATTAGTACATTGAGAGCAGTCGGGATGCTGTGCTCCCAGTCTCAAAAAAGCAAGTCACGTAGTGTAAACAGTCTAAAGATTAGTGTTGGTGACAGCGACTACGTAGGTAGTCCTGTAATGTGAACTGGGCATAAGCGTTGCGGCTGTGTCCCCGATAGCCAGTTCTCTACCAGCCCTGCCAGACTGTGGGTTTAAGTCTAAACTTAAGTCTGACCAGGCTTTCTCAAAGCCCCAGCTTACCAGCTCAGGTGGCCTTGCCCATCAACTTGGGCCATGCTAATAGTTAAACCATTTTTATGGTTTATTATTCATTATTTATTTATTTATTATTCTGAAAGCCTCTAAAAGAGTACATTATTTGTTTTTCTGTAACAAAGTATCACTTCACTAAAAAGCCTTGTGCTTGTCTGTCTCACTTACTTGTGTCCTCAGGACGGAGGATTGTATTTTTGCACTTTTTTGTGGTGGTGCTAAGGAGGAAGAGAGGTTTTGCAGATTTTTTTT
This sequence comes from Limnothrissa miodon, assembly GCA_017657215.1. NCBI lineage: Eukaryota > Metazoa > Chordata > Actinopteri > Clupeiformes > Clupeidae > Limnothrissa > Limnothrissa miodon. The sequence goes on along the minus strand of JAGFZM010001537.1, from coordinate 320,961 downwards.
TTAAACTTGAAATTAAGTTTAATTCTTTAATTTTCTGTGTTGTCATTGCGACTTAATGTCCAAACAGTCGCCACATCTCATTGAGCAGTCTCTCACTCTCGGTTTGACACAGACATGTAATGTAAAGAGCAGCAGCCGCAGCAACAGACACTTAAGCTGTTATATTAGTGTGAACTACTTGTTTCCTCACTGAAGGCACACCTAAGTCTAATTTTCTTGCTACTTCCTTCCTTTCTTCCTTCCTTCCTTCCTTTCTTCATTTAATTTACCAAAAAAAAAAA
>JAGFZM010001537.1:305974-316311 GCA_017657215.1 Limnothrissa miodon | reverse complement strand
GTCTGTCTGTCTTACCACAGGCGCAGCTTGGTAGAGGCCGTGTACAACAGACTCAATCCGAACAAAGGCGACGACACAGTGAGTACAATCTCTTTGGCACATTGTTGACATCAGGCTAGAGAGAGGGGAGAAAAAAATCACCTCCATTCTTCAAAGCCCCCTTCACACACACACCCCTTCCCCAGCCTTCATTCCATGAGTCAGCTCAAAAGTGTGAGGTTCTTGGAGCAGCGCAGACTTGTGCGGCCTTTGTTGAATATGGAACTTTCACATTACCTGAGAAGGCTCCACAGTCTCACAGCTAGCTTGCATTCAGAGAACCCTCTCATTTACTGCATACTGTATTCACCATATGATTCACAGTGCCCTCCACAATTTTTGGCACCCCTAGTAAAGTTGACTCAAATCATTTGCTTACTGCAGGGAAAATAGACTTTGGAGTAGCAGATCTTTCTGACAGAGCAATGCGTAAATGTTTTTGTAGCAAAAACATATGTGACAATGAAATGCCCTCCATTGAATGTGCTATAAAGCTATCCTTTGACAATAATACGAGCCATAGCCATCTCCATTGACATACCGCCCAAAAAATTGTTTATTTCCATTTATACTTCTCAGTATCAGGGGTGCTAGTAATTGGAGGGATCTGTATATACTTTATTGACCATTAAAGCCAAACAGTTGGCCCCTATGTCCCAGATGAGTCAGACAATTGTCTGGAGTGTGTAATTTGTCCTGGTTTGCTGCTGTGAGTTTAGGTTCTAAGGGTAACTTCAGCACTCTTAAGAAGCTGTTCTGTGCTCTTTGACACATTGTGTCTCAACACCCCTTCTTTCAGTGTGGGAATAGCCAAGATGGCAGCAGACCATTCGGAACCTCCAGACTGTAGAAGGTCTAAAGAGGAAAATGATCCCATTTCCAATCCTCTCTCTTTCTTTTTTTCTGTTTTTAACTTTCTTTATCTCTTTATCCCTTTCTTTACCCCCTCCCAACCCCCTCCACCTTTGCCCTTCTCTCTCACACACATCCTCTGTCTCTCACCCTCTCACCCATTTTTATATCTTCATCTCTCTGTTTATTTTTTTCTCCCTCTATTTCTCTCTTACCTCTCTTTTTCCCCTCCTCCTCTCGCACTTTCTTCTGCTCTCTTTCTCTCTGAAGGACTCGGCATCAGCAGATGATGTGTGGTAACACTGCCTGTCCATCTCTCAAACACTGTTATCTCACAAATGCCACCTAGTCCTTCGAGACTGCGACCACAGCCACAACAAACTCCTCCCCCCACACCACCACCCCCCCTGCATATACACATGCCATCCCCCTCTCTGTTCACTGCCTGGACTGATCTGCCTGGTACAGAAGAAGGAAAGAACAATGGCTGTGAATGGTAGGACATGGAGTCAGTGAGGAAGAGGTGGAATACGAACAACAAAAACAACAACAACAACAAGCACAAGCAACCGCTTCCCCTTCCTAAAAACTATCCAACCCATTACCTTAACCCCTTAGCACTGCACAGCTACAGTTTTTTTTTTTCTTTTGCTCAACCGAACAATAGTTGTAAAGTACTAGGGTATGAATCACTTGTAAGGATTTTTTTTGGGTTAATACGCTTGAATGGATATGGGGGTAATATTTTTGTTTTGCATAGAATGGGAATATGAGGGAAAAAATTCAGTGTCCATGGAAAACACAAAATGTCTGTGAAGTGCAATTGTCCCACTGACTGGCAAAGAAGAAGTCTGTATTAATGATAACGTGACAACAGCCAAACATCCAAAAAAGGAAACTGATGAGCCTTTGCTCATTGAGTTTATCTGCAACAGTTGTGGGATCGATAACAAAAATGTAACAGAAGTTTCATTCACAAGTGGTTTTATTGTAGTGTCAGCTATCTCCCTACACAGGTTTTTATTCTCTTTCCTTTATTGACCTTCCCTACCACAGGTACACACACACATACCTTCTCAGTCCCCCTCTACATTGTCCCTTTTTTCTGTCAGACTGTTTAGATATTTTTTAAGTGTGTGTGTATGTGTTTCCTCTCGTGTGTTCCTGAGTGAACCGCTATCCTAGCGAGTGTAAATGTGCGAGTGCAATCAGGTGTCGATGCTGGCGTTAGCCGAGCGGCGATGATGAAACATGCGCTGGATGTATGTGCACACACTCAAATAGCAAGGGTGGCATCATTGTGTGATTGCCAGCAGGAAAGACTTGAAGCCTGCAGGCCTGTGATTGTCTCCCCAACAGTATAGGAGTGCTGAAAGAGCGAGTGCTGTCAAGGCCACCTTCTCGCCTATTTGTCTTCTCTCTATTTTTTTTTTCTTATTTATGTTATAAATGCATTTTTCTTTTTGCCTTTGATTGAACCCTGCCAGCCTGCAAGACATAAAGAGAATTGTACCTTTGCCAAAAGAGAAAATGAAGAGGGGTGGCTGTTTTGCCTTCATTTTGTTTTTAGAAATTGAAAATCAGGAATTGTAAATGGGAACTTGTTGGCAAGTAAAGGGATCATTCAGGTGGTCAGGGTATGTGTCTACATTGTGGTTTAAACACCAACTGTAGTGGAGCAACAGTGGAATTTCTAATGTTTCTGGGACAAAATCTCTACTGGTACACTATATAGGCTTTGTAATGCTTTAAAACATAGGCTTGGTGATCATTGGTGTAAAATTGTGTGGGCAGGCATACATACTTCATTTAGCCGAATATAAAATGAGGGATTATTTTGGCTAATGCACAACTGTAAACACAACTAATGAAATTGCTTGATGCACTGACAAGTTGGCCTTTTTCACAGGACGGGATGTGTCTGGACTGTCTTGGCCACTAGCATTTGAGAATCTGAGAGTTTTGGACAGACACAGTTTTGGACAGTTTTTTCGTCTAGAGTGGATTGTAACAGATAAGACCATGTGTATTCCGCACACAGATTCTGTCTTCTTGGAATGCAAAACTATTTTTCCATTCGCTTTTTCAAATGTGTAGCAAGGCCTCGGTAGTTTGAAACAATGATTGGCGCGTACGCTTCAGCAAAGCTGCGGAACTGTTCCTGATGTGAAAAGAAGCCCCTCACTTGCTGTTAATGAAAAAATGGAAAGCATGTGTGTTTACATTGAAGGTACAGAATGCAGGCGCAATGATTTCACACGCTTGATTATTAGGTGAGTTCCCTGGAATGACTACTTCCATTCCTTCCGGAGTAGCATAGGGGGTTTTAAGCGCTACGAGACATGACTTTTGTATAATGCGCTATTCAAGTAAAATTTAATTGAAGGTTTTTTAATTAATGTGTTTATAGAAGGTGTGAATGTTAAGTGTTGCCTGTGGTTCCTCTCGAGATTAGTTTTCGATTATACAGACCAAACTCAGATGGATGCATTTATAGACATTGTGTTCCCTACCTCTCTGAATGGCTTCCATTCTTCTTGAGATTCCATGAGATTTTTTTTTTTGCCTTTTTCATTTTCCCAGCAGTGTCAGAGAATATCCTATCCTTCACCCACCTTTTTCGAACAGTGCAATTGTTAAAGGGAAAATAGTCATTTTGTGATCCCTCCTTAGCCTTCCTCTGTAATTAATTCAGCTTACCCCATGTGGGTGGGTGCATGGCGGCCTACGCAGACCTGTTTCTATGGGCTTTGGTGGAGGGGGGCTTTCGTGTAATAGGGCCACTGTTTTTTTATGCTTATGTAAGCACAGGCATATATTGTAGTCCTCACTATTTTTTACTGTACATGGTGAAAGTGTATCTTTAGTTATAGCTCAAAGCAACATAAGCTTGCTGTGGTTGTTTTCTCAAAGCAGTTGGCTTCTAGTGATTCTTAACAAGGCCCCATGCCAGAAAATAACATAGCAACTGGTATTTCTATACATTAATGATTCTGACCATATATTGCATGTCCAAGTACTTTGGGAGTTCAGCTCATTGCGACATGGCCATGTTGTCATGCTGCCGCTTGATGGGCTAGCCTTGACACTGATTTGACACAAGTCAGCTTCGTCTGGGAACACATACTGTGGAAATATTGCCTTTCCCCGGCTATCTTCTACTGCCTTCTTGTTTGTGAAGAGGATGATCCCAGTGGCCTTGCATGTGCTACTTAGTCAAACACTCAGCTGTACAAAGTGTGACCGTCTTGAGATTTCTGTTCAATGAGATTGCATGTGGCCCTAGTAATCTGCCTTTACAATGTATGGGTGCCATCATTTACTACAAGTCATCTGGCTAAATGTCTTGCATTCAGTCTTGTAGTCTTGAACGCAGTGAACTGCCTGAACTCAAGTTGATGATCTGCGAGGTAACTTTTTGAGCAATGTTGCTTGGCAGTCTTCCAGAATATTGTTGTACAAGAACATTCTTATTGATATCAGACAGCATTTAATTTTTTTTTTTTTCCATTGGGAGAATTTTACTAGTAAGGATCACTCAGATTATCACCATCATTCAGTCAGAACATACCGAACCATTTTTGGGGTTGCCCGGCAACATTCTTAGAAAAGCCATCCGTCGAACACATCATCATCTTTGCAAGGCACTGCGTTTCGTAGCAATTGCGATGAGGCCAGTCTCTTTAAAGATGACCTGCTAACAAAGAATGGGAGGACTTAGTTCATCCAGGTTTTGCCATTATCAAGCTCTCCAAAATTTGTGCTGTTTTCACTCTGTGCTGCCTGCATTAGAAGCAGCCCATAACGGCCCCGTTGTTTGCTGGTTATTCAGCGGAGCCCTGTTGTTGTGTTGGATGGGATCATTTTGAGTCGCCCGTTTTAGGTTAAATGGAGGCTCGCAAAATGTACATGCTCTTTCAAAGATTGGTTTTCTTCCCCCTGTGTAAAGACCTTTTTTTTATACTGTATTTGCTGAATACCAGACTGCATCCAATGCTCAGTACCTCACAAGCGTTCATCACTTGCACTTAGTGCATTACCTCTTGCTGCAGGTCTAGGGGGGCATATGGAACTGGTTGTATTGTTGATCTGATGCCATTTCTCTCTCGCCTCTTTTTCCCTATATGTCTTTTTCTTTAGCCTTAGTGCCCCCCCCACCCCTTCCTTTCCCTCTCTCTCCGCCTCTCTCCGCCTCTCTCCTTCCATATATCACCATCCGCATTGAGATTGGCATTTTGAATGCAATGGTTAATTCTGTGTTTGGGTTAAGGGGTTGTTGATATAGTTAAGGGCGGATGTGGGAGCTAGAGAATGTTTTGATCTATGATCCCTAATGTCAATCTTATATTATTTCAGAATAATGGCAAGTAAATAGTAAACCAAGTTTACCTATCAAGTCTGAATATAGGTAGCTGGATTGATTTTTTTTTTTAATTTGTTGTTTGTTTGTTTTTAGAGGGTAGATAGAGGGTAGATATTATTCCTTAGAGTAACCATTCTTTTACCATCTGTTCCCTTATGTTCTATGTCCTTAACAGATATCCCTTTATTTTTGTTCAATTGAAATTTGACATTAAAATAGGATGTTATTAGGATTTTGAAAGAGTAATATATTCAGGCTAAATACTTGACTGATTTGGATAATGAACCACTATTGAGATATCTTGAATCAAATTGTATTTGCACTGATTGCTAGCCAGTGGTGGAGTTTCGGGGCTATTCAAAACAAAACAAACAAAATGTACAGACACAAAAAAAGTGGTCTTTAAAAAAAAAAGTCACTCTTAGAAAAAAAAAACATTCAGCAACAGGGTAACATCTATTAAATCTGCTACTGAAACGGTAATAATGAAAACAGAAAACAAGGATATGTATAGGCACAATCTTTTTAACGCAGTTAACAAGATGAAAAATAAAATGAGATATTCTTCTTAGTGTTTGATAGGGCAGTGTTGAAACAGTCCAAATTCTGTTTGCTGTTGTCTGCCCAGCATTTTGCTGTTGACTGCAATTTCCCCCCTTCCCTCATCTCCCTGCATTTTTTTGAGGCCGTGCCACAGCAGGTTAGATTTGCAAAGGCCAAGCTAAACCATGATTTCCCTACCCTGCCCTACCCTGAATATGATGAAGTCAACAGCAAGCCAATTGTGTTGATGAAAAGCATAGTGCAGGCAGGGGAAGGGAAAAAAAACACTACAAGAACAGCCGATGAAACGTTAGGGCTGTTTTAATGGGCTTCTTTGTGCTCTACTTTGGTGGCTGAACGTGAATTAAAGAAATTACACGAGTGGCAGATATTTGCAAACAACAACAAAGAGGAAAACAACAGCAGCAGCTAAAAGAGAGGGGAAAAAACAAGCGATATACAAAACAAGACGGGCAAAAGAGACACGCTCGGGCCGCTGAGCTGTCCAGAAAACCTTTTAGTTCACCGATAAGCTCACCATTTTGCCTTATGAACTGAACCTCTAGCCCAGCTTACTTTGAGACGAGTCACATGATCCAAGCTTTTGTGGTGTGACCTGACTCACCAAGTTCGTAATTTTTATGTCAAACTGCAACCGTCAGAAGCTACAGCTAATCTTTAGAGCAATTTGTGCACACCAATTAAAAGGGATTTTGTTTTTTTTTTTGTCTGTATTTTTGTGTCTGTTTTTTGTTTGCTTTTGAAACTATGATATCTGTGATATGCTGATGTATAAATTGATCTACATTTAAAACAACGAAAAAAATACACATTTGTATTAATGTGCACATGGCAATAAAATTAAGTCAAAATAATAATATACTTCACATTCTCCAGTGTGTATGTTGATGTGGTGCAGCTGTAACCTAAGCCTGGCTTTCTCCACCTGTTTCTCTAGGGTAGTCTGTGGTTGAATTTTACCAATTTTACACAATGTCTTTGGTAATTGTATATTTTGTTTTATTATGTACTTAATTCCAAAGAGAGCGAAAAAAAAATCTCCTGTTCCCTTTTCCTCGTGTCTTTTCTTTCAGTGCCCCAGCAATGACCATCTGTTTGGAGTCAGCTGAACAAATTGCATTCCTTGATGTGTTAATTGTTGCTTGTTTTTTGTTCTCTTGACCACTTAATTTTCTTTCGAGCCCTTTTTCTTTCTATTTGCCTTGTTTTCTTTCTCTTTTTTCTGTTGCCTATCAGTTTGAAAATGAGTTTCTAGTTTAGAAAACATGGCACAAAATAAATGGATTGCAACCATGCTACGCATCCTGTTTCTTTGTTATTATGTCAAAAGCAACACTACCCAAGGTCACCCCCCCACCCTCTCCTCTCTCCCCTTCTTTTCTCCCTGTCTCTCTGTCTAAATGTAATCATTTGTGCCTGCTTACTAAAACACTAAAGCAGCCTTGGCGGCATGACGCATGATGGTAGTATTACTACAGGGTTTCTGCATTGCTAAGCGCCGAGACCTAATCCCCTCAGTTCAATGATACATTGTCTGCCTTCGTTAGCGGCTTCACTTTTTCAGGGTGAAGTGGATCAAATAGGATGTAGCAGACAAGGGAAAAAATAGATGCAGAAACGGATAGGTATCAGGTATCACTGTCAAAATAGTCAAAATGTGTTCATAACTATTTAACACTGTTAATAATGAGGGTTCTCATAATGCCACCAAAACACATACTCTCTCCACACACACAAACATACACACACTAGTTAAGACTTCTAAGAAGTGGATTATTTAATGAAATGTTAGACTTAACTGTTATATACGAATTCCTCATGTCTTCATGTGTAATCTCTACATTTGTGGTGAAATTGATTGTAGGTGAAATTTATAAAATTGACCAAACCACTAAGTCAAGGCAATGAATAGAAATGGTTAAACAACATAGTAATCTAGCCAAATTCATTTTTCGCAAGTGTTTAGGCCTACTTGACATTTTATGCCCCCTTGCACAAATCATGCATTGGATAAAATTTGCCCCCCATTATCACACGGACATGCCATTAGCTTTCCATTAGCAATATTCAGATTGGAGAACAATAATAGATGAGACTAAACTGGCTGTGAAGGTAAAGCATTGGGAAATGACCCTTTTTACTCATAGTAATTTGCTGTATGGGAGGGTGGGTGGTGGGAGGTCAAGGGAAACCGGGGGATGGTGGGGGTATGTAAATTAGGCTTCGTCTAATGGATGAATCAATTTCCTGCACGGCACAATTGTTTGGAGTAACACTAATGAGGACCCAGGATCATCAGGAACCTAAACCAACCGGGTCAGCTGACCGCACCCTGTCTGTCTAATTACTGCATTAGCCAGGGCCTCGCTGATCGCCCAAGCGAGCCATGCTAAGCTATGGATGTAGCGTAAAGGGGGCTACCGCTACTGCCTCTGTGGCTGCTGCTGCCATGACCATATGGTGACTTAGTTAGAGCTGCGGTGGCTAAAGTGGGACTGATTGGCCCGCGGAGCATTAGGCATGAGATGGAGAGCTGTGTATGTGGGTGTTTGTAGCCTGTGCGCTCAAGAACACTCACATCACTCGCTCTGATTTTTAAAATATTTTTATCATACACACATAGACATATACATGCAAATGCTGACTTTCACACACACACACACACACCCAAATAAGCACACACATCTGTAGGGGAAGGCTGTCCGCATACTGCATACCGTCTGGATAGACAGGGGACCCCCCAGGGAATAGCTGGGAGATCCACGTCTGCGTCTGTGCATGTGAACCAGAGCAGACTATCAACAACAAGAGCAAAAGTACTCCCCCCCCCCAATTCTATTTTAATCTGATACAATCAGATAAGAAGATCGCCATTATACCACATGTCAAATCTATGATACATCCCCTAATATTTCAAGCTTGGCTCATGAACTTACATAATTCACATGAGTGCCAGTGAGAGAAACTGGCATGTAAAGCAGTTGCAATCAGGATTTCATCATGATCATCATGGTTGCTATTTTGTTTATGGGACAATTCCGCAATAGTGGATTTTATTAGACATTTTATTAATGTCGAATAAAAGTTCAGGTATTTGTGTGAAGGATTAGTTGTACTAAACTGTGGAGGTGATTATAACAATTCTGTTTGACAATGAACCTGCCTAATGTGTAACTCCAAATGTAGACATAAATTATTGTTTGAATTAATGAATTAATTTATTATTTCTTTTTATAATAAGTAGTAGTAGTAGTATTCACACTGGATTGTTTCTGCTGTGCAGCAGAGTAGGGCAGTTGAGTCGAGGTCAGCAGCGACTGGGCTTGTTTTTGCCTGGATGCTCAGGACCCCTCTGGGCTGAAATCTATGCCTGTCCCCGATTTCTCTCTCTCTCTTTCTGTCTCTTCTCTCTCTCTCTCACACACACACACATCATTCTTTCTCTGTAGCGGCTCAGTCTGTCTGAGAGAGACTCTGTAGCCAGTGGGGCCCTGGAGTGAAAAGGCAGTAGCAAGCTAGAGGGCGCTGATTGACTCTCTTACATGCTGTGCTAGCCTCTTGCCCATTTTGCTAGCTTGCCTGTGTGGTCTTTACACCATGCTGGCTATAGTTAATGATTACTGTATTTTAATATATATTGTGTAGTCTGTTGTACTTGTAAGAGCACCATTTTGTTACACTGCTGCTTCAACTTTACTGCAATGACATTCAATTAATATATTCCTTTTTTATATTCCTACTTTTGTAGTATGTCTGAGTGTGGTGATGTCATGTGTCTGTGTGCCTAAAGTATGTTTGTAAAAGCTACTGGTCATTCACATTTCCCTCCGGAAAACTATCTGTCTATTTATCTTTCTCACTGGTGTGTGTGTTTGTGAGAGAGAGAATATTTCTCCTCTGCTACTGATGCCGTCTTAACAGTCCTTGACCTTTTCCCTGGCACACAAGTAACACATACACACTTACACACAATAACATGTGCATTTCATCTGACATTCTTTTTTCCCTTTAAGTCATTTGTCCTCACTCTCTACCCTTACTCACCCTTCCTCTTTCATTTGTTGGCTTTTTGTATACCCCCTTTCATTACCACTAGCTCCTTAGTCTAGTCCGCTAATTCAGCGAAAGCATGCCTTGATTGCACTCTTAACCTCAAAGTTCCATTCTAATGTTGATTATTTTGGCTCGATGCGTGGCTACATTTTTCATTGCTATGTTTTATTGAACTGCTGTCTGTGCCAGTCACACATTTACCCAGTCCACCCGCATTCGAGTCGACGTTCACATTTTTTTTGCCTAGTCTGCGTGCGTATCCCCTCGTTGACTTATTTATGCCTCGTCATCAATAAGTTCCCCTGTCAGTGTCAGAAGCTGTGTCTGTCAGTGTCAGGGGCTAGAGGAAAGTGCTGAGTGTTTCGTCTGCAGGGCTTATTAAAGCCCCTCTCCACCCCACCCCACCCCCCAGAGGATTATGGGAAAAAACTGACATCTACTTTAATTTTCCATTCACATTTCGCTC
>JAGFZM010001537.1:278516-291057 GCA_017657215.1 Limnothrissa miodon | reverse complement strand
CCCCCCCCCCTCTCTCTCTCTCTCTCTCTCTCTCTCTCTCTCTTTTAAAAAAAAAGCCTTGCGCTGTCACTTCGCCACAGCTTGTTTCCAAGAGCGGATGACGGCCGTCGTCACAGTGACTGCCTGGTGACCTCAGCCCTTTAGACGGCTGGCCTGAAGATCCTTTACAAGTGAAGTCCTGACCTTTCCTCCACCTCCTCCTCCTTCTCCCTCTCAGGACAGTTCACTGGAGCTGCACCTAAGTCGGCCCCACCCCAGTAGGATTAAGCCGGTGCCAGAGGATGTCACTGGGTCGGTCGCTGGAGACTGCCATCTTTGGAAGCCATTAGAACTTTATCTCAGTGTTTAGCTGTTTTTCCTAACTCATTTGACATTTTGCGTGCTGTAGGTTTTTATTTACATTTTTTGGCAGTATCCACTGACAAATATGATAGGTGAAAGTGAACCAGATTCCTTTGCTTTGCAGAATGCAAAGTGCATTTCTGTTTTGTGTATTCCCTGTGCATTTTCTGACCCCAATGAAAGTGTCCCTAAGTTGTGTCCTGTGCCCCCTTTCCAGTCTATCCTGTCAAGCTGTGTCTCGTGCCCTCAGTTTCTGACCTATGCCCTTGCCATCAACCACCTTCCCCTGTGATCACTTTGCAAGCATTCAGCTCTCTCTGAATAGAGCCTTGCATTCGGCCCGGATTCATTCTTAGCTTTCACTCTGCATCAAAGGCACCAAGTTCAAGGAAAGTCGCAGGCAAAAATCAGTTGATACAGAGTAACTTTTTTTTTTTTAAATCTTGTCCCCATAAATTCCTTTTTTTTACCTTCTCTCTATTTCTGTTTTTTTTTTTTTTTTTTTTTTTTTAAATGGTCCACAAACTATGTGTCTGAACATATCTCTCTCCTCTCTGCACTCCTCTCCTCTTCTCTCATTCACCTGCTCTCTTGCTCTTTCTTTCTCTCTCTCTCTCTCCAAACACTCTGAATGCAGGAGCCCTGGTATAAAAAACGAAAAAATGCTGGACCTTTCCTGAGTTGTGCTAGGGGCTAAGTGTACAGGGCTTCAGGTAATTGCCTTGATTCCTGGCTGTGGTGGAATTTTTCTCTGGCAACTCTTCCATTCATCAACAGCCCTCACCACACGGGAGTGAACACCCTCACACACACACTCCTCTCCAAAACATTCCAGGAATATCAGACAGAGAAACAAAAAACAAGTGCCTTATTAGTGTCCCCAATGTGAAAGCATGTTTGAGCGAGAATGTGTGTGTGATTGTGTGTGTGTGTGTGTGTGTGTATGTTGACTTGTTTGTTTTGATGTTGTTCTTGTCGTCCCTTGAGGTGCGGGACAGTGGTGGTGATGGCCTGCCAGTGGAGGTGTATGGGGGGGGGGGGGGTGGTCGTCAAGGCGATCTTAAAATTGGAAAGTTGACCTTCAGCTGTTTTCAACAAGAGTGCAGAATCGGCACACACACAAACACAAACGGATACGCACACACTTAAACACAGATACACATAGCTTTTGGCACTAACACAAATACACACAAAGACAGATACACATAGCTTTTGGCACCCTCTGATACATTCAAACACGCACACACACACAAACACACACAGACCCCACCTTGTGACACTCAGATTCAAACACATACACACACAAGTATCCATCCTATATTGTGATACACACACACACACAGCTCACTTGAGACCAGTTGAAACTCACGACTCAAGATGGAACATGTACTCTGCCTTTTTCTCTGTGTCCTTATTTTCACTGCCTTTTTCTCTGTGTCCTTATCCCAACACACACACACACTCACACACACACACACACTAACAGACAAATGGCAGGAGACACTTAACTTCCCAAATGTTTGCACTAATGTGCTGGCTATTCTCAGGCGTCTTTGTCAGGGTTTTCCTGTGTGCATTCATATTTAAGTGCCTGTGCTGCTCCAGGTCGAGGGAAGGAGTCTTGTTCAATTCTTACCCTTCCAAGTGTTGTACCTGTAGAAAGCCTGTTTTGTGTGTGTGTGTGTGTGTGTGTGTGTATGTGTGTGTGTGTGTGTGTTTCACTGTACAAATGAGAGATGGAGTATGTGTGTGTGTGTTTCTCAGCATATGCCTTTTAGTGTGCCCTACTTGTGTGTGTTTCTGTGTGGACACACATTGCTTTTGTTTCCATACAAACAACCAACTTATTTGTGAGAATTGTGTGTGTGCGTGTGTGTGTGTGTGTGCATATCACCCTTCTTTGTGGACTGGTACTTGAGGTAGAGTCTCAGGAGGTGGGGTGGGATAGGTTGTTGGTGGTGCTTGGTGATTGTGTGATTGCGGAGGAGAGGAGAGGGGAAGGGGAGGTCTTCTCCGGGGCCCCGCATCTCAATATTTGGCCCTCTTCGCTGCGGGAATGCTTTCTCCTCATTACAGGGGGGACAAGGGTGCCGCTTTTAACAAGCACCCTCCTCCCTGGTGGGTCCTCCTCTCCCCTCTCTCTCTCTCTGTCTCTCTCACTTGCTTGCAGTCCTACATAGAGAAGGGGAAGAAGAAGAAAAAAAGAACATCATTTTAATTATGCGGTCAATCACAATTACAAGCAAATGTTTTCCCTGTTGGGCCTACCCCTCCATTCAGGCCATTGTTCTGAGGGCCATTGTGAGGAGGGAGAAAGGCCATAGCGGTCAATGGGGAGGCTGAGTGGTTGTGTGTGTGTGTGTGTGTGTGTGTGTTGGGGAGTGGTACTGGGAGGAGAAAAAAAATGACATCCTTCAGCCCGTCTAGGAACGGCTTTGTCGAGGGTCATATGTGTGCAGTGGGGTGGGGTTAGGGAGATGTGTGTGTGTGTGTGCGTTGGGGCCAAGGAGGAGGTAGAGGGGTTTGAGTGGCTACACATCCGCAGCACGTTTGCTGAATTAAGGAGCACAGTGGGGGATAAGGGATAGACAGGGGTGTGTGTGTGTGTGTGTGTGTGTTTCTGTGTCTATGGGAGAAGGAGGGTGGGGTGTGATGGGGCATAGAGTGGGGGAGGGGGAAAGGGAAGAGTTTGGTGGTTGATGGAACACTTGTTGCTAGGTGACTAACAACCTCTGCATGTCCATTTCCATCTCTCTTTCTGCCTCTTACGCTCTCTCTCTCCCTCTCTACCTCCCTATCAAAGTCCCTTTTGCTATTCTAGCTGTGAAATTCCTCATATTGCTACTTACTTCTCTCCCTTTCTCTCTCTCTCTCTCTCTCTCACTCACTCCCCCTCTCTGTCTTATGCTATTCTGACACCGTGAGATTCTTCGTTTTGCTTTTTATTTTCTCTCACTGTATTTATCCCTCCTTTTTTCCTTTGCCTTCCTTCCTTTCACCTCTCCTCCCCACTCCCTATCCTCAGACAAGAGATGTTGTTAATGTGGTCTTTCCTGTCTCCTCACCTAGCCCTAACACACTGAACACACCATTGCCATCGAACCTGCTGCTAATGAGAGCCTAAGCCAATGACCAGAGGCTGAACCACACATTTTGGCCACACACAGCCTAAACTGAATGATGATTAGCTTGTTAGGCGGGCCAAAGGCTAATCCACACAAATGTGTGTCGTCAGTGGGTTCCTTTTGTTCCTTTTTTTTGTCAGGCTTGGGAATCTGTATGCATATTCACACACCTGTATAAAGAAAAAAAATATTTATTTATAACACATTTGATCCATATTTTCATAAAGCATGAATCCAAAATGAGAATGATATATGTGCACTGTGTAGTGGAGTGTGTGAAGTATGACATCAACACATTCAAGATAAATATACAGCCTCCCTTCTCATTAAGCCTCTAATGTTTCCATCACGTCCACTGAGTAACATACAAACATACAAAGTTTGTGCTGCTTTCCTTGCCTAGGGGCGGTTCACACCCGCCCCCTTGTTCTACACCTTGTTTGGTATAGAGGTTCTGGCCTTTTGGTAGTGAGATTCAATTGCTTACTGGCGTTTAAGTTTAAAAACACTGGATCAGCCCTTGATTGAAACCTCTCTAGTCTTGCATCCACAACTTCTCTCTTGTGTTTGCTGACTGGATCAGTTTTAACGACCTCCTTAGACGATAAGCTCAATGGGATCTAATCCAGACTAGCGATAATCAAACAGAAATGCTTGGCCAGGCTAGTGTTTTCCCCATTACATCTGACATTGATAATAGTGGCAGTAGCTCATGGATAGAGACATTCAGTCGGGAGAAGTCAGAGAAGGCTATACCGTTTTCATGAAAAGCTTTAATCAATACTCTTGATTCAGCCTCGGCTAAATTATAGGTGTCTAAACAAGCTGCTGTCATGGCTGAATGTAAAGGAACGGCATGAGCTCTGTGAGGTTAGGTGTTAATTACACAGAATGTGGAAGTAGTAAAATACCCCCTCCCTCCACACACATAGACACAAACACACACGCACATCACTTTCACCATCAAAAAAGAACAGGAAAGAAAAGAAAATGAAAAACTTTTTTTCATGTGTGTTCACATGTGGTGAAAGTGGAGTGAGGGAGCCACACAGACTTATGCTCACAATGCAGCGGTGCCCCTCTGTACTTGAGTGAACAGGCCTAATAAGAATGCAAAGGTCAAGGGTCAGGGTAATAGGTTCAGGAGGGTGAACCAATCAGTCCATGCCATGCAAAGCAGCAGGGTCATATGTGCAGTGGGCTGTACAGATCTCACAGCATCTCTCAATTCTTACAAAGAAATGAAGATGTTCCATCTACAAATCCTTGAACATGATGGAATCATGCCGTTCAAGAAAGGACAGAAGCGCAAATAAAATGAAAGCAATGTATGCTATTCAATATTTTTATAAAAGCTTTGAGCCCAACTTGATAGCAAGCTAACTTGTAATAGGCACAATGATGCTTGGTGCCTGAGCATAATACCCATAAATCATCTTACAACCTAAAGGTGCCCTGCCATACATCTTTCCGGTATTTGAAAATGTTCTCTGAGGTTTCTATAGATGATATGTAACTATAGTTGGGTGGAAAACTTTCTAAGGAGACCTTAAAGCTGGAATTATACTTCTGAGTCGCAGCGACACAGACACCTTCGCCGACGTTTTTGATGTATACTTCTGTGTTGGAGTCACTGCAATGCGTGGCAATTCACCGCCACAACACAAAGGGGCGTTGGGTCGTTCTTGGAACATTTCTGGAACTCTTTGCTCTGTTGGAGTGTCGTTGCCATACAGAAGTTGCGTGATAACTAAAGCCTTGAAATAGTTAGAAATACCGCAGTAAGTATCATTTGATGTTTGTGAATTGTTAGGTAATTACATAAAGAAACAAGGTGGTAAATACTGAGAAACAGTTCTGAAAATACCCAGGAAAAAAGTTCAAAGTCAACACTTTACCCAATATTTACCTAGTAACATTATGGTACTTCAATGCTTATTAAAGGGTATTTATCCACTAACAAATGGCACCCTAAAGCTTATAGAAGGGTACTTTTCACAATAAATATAATAATAATAATAATAATAATAATAATAATAATATGGAAAAAACATCCACAATACAAAGTAGTTTTTTTTTAACAGATATTTACCAAGAAATGCTATGGTCAACGTCAAGCTAATTATAGAGTATTTACTAGGTACCTAATAAGGTCATTGTACTCAATAAAACGAGGAAACACAATGGTACTTTCAAGCTATTGTAGGATACTTGCCACTTTTAAATAGCGTTGAGCTGTTCCTCTTCAGATGGTTTTACCAGGTTCAAAAACTGTTCTATTTCATTGCTATTTCATAGCTTTTATCTTACATTCAGTTTTTAACTCCTTGCCCTGTTAACTTAGCAGTAACTGTTTAATGTCAAATTTTCTCAATATTAATTTTCATTATTAGATAGATAGATAGATAGATAGATAGATAGATCCTTTATTGATCCCCAAGGGGAAATTCAAGGTCCCAGCAGCTTAGAAAAATCACACACAACATATACTACAGCGTACACAGGATGATAAGAAGCAGATCAACAAAACAACATGACTAGATCAACATTACTAAAAATAAGAATAGAATGCAAAAACTATGGGTAGAGATGTGCATGAGTGTACTGTGGTACAGTATGGGGTGTGTGTTAAGGTAGTATTGCAAATGAGCCAGTAGTGCAACAGTGCAAATGAGTCCAGTAGTGCAGCAGGTTAAAAGTCTATTGACTAGCAATAAATATGTGCATATATAAAAGAGGATAACAGAAAAAATAAGCATAGCACTTCAACAGTTCCAATATAAGAATATGGACAATAAGATAAAAATAAAAAATAAAAATAGCCTAATAATATAAAATTTCAATGTCAGTGCAGGGATAAGTCTAACAGAGTCATATACAGGTTCATGCATCAGTCAAGTATGCAGGTCAAGTATCAGGTTACAGTTACTGTTAGTGGTCAAGTGTGTAGTTACAGTAAAAGGAGGGGTTGTGCATATGGGCTAATGTAGCCAGCAGGGCCCCTAGGCAGTGTGAACAATATACAGTATTGACTCTGAATTGACCTTGAATCATGAGTCAAGTCACATTTGTCTTTCTGCCGTGTGAAATGTGTTGATAATTGTAGGTCAAGCAGAAAAGTGGCACAGGCAGGTACCCAACATGTTTCTACCTTTTTTCATTATTATTGCTCTGCCATAGGAGTTAATTTAAAAGCACAACTGTGAACATGTATTTGCACCTCGAACCCTCCGATCAACACAAAACATGCAGTAAATATGGCATAGTCACACTAGCCTCAAGATGATGGCTAATGCTGACTAGACAAACTTACACCCTGTGGTTTTAACTTCCCATGTGCCCTAAAAAATGTGGCAGTAAATGTATTTTACTTGTGCCTAAATAAAGAAGAAGACTAAAGAACAAGAAGACTATAAGAAATGTTAGCAAAAAAGTTAAGTTGCACTGTGCTGTAAAGGAAAAAATTGTCTTTAATACCCAGCTCTGTCGGCCTCTTCAATCTGTGTGTAGCCTGGTCGTGTCCATCCTCCTCACTAGGTAGTGGCATTCACAGAGACTCTCTCCAGTGACCTTGTGGAGGTTGATGCTCTCTGACATCAAGCATCTGACTGGTTAAATTGACCTTGGCAAGCCACTAGGCAACCAGGAAGTGGGCCACTGCCCATCCACTGGTAGGGCGAGGGATGACACTTGCCTTGCTGGCGTCCTCAGGCACACTGGACAAGGCCTGTTGGGGGAGATGAAGTGCTTACTTAGTGCTCAGTGGACAGTCCCCCTCAGCTTGTCTCCACTTATGCATTTAGAGGACCGTGAATAAGCACTAGTTAAGTTAAAGGAGAACGGCCACTGAGGTGTCCCAGTATAGGCGAGGGTGAACAACAGCAAGGTTTGCTTCCGCCTTAGTCTTGCAAGAGTCTTGCAAACTCATGCATGTACTCGATCGATAGATAGATAGATAGATAGATACTTAATTGATCCCCAAGGGGAAATTCAAGGTACCAGCAGCTTAAAAAATCACACACAACATATATACATATACTACAGTACACAGGATGATCAGAAGCAGATCAACAAAACAACTAGATCAACATTACTAAAAGTAACAATAGAATACAAGTACTAAGGGTAGAGATGCGCATGAATGTACTGTGGTCCAGTATGAGGTGTGTGTCAAGGTAGTAGTGCAACAGTGCAAGATTAAAAGTCTAGTGATTCTAGTGAGCATATGTAGTGGGTCTAGTGAGCATATGTAAAATGGGCAATAAAAAATATAAGCATAGCAATTTAACAGTTCTAGTATAAGTATATGGACAATAAGATAAAAATAAAAATAGCCTAATAATATAAAAATTACAGCATCAGTGCAAGGATAAGTCATATACGGGTTCATGCATCAGTCAAGTATGAAGGTCAATTATCAAGTTATAGTTATTGTTATTGGTCAAGTATGAAGTTACAAGTATAAGTAGGGGTTGTGCATGTGGGCTAATGTAGCCAGTAAGGTCCCTAGGCAGTGTTAACAATACACAGTATTATAGAAAAATGTCTTGTAAGTGTATAAGAGGGTTAGGGTGTATAAGATGTTTAAAACATAGAAAAACACAGTTCCGTTTTAAAACAAACAATTTTTAAAACGCTGTTTCTATTCTTTGTTTAACACTGACCGCGGTATCTGTGATTTCAAATAAAATCAGGTCTTGAAACCCACACAAATAGTTTCTCTCTCTCACACACATACACTCACACATGCACACATATACTTCTTAAAGAGCCCATAGAATGCATTTTTTGACCATCATAAAATGTTCTTTGAGCCTCAATAATTGTGTATGCAAATTTGTGCGGCTGAAAAAGACCCAGGAGCATTTCTAGGCCATCTATTTCATGCTCAGAAATGTATACTCATTAAAAATTTTCGTATTTCCCACCCTTTCCCGCCCCTTGGCGTTGATTGGCTAGTTCATTGTGAGGCCTATTGGCTGTTTTTTCGCTGAAGCAGATTGGCTCCCTAGTTTCATTGACACTCTTAACGTTACTGCTCCCCTTTTAACATACCGTTCTATTTTATCGCGCTACGTTTGCGCCTAAGAAAGTAGCAGGTCAATATGCTGCAACGGTAGCCCCAGATGGAGCCTAACGTCAAATTAGAGCTGCTCAATTTGTAGCATAATGACATTTGTTTTTAAGAACTTAAGGCAGACTAAAGAAGTGAACAGCCACTTGCAAGAACTCTGGCCCAAAGATAAACGATGCTGGCTCAACAACTTCGAACTTCATCAGGGAATCTCAGGACAAGGATAGGTCAGTGAATCTTAGGTGAAGGGGAAATTTAGCTTGAAGGTAGTCTACTGCTACCGCTACAAACTGACCCCAACTGTAGGCTATATAGACTGTATGCAGATTACAGTTTTATTGCTCCCCTTACCGTTTCAATTTATATCGCGCTGTGTTTGCGCCATACACTACAAGCAAGCAGCAGGTCTGTTTCTCAGCAGAAAATCGGTTAACTATCTGAGCTAAATAAACACGCAATAGGATGTCAGCCTTTATGACAACGTTATGCAGAACCATTTACAATTTAATATTATGTAGGCATAGGCTACGTTTTAGTTTCAGCACTAATGTCTGAGGTTATAAAATGCTATGATAGACGGCGATATGCATCTTTACCGGGAAATTAACGTAGGCTATTACGTTTGTATAGTAAACATTCCAAGTTCACCTAAAACCCCGGTATTAAAACTTGGTAATGGAAATGCAACACTGGGGCTATATAAGCACAGAAGCCTGGGGGAAATGCGACATTAGTATCTGTTGTTATGCTTGCTAGCAACACTTTAGTGACCGAGTGTGCAACAACTTTTCAAGTAGGCAAACTGTTAAGGCCATAGAAATACCAGTCTATAATGCTATGGTTATGGCGACCAAAAAACACTGAATTCTAGCGTGGTTACCTACCGGCAGAATCGGTTGTTGTTGGAGAATATTGAAATAGATCCTGGTT
Source organism: Limnothrissa miodon (assembly GCA_017657215.1). Lineage (NCBI taxonomy): Eukaryota > Metazoa > Chordata > Actinopteri > Clupeiformes > Clupeidae > Limnothrissa > Limnothrissa miodon. The sequence continues at coordinate 281,586 of JAGFZM010001537.1, read as the reverse complement.
TCAGGCGTAGTGTTCGTGAAAAGCCGGATTGATACAGTCCGAGGTTGGCAAAACAATATGAGGTGAATTGACCAGAGCAAACGGCCAATCTTGTGGTTGTAGATAAAAATCAACTACTCCCGTTGAATGCGAGGTTCTTGAGGAAGGTAGTGCAAATTCCGGACAACCCCAGCCCAGTACATCCTGGAACGTTACACGTGCGTGCTGACATTTTTTTCGTATGTTCTCCAGTTAAACAGAAATTCAACATGCACTTATTTCAAACAGAAATTCAACATGCACTTATTTTTCTTAGAGCCGTTTGCCGTTCTCAATGTTAGCTAGCTATTAGCCTACATAGACTACAGTGCGTTTATAGCCTACCTCCGAAGCAACAGGGGGCTGGACAAGAGACTGTTACAAACAATTTTGATTTGACCAAAGATTCTAGAGCTAGAGCTTTTTGGATTGGACAATGTAATGGAGGAGGTGTAGCTTTGCACTGTCTACGTACACCGAGCACTAGTTTCAGATTGTTTTTTTGCAGCCCGGCAAATTCTAGCCTGAAATTTACATATAGAAGGAGGCGGAAGATGGTGTAGGGAGTTTCGGTATGATCCGTTGGATACCTTAAGCTACCTAAATTCAACAATAACAAGGTAAATGTGGTTTTGCATTCTATGGGCTCTTTAACTCACATTTGCATTCTCTCTCTCTCTCTCTCTCTCTCTCTCTCTCTCTCTCTCTCTCTTTCTCTGACACACTAACCGACACACACACACACACACGCACAGACAGTGTAATCACACCACACACTTATAGTATCTCACCAGTCTCTCCTCTCCTTTCCTCTTGGTGGTCAAATCTCTCCAGCTTGCTATGCCTGCCAGAGCTGGTTAGTCAGTCTCCATTAGTTCAACCTAGCGTACATGTCACTCTGCCCCCCCTCCGTCAGCACATTTCCTGCTGCAGGGGGGCCAGGTCTCACGGATGAGCCCTTCCTCCCCTCCCAAAAAATAGCAACAGCCTCTGAGGGCACTGTCCTCGGCGGCAATCTGAGTGACAGTAACCTGCTTCAAGTCACACCCCAGACCTGCTGCTTCCAGCTAGCACACAGGTACTGTATCTTAGTGCTGCAGTGATTAGCCAGTTAGTAGTAGTAATGCAATGAGTAATGAGTTTTTACTGTGGCAAGCAATCTTGGCCATCTATGCAACATACACATCGAAACTCAAACATATCCACACACATTTACTTAGGCTGTGTCTCAAATTGCACACTTCGAACACTATTTACAGTGTATAGTACAATTACACTGGCAACCATGGTAAATCTCAGTGCACTAAAAGTACCCAGTCAGCGCACTCATAACAGCCAAACAGTCCAGTGTGAAATGATGGACACTAGATGTATTAAACAACCAATGTCCAATCTTGGCTATTTTGCAGAAGGGGTGGGGTTGTTGACCAGTTTTTTAAACTTGAATAATGGCGATCAAATCTCATACGATGGTGAGAGTTGCACTAATCATTAAAATTACATTTGAGTTGGATATTTGTTTTAAAGGTGGTTCCATCCATCACACCGCCTAAAGATAGAAAAAATGATCCACTTATTGAAGATGCACACTAAGCAAGCAGTGCACTTAGTAGTGCACTTTTTATTCTGCCCTATTGCCATATTCTACCACCATCTAACTGTGAATCTAACTTGTAACATTCAGTGCTCTGCCTACTTATGCCCTGTCTTCCGTTGTCTCTTGTATGACATAAATCATCCTCTTAATAATAAAACACATGTATCTATATTTATCTATATATCACACAATCATACACTGGGTAGGTACACATTTTTCTTTTCTTAATGATAATAAAGAGAACATGATTCTACACACCTTGATAAAGGCTTGCTTTTTACCCCAGAGGTAAAACTATTTCCACAATATTCACTGCCTTTGAGCCAGTGGGCTAAAAGCCAATCACTAGTTGAATGCGACTAAATTGAACCGACCACCTTTTGTTGGACTGCCCATTATACCATTACAGGTATTTGAATCAGCTTCGAAATGTGACACTCGGTGGAACCCCAATATTCACAGGCTTCAAATGAATGCAATCCATTTCAAAGGTTAAATCCAAAAGAGCACAAATAAGACACACACAGCACTGCGCCTGGCTAAATTCAGCAACGGCAGTGGACAGTGAATCAGACCCCGTTTACACATATACGTTTTCTCCTAAAAACGGACACTTTCCCCTTCGTTTGCGCCTTTCATTTACACACAAACGGAGATGTCACCTCTGAAAACGATTCTTTCTAAAAACTCCGGCAAAAATGGAGATTTTGGAAAACTCAACTAAACTGCGAAAAACAGATAAAACGTAGTTTTTGGGTCCGACCTGGGCGGACTGCTGTCTGGTGGGAGCACTTTGAAAATGAGGTGGTTGTCCCGGAGGAATGGCGTGAGGCTTCTGATTGGCTTGTATGGCTTTCTCCTTCTTCCTACGCTGCAGCCCATAGGCTTAACGTAGGTATGACGGCTCTCGACAGCATATATATGCAGCTTAATGTAAACGGAAACTTTTTTGAAAACGATGGTGTATGCACGCAATTATTTTGGAAAACGGAGGGAAGAAAATACCCAGGTATGTGTAAACGTAGCTTCAGTCTAGTACAAATATAACTAATAAATATAATATATTTACTCTGTGTCTCTTGCAAAGTCTCATTGACATTTTCTGTTGATCAACTATGGTCAAGTCTAAAAGAAATCCTTTTCATCTTAGCCTTAAGTTCAACCCTTGATCTGACCTCAGCGCAACCTTTTACCCTTGCTCTGACCTCGACACTACGTGTTACTCTCACTGTGACCTCAGCGCAACCTTTGACCGACCTCAGAGAAACTTTACCCTTGCTGTGACCTCAGCCCTACCTTTTACCCTTGCCCTGACCTTAGCGCTACCTTCACCTTCGTCCTGACCTCTGCAACACCTCTTACCCTCTCCCCAACCCATGTGTGACCTCTTATTCTCACTCTAACCTCTATGTCATCTCTTAACCTCTCTCTGACCTATGTGTGACCTCTTATTCT
>JAGFZM010001537.1:252278-278506 GCA_017657215.1 Limnothrissa miodon | reverse complement strand
ATGTCATCTCTTAACCTCTCTCTGACCTATGTGTGACCTCTTATTCTAACCGTGAACTCTGTGTCAACTCTTAACTTTTCTCTGACCTTTGTGTGACCTCTTATTCTCACTCTGACCTTTTGAAATGTGTCCAAGGGTTCAAAAAAGACTTATGCCTTATGCGTAACCTTTGCCGCTTCCTCACTGCAAGCAAATGATGTCACTTCACAGCTCTCTGTGTCAAAAAGAGTAAAATTGGCTGGAATTGTGGAATTATGAAGTTATATGAGAATTTGAAATGCTTTAAGGTTATTGTAATGAGACAGGTATGAATTATCCATGATTTCAACAGAGCCTTTCAGTATGGTCTCTCTCTTCCTCTCTGTGTCAAACTAAAACAAAAGGATTACAAACTTTCTCTTGATCCTCTAGGACACCCTCTCCCCTCAACACCCCCAGCCCCCTTAAATAAAAGCACACACACACACACACACTAGTTTTTGGGTAAAGCCATTCACCCCAGACCTAGAAGCTTTAGAGTGGCCCACTAGAAGTGCAGCAGCTCCATAGGCCTCTGTTGGGACGAGACTCTTAACAGATGCTATTATCCAACAGGACTTAGACAACAGATTACACTTCTTACCATGATCTCTTTATGCAGCAAGCCAGCCACGGTGCTAGTGGTGGCCATGAAAGTTGCATGATGCTGTCGCCCACCGGCTGTGAGGCCCACTCCAGCCCCTCCTGAATGCTGCAATGCTGAAGCGACATGACAGCTCCATGGCCATGGGAGATGGCCGAGAGAGAACCAAGGGGTCCGCACGGACGTCATTTCTCATGGCACGACCGACGCCGAGGAGGGTTGAGGGCCCCTGTCACATTGCAGGGTGTTTGTGAACAGGCTGAGATGAAGGAGCTTAAAGCTATACCAGCTTAATAATTCAATTAGCAGTCCACGGCTAAGCTAAACAGGGCATTAGTTGGCACGGGCGCAGACATCAGGCACAGTGAATGAAGGCACGCGAAACTGTTTGCAGGGAAATTGACCAGTGGGGTAGGAACGGATGCTGTGGACAAGGTGATTATTTGGCTCATGGCCAGTTTGTTGGATGATCTTGTGTTTGGTCATCTACAGCTCAATGACACTAATCCCAAAGCTTATGGTCGACCAGTGCCTGGGAGAGTTCAAAGAAAAGCTAACGCGGGCTTCACTGGGGCACACACAGACACAGACACACACGCACACTCAGACTCATTCACACACAGACACACATACACACACACCCATCACAAACTCCATTCACACTCCCTTCCAACAATTTCCATGTTTAATAAACAAGCAATCACACACGCAGGCACACACACTCATTCAGATTCATTCACACACAGTCAAACCAAGCTTGGTCTGTTCTGTTTCTTGACAGCGCAGAACTAAATGAATCTAAACAGAATCTAATGCTGAGGAAAGGCAACCAGCTCTACGCCTTTGTGATATAACTCGCCCTCTTAATCATTACTCCTCATCTACATTCTCTGGTCGGGGTGACCCCCACCCCACCCACTTCCTGCAGGAAAAAACCCTTGACATCAGCTTTATTTATGCTCATTTAGAGGTAGAGGAGTAAGAGAGGTGGGGGCAGGCGGTAGGTTAGTGGGGGTCAGCATTAGAACTTTGTTCACACAGTGCTGACACATCCATAAGCCAATGGACAGGTATGTCAGGTGAGATGGCTGACTGGAGATGGAAGGTGGACACTCTAACTGAAATATAGAGGGCGTCTCTATCACTGCCTCTCTCTCCGACTCTCTCTATCTCTCTCTCTCTCTCTCTCTCTCTCTCTCTCTCTCTCTCCTGCAAGCCATCAACTTCTGCCAGCCTTTCTCAGTGTCTGACAGGATGACACTTACAAGGTGCCCCCACCTTGCTCACCCACCTCCACTGGTACCCTCCAACCTCCAAACACACACACACACACATATACATACTCACACACACACACGCACACACATACACACACACACACACACACACACATATACATACTCATATATACACACACACACACACACAAACGGGCCGGCTGGCAAAGAGAATTCATGAAACATGCATGCCCTTCGGTGGCCCCCTCAATAATTCAGGGGTGCCATATCCAAGCAGGCACCTTGCTGACAGCACTCTCCGGGTAAGATTAAACATACATACCGACGAGATCATCCATCGCCCACAAGGAGGAGGAGGAGGAGGAGGGGGAGAAGGGAGGAGGGAGGGGAGAGTGGCCTGTCGGGATGCTAAGGCAAAAAAAAAAAAAGAGAGAGAAACAGAAATGTAGCAAAAGGACATTGGGTGTCTCGGCCCCGTATGTTTACTTATTTACTCATTGAGCCGCTAAAACCATTGTTTACTACGGACCCCAGGGATCTATGTCAGTGTCAGTTAACGTGAGCAAAGAGTGGCGGTGGGTCATGGAGGCTATACCATCGTGACTGTGGGTTTCACAACCAGTAACAACCAAGCTTTTAAGCCAGTTGAATAAACAGGTGTTTTTTTTCTAAGGCTAGAAATTACAAGTCAAGCCCTTTACTTCCTGTTTAGGTGGGGAAGCCTATTGGATTCACACGCTCCAGAAGTTAGTTCTCTTGACTACTGCGAATAGATGTGTTTACTGGAAGTCACACACACAAGCGCACATGCATACACACAAACACACCTATCCACTCTTTCATCACGCTTTGTTTTTCATGCTGTTGGGCCTTGTTAAGTAGGCCCATGGGTGGTGCTGCTTAAAAAAAAACTATGAATACATAAATGACATAGCCTATATGTTACCCTCCAAAACAAATGCAAAACAAAACAAATTAGTCACATTCGAATTGCAGGTTACTTGGAAAAGATTTCAAAAACAACTGGTATTGCACTCTGAACTCCTCATATGTCGCCATACAGTCGTGTCCATTCTGGAGAGTTCCTCTTGACCAGGACCTCCCTCTTTCCTAGTAGTCCTATTAGAGGGAAAGGGATGCAGGAAATTAGGGGTAAGCCCTTTGCGTGCCTTCTGACATTAATACAGGGTTGTCCCTGGAAGAGTCTTGGCAGGGCAATGTCTAATCACGGGAGCGCACAGTCCCAAAATAAAGTCCTGCAGTCTATTTTGGCCTTGCGAACACCAATAATACCACACCGTATGGCAATCCAATAAGTGCGGAGCATTTGTAACCCTGGAATAACACAGACCAGTCGGCTGCTTGTGTAAATAGCTTCAGGGACTCCTGGGCCAGACAGACTGTGCTGGGTGTGATGTTGAGCATCAGACAGAACCCAGCCGCCCACACACATGGATGCGATAAGGACACATCTAAAACTGGCTAAGGAGCAAGAGTGGAGTCATGAGTGATCTTGAGTCATCTGAACACCTGTCACCTCCGCTATTAAGTGTTACAGCCTAGAGTACTGAAAATAGGGCTGTTTACTGGAACTTAGCACAAGGACAAGGCTAATAAGTAGCTACCTTTGGGCTATGTTAAGACTGCTGTCCAAATGCTATTTTTTTCCTATTAAAATGTTATATTTCTGACTGATTGTTAGCACTGCACAATAAAACTGCTCAAATCCAGCGCGTCTGTTTCCTCTCTCTGATACACATTACTGTAGACCTACATTATGTGACATCGGTTGAACGTAATTAATACCTGCCCATGTTTCCACCCAGAAAGAGCTTATGTAAACTAGGAGGAGAAATCTTCCCACGGTGTCCAAAACAATGTCTGAGATTATTTGCATATTGCTAGCAATATCTAAGACTAAGTCAAAAAGCGGGTGGGCCAACCAATGTTTGTGCTATCTGTAGAGTCAGTCAACATAGAGTCAGTCTGTGTTTCAATGGACAGTCAAATAATTAGGAACATCTATAGAGAGTTTGCAATATCGCCTGGCCTTTATGACTTTATTCAAGACAGCCAATGCTAAAAAAAAAACTTTTTTTTGCTGTAAATACCCTTTAGTGGCCTCTATCTCAAAACCCTAAACCCTAAACCCTAAACCCTGTACTATATACTATTACCAGTGGCAGAGCTAATGCAGCTAGTTCACAAAATGTAAGTTGATTTGGATAAAAACATCTGCTAAATTCATCCCTCTTCAACTCCCACTTTCGAATCACACACACACACCGAGTCTTTTTGGTAACTTAGCCATAAAAGCTCCAATCATACCTAGCATCACCTGAATACCTGTAATTTATTATTTGTCTGGACTGTGTTTTGCCTCTTCTTCATGTTAAACCCTCCCCAGAAGCCAAGAGAAGGAGGCTAAAATGTTTCTCATCAAAGGGGGTAATTAAGAAATACCTCACACCTAAAAAAAACATCCAAAGACACATCTCAAGGTTTTTCTAGATTTCTCTATCTAGCCTGCTCTTGCTTGTGGAGAGCTATCCTTCACTCGAGGAAACCTCGGCTAAACTGTTAGTTTTCACAGCCTGTGGGAGGGCTTACTACAGATAGCAAATGGCATGATTGCCACGTTCTTCAAGGTTTCCTCTAAATGTTAGTACAGTCAGAGGGGAAGCCCTCCTGGAAGGAAACGGTCTGATGTGTTGAGAAGGGTATGAGTCAAAAATTCTCTGAATATTCCGAGGGGGGAATTTGCAATATCGTGCACATTGTCACTCATGTATCAAAATGTTCTCAGAGGCACCTAGTTGGTTATTCCATGTCATTGTCCACATTCACTCAGCCCAATCAGCATCAATACATCAGATTAGGCTAGTTTTTCCACACAGTGGAAATCATAGCACTTCTTAGAGCCCAGAAGAATAAAACACATTCTTTAAGGGGCTTCACAGTATAGTCAAAAAATAGAAAACACAAACCCTAGCCCTGTCTTATATAAGAAGACATTTCTTTTAGGTTCCTTTGAAAACTGAATCAGTTTCTGATACTGAATCTGTAAATACACTATATAAATGATGCTTTTTATTGAAAAATAGAGTGGACCAAAAATGTGTGAAATCAAATTAAAACAGCCAGCTTTTAAGAAATATTCTCTTGGAAGTCCCTATTCAAAGAGAGGATTTTTTTATAATTTGATTTTAAAATGTGATTTCCAAGTACCATCAAACCAAGTTTCAAGGGCTTGAACTTGACCGCATCTATCTTGAATTAGCCGTTAATCAAGGGCGTAGGTTTGGTCTTGGCATTGGTGGGGACCTAATCACCCCCCCGCCAAATTGTCTAAGTTGAATCGGTGTACAACCAATCACTCACACATGCGTAGTTAAGAAACAGGTCTACATCAGCAACAAAAAAATACACAAACCAAACCAAAGTGACAATCCCATAACAACAAAAAAAAATTTAAACTACAACACAAACCTTCAAACAAAGGTGTGAGTTTACATCTTAACTTAACAGCTGTTGATTTTTCAATTGTAAACACTACTGTTAACACCGCAGACATGGACTGCTAGTACCACATAACATAACCTATATGAAGGAGCCAAACACACGCCTTCGCCTCTCATTAACTGAGAGAAACTGCTGGCATATTTGGTTTACATCTATATCATCCAGTATGTCCTATTATTGTGTCACAAAACATCTAAACGTTGATGTCAATTTAACCGCCACTGTTCTTAACTGGAAGTGAGTTGTGCTATAGATAACTTACAGACCATTTCCCCCTGCTAACGTTCTGTTTTCCAAAAGATTGTCATTGACGTTATATGTTCAGACTAATTTCATTAGCGATAGTGTGACTAACAGCTTTCTTTGAGAAATAGCTCCTTATGTCTAGTTTTTGCTTTTTCGCTGCCATCCTCACTCGCTTCACCTTCCAGTTTTTAGCGCTCCTATATATATATCTATATATAAATGGAAATTACCAAGTTTACCGGAACACTACAATTTATTCATGGAGGTAATTACCATCGTTTTACATTATATTTTTAAAATAAAAAATATATTTTTGATAAAAGACGAAGATAAATAGAAGATAAATCCTACACATAGAGGCTTTAAGTATAACACCAAGTTAAGGATAAATCTTAAGAAAATCTTAAGGAGGATGTTTTGTGCAACCGACTTAACTTTAAGGTTACCTTCAGTCAGATTTTAAGGGAAAACCTTAACTTAAGGTGCTTTGTGCAACCGGCCCCAGAGTCTCACGTGAAAGAAGGGAAAGGCACAGCCAATCACGTTGGTTATATGTGTCAGCGCTTCAGTAGTGAACGTGATTTAACCCTTTCTGCGCTGCTAGGTGAATGAGACGTTTACCGATCGTTAATATTTTTAAGTGACCAAATAATATTGGTGGGGACATGACAATAATTGCTGGATATTGGTGGGGACACGTCCCATTTGTCCATACCAAACCTACGCCCTTGCCGTTAATATATAATGGCCTTTACACTCATGATGCTTACATGCACTTTGGCAGTTATGATACATTAATGCCTCCGCTCATGATCCATTACACCACATGGTTCACATCACCCTCAAAGCCATTGCATGACTGTGATCCCCACTGGGTGACAGTGAACCCTCACTCCCAGCATTTCAGATCCATGTTCCGTGTGTGGTGGTGTATTGGGGCAGAACCTGGATCGACCTCCTGCATGCCCCTGTGGGGTTTTGTGGTAAGTATAGTATGTGCATTTGTGTGTGTGTGTGTGTGTGTGTGTGTGTGTGTGTGTGGCACCACTGCTGTGTGCATCACTGCAGGCGGAGTCTGCTCTCTTGGTAACCCTGTGAAACGCACAAAGCACGTTTCCACCCAGCCGCAATAATGATATCAGCTGGGCTCATTACATTCTTTCTCTATACTATCTCAATAACACTCAATAGTACTCTCTCTGTCTCTTTCTCTCTCTATAAATATATGTTTATATATATTATACATATATACATGTGTCTGCACATAGGCTACTATGTCTGTGTGTGAGTGTCATTGTGTGTGTATATTCATGTCTGCATGAGTTTGTGTGTGTGTGAGAGAGAGTTTATGAGGCTTATCTTTCACTCCCCTCCCCCGATTTTCTCCTGTGTTGGTTGGAAAGTGTTTAAAACAAGTGAGTGTCAGTGTGTGTGTGTCTGTGTGTGGGGGGGGGAACGCTTGAGTGCAGATCTTTTGTGCTTTGCCCCAAGGGCATCTCATGAGCTTTGCCGGACCCCCTCATAAACACACACCCTCCCTCCCCGCAGTACAATACACTCACTCATGTATAACACCATAGCAGATTACACACTCATAAAAGTGTGAATACTTTGCCCTGGAAATGTAATCTGGAGTGGGATACACATACATACGGTGGCTATGCATGTCGTGGGCATAACATACTGCACATACACATAGTACAGTACGGTTTAACTGTAACAGTCACTGACTCATTTTCAATTCCTCACTCAGTCACACACACGCACAATACATCTCTCTCTCTCTCTCTCTCTCTCTCACACACAGACACACACACACTCCCACCATGCATAGACACACAACACACACACACACACACACACACCCTAAATACTAAATACACACGCACACACACTCCTCAAGCTTCTGTTCATTTATTGAGCCTGGCATTTGGCACCTGAGGCATCTCCTCTGCACAATGCAAACACAGCAGCAAACATCTGGAGTAAATACAAACACAGTCTCCTCTGATGAATCAGAGAGGCAGAAGAGGGGGATGACAGAGAGGAAGAGAAAGAAGAAAAAGAAACAGAGAAAGACTTCTCTGAGAGTCTGAGACAGAGAGGAATCACATATTGCACTGTCGAGCCATAACAACCCATCATAACATGGCATTCATACCAGATTCCTATCCATTGAAAGCACAGCACTGCCGAATGCACAGGCATCCAATAAATAAGCTCTATTGGACAGGGCAGTAATTAGAATTTTACACACAAACACACACACATTCCCACAACACACATACTCGCATGCACATACAAAAATACACAAACCTTTGCAGATATACACCTGCACTTACACAGGTTGGATACACAGTCTTTCTTGTGCTCTGGCCTCCAGTATGTGTAGTAGTATGTGTGTGTGTGTATGTGTGCGTGCATGTGTCCGTGTGTGTGTGTGTGTGTGTATGTGTGCGTGCATGTGTCCGTGTGTGTGTGTGTGTGTGTGTGTACACATGTGTACATTCCAGCCTATTGTGAAACAAGTTCTTCTTTCTGCTGTTATCACAGTCATTGCTGAACCATGGTACCCTGACAAGCCAGATTATAACATTCAAATGTGAAGAGTTCAAATCAGATTGTTTTTCCAAACAGCAATTTGAATATTTTTCTCGAGTAAAAACACATGAAAACAGTACTGATAATAAACATCAAAATTATATAAATACATTTTTGTAAATTAATAGCAAAAGGATTTTTAAAGGGATCAGCACCAGAATTCTTTATTCATAGTCTGGCTGTTACCAACAGACTATGCTTAGTCCTAGGGGTGGAATCAGCACATTTCAAGCGGCCTCTGCACACACTAGGTTGCATGATAAGCTATGGATACATCCAGGGACCGTGTAGGTGACTCTCCATGAGCACCAAACGATCATGTGAACACTTTGTTCCATCTCAATGTTTTAAGTTGCTATGATTATTGCGAATTATTCACTTTAGCAAACTCTGCATGAGATGTTAATTTTAGACAAAGGGCTCAAAAAGTGTGTCACCAAGGCCTGATGCAAAGTGACAATGGATTTTTTTCCATTCTGTGTCTCCTCTAACATTGATATTTTTTGCAAATCAAAAAGGAGAAAATGGTGATGGTCATGCGAGTGGAAGATTAAAGCTTCTGCGACCCTCTATCGGCTTCAACGGCACTAAACAAGTTTGCCCAACCGGGTAGCGATCTGTAGTTCAAGTGAAACTACAATTTACTTGCCTTGTAGGATGCGTCCGTTCCAATCTATGGAGGGTGCGATTTTCAAAACTCCTTGGTGCCGCTTTAAGGATAGAACTGGTTTGGCACACTTGGTGTGATTCTTTGTGAGTGTGTCTCTGTGACTGTGGTAACTATCCCTGTGATCATCTCTGTTAGGACAGTGCATCCTTAGTATGACTGTGTATAAATGGGATCTCCATCAGGATATATGTGCTTCTCCATTGCTAATTGGTTCTACATGATCATCTGAACAGTAACCATGCTTGGTGAGGTCAGCTTTAGCAGCCTGTGTGTGTGTATAGGTTGATATATATATATATATTTGTGTGTGTTTGTCTGTCTGTCAGTTGGTGGGGGGTCTTTTGTATCTTGTATCATGACCTGAGACATGCTTGCTGTCAGCCTCTCAGATTGCATGGATCATAACATTTTACCCTTACTCCCCTCCCCCATGTCATACACACACACACACACACACAACTTCACTCTGTCGTCGCTATCTGCCTCTGGCTGTCTTGTAGTGCTCTTGCTCAGTGAACTGACTTTGTACACACACTTACCTCAGGCAGTGTGTCTATGTGTGCGTGTGTGTGTGTGTTTGTGTTTTGATATTTATGTGTGCATAGACATACATAGATCTCCACTATCATTGCTTGGAAGTGTTTGTGTGAGTGCATTGACTTGAACACTGATTTGTGTTCATGTGAGTGTGTGCGTGTGTCTGTAAAAGTGTGGGGATACTTTCACAGTTCACACACACACAGACACACACACACACACATACTGAGGCATAGAACAGAAAAGTCACCAGATCAATATAGGCCACTGCTTCAGTGTGTGAACTAACCCAGGCTGGGATATATATGGCCTTTTATTGAGTTTTCAATGGATGGGCCAGTAGAGAGCAGTCAATATATGACATGATCTTGATTCTGTCTCTGCCATCTCCATTAGTGTCTGTGGTCCATCACCTGTCTCAGCATCTCCTAGGGGTCAGTGGAGCATTGTCTGAGTGGCTGAGCCACTCTGCTGCTCTTTCTTGGGTTGGATACAGAATGGATACATCAGTGTTGCTGGACTGTTTTTCTGATGCATTCAAGGCAAGATTTTCCTACTGTCTGCAGCATTAGATTAGATTAGATTAGATTAGACTTTATTCATCCTGTAGGAAATTCAAGCATCCTTTAGCATCCATAAAGACATACACATGATCTACATACACACAGCCCTGACAACATACACTCACCTACATACTATAAAATAGAAAGATAAGATAAACAATTGTACTTGTGTGCCCTTTAGGATACTATGTTATAAACTGCGGAGGTAGTGATATGGATTTGTGAAGGTGGTTGCTATAGTAACCATAGTGTAAGACAGGGTCAGTGTCAGGTCAAGTACATGGCTAGTGCAACAACTGTGTCAAGTAAAGTGGCTACAAGTATAAATGCACTGTATGGAATATAAGTGTTGACTGGCTACACAGGATTACAACACATTAACACACACACACACACACACACACACACTCAAACACACACACACTGCCTTGGGTGGATCAACAAATGTGTGTGCATGGGTGTGTGTGCATGCAATAGAGTTTAAATGTGATGTGTTTTGAAATGGTATTTCCTGGTGTGTGTGTGTGTGTGTGTGTACCCAGGAGAGTGGCCCAGTGCCCATGTTGCAGCTATGTCTGTGGCTTAGCCAGTGTTGTGTTTCTAAATGTGTCAAGATAATGGATGCTATTGCAGGCGATGGAGGCTTCCAGTGGCGTGTTCTCAATCAGGCCCAAATGGCTGGACATTTCACCCCAGCGTTACACTCTTGCTCGTAAGCCTGTTTTACACGCCGGCTTGTGTGGGAGAGTATTTGTGCCCATGCACAATCCTGAGAGCCTCTGGGAGTGTGTGTCTATGTGTGAGTGTGTGATTGAGAGAGAGAGAGAGAAAGAGTGTTTTAATACGTGTGTTTGTGCATGTATTTACAAATCTTGTTTTCGTTAATGTTTCCCCCTGTGTGTGTGTGCATGTGTGTGTGCGTGTGCGTGTAAGTAAGAGTGTGTGTGTGTGTGAGAGAGAGAGAGAGAGAGAGTCCATCTCAGTGTGTACTTCGACATGTATTTTTTAGACTGGCCATACATCAACAGTATGTGTGTGTGTGTGTGTGTGTGTGTGTGTGTGCGTGTGTGTTTCATGACTGTGTATATGAGCACTGTGTAGTTTGTTTGTGTGACTCCATCTCAGTGTGTACATAGATAGTGTGCGTGGCCACACATCAACAGTATGACTGTGTGTATTATGCATTTATGCATGTGTATGTGTGCACTGTGTGTGTGTGTATGTGTGTGTGTGTGTGTGTGTGTGTGTGTCTATCTGCACTCAGGGCTGTGGATAAGAGGTATTCTCTATTACGGCAAATCTGTAGATTACGGGGCATGAAATGCAAGGGAGGCTCCACTAATGGGACTAGTTCGCGGCGACCAGCGCAAGCAGGCTTATCCCCCCATCATCTGCACCAAAAGCGGGCACAAATAGCCCCGGCTGGGTATTCGTGTCACTGTAAATGCCCATTTAGGACTTACCCTGGCAGAATCAAGCCCACCGGAAGTGGACTAAATAGGCCTGCTGGCATGATACCTTAATTACGAGGTAATCTGGGGATGGTCAGCGATCCAGCGCTACTGAGACCATAGAGATCACACACAACTACAACATGTCCATCCTCAGTCTCACAGCTCACACGTGACCCAGAGCTTTTAATTCATCTGTAGGTTTTAATAAAGTCTTTAGAGTTTTTGCTCTCTCTCTCTCTCTATAGTCTCTCTCTCTGTCTTTAACATCTTTTATATCAGACATTAGAAATAATATAGGTGTCTATATTATTTTTGATGTTATTTTGTTGTTTTTATTGTATTATGTCTGCACTAGCTGACTAATAGTTTGTCATTTTTGACCAGGAGTATTTGTACTTTGACTTTATACTTTGTGCTCCTCCGATCCATCACATAACCTATTGAAAAATACAATGTAGGCCTATGACCATACACTGTCTATCAATAGAATTTTGTGTATGTGTGTTGTGTGTCCGCTAACGTTGAGAAAGGACTCAATCTGCGGCTGTCCTGTTGTGTACAGTGCAAAAAGCAAGAGTGAGAGTCTCTGTTACTACCGTGCGGCCTTTACATGGGCTTTCTTTGCTCTCCATTTGATAGGACTGGAACGCAAATTGCAGACGAGATCCATCCTATACTGTATAGCATTGTTATGTTAGCATTGAGCATGTCTGTGAGTGTGTGTGTGTGTGTGTACAGTATTATGTGTCTGTGTGTGTGGGTGTGTGTATTCGTGGCGGGTGTCAGACAGTAGAGGCATGGAATAAAGACGACTGGCTGAGGGCTTGTTAGGAGGATGTGTGTGTGTTGGGGGGTGGGTGGAGTGTAATTGTTTGTATGTGTGTGTGTGTGTGTGATTGTGTGGGTATAGCTGTATGGTAGAGAGGGGTGGGTAGAGGGAGGAGGGAGGTCAGTAATTGCCGCTTGCTTGTGCACTGTCTGTCTGTGCTACACACACTGATCATGGTGAATCTGGGACAGCTACAGCCTTTCACCCATCTACCCCCCCCCCCCCCCCCATACACACTCATACACACACACACACTGACAACCCCCACCCCACTCACTTCTTCTTCTGCAGTGGTTCCATTCTCCTCTCCGCCCTGGGGTGTGCTGTGACCCCCACACCGTGGGAATCTGTGATCCACAGCAAATGTCTTTTTCTCTGCTGCAGCTAACCAGGCTAAGGAAAGAGAAGGGGGCAAGAGAGAGAGAGAGAGAGAGAGAGAGTGACTGAGAAAGAGAGGAAGAAAGGACCAAGAAAGACAGTATGAAGAGGGGACAGAACCTTCACATGACTTCTATGATATTAATGCAATTTGTTCTTTTGTCCTTTTTATTATCCTGATTTTAATTCAGAAGCACAGTGTGTCAACAACCTTTTTATCTCCTCCCCGATAGAGTTGTGTGATTCACTTTCTGCTGATCTCTGTTCTCACTGTCTCAAGCATCACATGCATCTCGTGCGCTTGCGTATCCTTGGGCTTAGAAAGAAGGCTCCAGCTCTCTCTGTTTGCCGCTCCTGACAGTCGCTTGCATCTCCAACCCCAGCTGTCACCTCTCTAATGGAAAAGCCTGTCGTTTATGCATTTCATGTATTTATCTGCCCGAGCGAGCGACAGATCACTGGTCTTTCTTTTCCGCCTCTTCAAAGTCAAGTAGCGACATGCCTCTATAATGCAAACCCAGGAACACTCCAGGAGCCTGGCCTGACCATGCATGAGCCCCCATAGCTTGGTCTCAATCTTGCAAAGACCTTGGGAAGGGACAATCCGCCTGCATCTTGAAGAAGCACAAGTGCTGTGGGATTGTAAGGGGGTTGTCAGCGTACAGTATGCAGTATCTGCTTATGCCTTTGAGTTCCTGGTAGTTTTATCGAGCATTTATCAACATAAAAATTGTAGTTAAATATAGTTAAGTAGTACTTCATTCCAAACTGACGAGTGTGTGACAGTCACACAGACACTGACATGAGCTGAACTGCGTAACGTGACCTTGCCTTTGTGTTGCTCCTGTGTCATTTTAAATTAGACAGATTAAATACAATAGATATTATTTTTTTTACTGTAAATGTATATATATTGCAATGACCCAGACACCTCTTGATGCAGCAGGGAATTACAATATCTTATGCTACAATATCTGGTCAACAGTCTTTTATTTTCACATTTTACTCGCTGCATGCACTGAATGGTATCAGTATAACAATATGTTGGAGATTTTACAGAGGCTTCAGGACCAGTACCACAATCTGTCACCTTTATTATCATCTAACAAAATCTTAACTATGCTAACCCTAATCCCTAATCCTAACATTTAAACTAAATATTAACGTGACAATTATTATTTTTATCACAATATTGATAACACTTTACATTACTTATCAGTAATAAGTGGGTAATGTTATGGTAATATGTATGCAATTTCATGGTAATATTATTTTTAAACCACATATTACAAATAATGTGTAATATCTAGACAATTACTGTGCAATTAGCATACAACAACAATAGTGATTAAACTTGGATTTAATAAAATGATAAACTTGGTAAAATAAAATGATAATAACTATAATAAAATGAAAATAAAATGATAATAACTGCTGTAAATATGTACTTACCGAAGCAATAAATATTTAGGATTTGCTTACTGTGATGTAATATTGCTGTAATTACACCAACATGATGGTACTATGAAGGACACAGTGGTCAAAGTTTTTGTAGTAGTTAGTTTGATGGTAAAATATGACCTGTTATCTGTTATAATGATGAAATAAATGAGGTAAGTTCACAATACTATATGGTATGAGGGCTGTAAAATACTGTTTTGTCCCCCAACAGGCCCCCCAACACCACACCACACGTGCGCACACATACACACACACACAAGCATTTCTCCCATTCTTTCTAATGGAGAACCCCTCCCCCGCCAGCACCCACACCCCCAACAACTCCAACACACACTCACACACACACTAGCATTTCTCCCATTTATTTCAATGAGGAGCCCCCCACCCCATGCATTTCAATGAGAAAAATATACAAGAAAAAGACACACCGATCGAGATCAGGCCGGATGTGTCAGAGTTGGAACGGTGTCTCTAACTCGAAAGCCCTAGGAGGAGGAGCGGCTTAAAAATCCGGCGGAAGAAGAAGAATAAGAAACTTGCGAAGAACTAGTGGACCTTGGCAAGTCCACAATAACCTATATCTGATGTCTGCCAGAGGACAGGGCTGTATCTAATTCTAGTAGCCTACTTAAGACATTTCTGCCAACTAATGTATATTAGGATGTCTAGGCCCTCCCTCGCAAATAGCCTGAAGCAATTTCTTATTTTGAGCTTTTCCTATTTATTTTCTTAATTAGAGCCCATAAAGGCCTTTTGCTACAGTCGAATTGGTTGATCGTAAAAAAAACCTGTAGCTGGGAGGACCATTTCAGGACCTTCTCGCGTATTTCCAGTATAAACCCGAGCAGATATTTTCACAAAAGAAAGGAAAAAGTTCCGGAAAAAAAGTGTCATTACTGACCTTATTGTGGTTAAACTCAAAGAGAATCCTATAGTAGCCTATTATAATTACATTAGTATTAGTATTATTATTATCATCATCATCTTTACTCGGCTATTATTAATATCATATTATTCATGTTGTCATTGTTATCATATTGGGTTTTTTTTTTACTCTACACACAATCAAGTTGGTCAATTTGTCTATTCTGCTGACATTCGTGTAACGCCAACTAAACCCTAATTGTAGTTTACAAGTAGTCTAGGTTATAGGCTATATTGAACAGTCTGCAGATATTGACCAACAGATGACAAAAAAAAATAGAAGTACAAATGACTAATCGGATTATTTTACAATCAATGCATGAAAAATATATGTCTTATAGTCTTTGTTTTTTTTTTCAGTTTCGAGTTAACCAATCGTTCCTCTGAAATGACACAGTGGCCTTGGGTATTTCAAACTTACAAGACTAAACGTTAATTATTTAGAGGTGTCTTAAATTTTTGAAACCTTCAGCATGTCATGCCTCCGATACAACGCCGTCTCCCTGGTCTCTCTCTGTCTCCTGACCCGAGTAGTCTAGGCTTATTTTGTAATGCACTCTAAAATCCTTTATTTATACTGGAGTCT
Organism: Limnothrissa miodon; assembly: GCA_017657215.1. NCBI lineage: Eukaryota > Metazoa > Chordata > Actinopteri > Clupeiformes > Clupeidae > Limnothrissa > Limnothrissa miodon. The sequence continues at coordinate 262,875 of JAGFZM010001537.1, read as the reverse complement.
TCGCCCACTGGCGTTGAATCTTAGACGATGTTTAGTGAATACACAGCCTCATGGTAGACTACCTAATGCTGAAAACATTTCCCTGGGAAATGTTTTCAAACTTTAGCCGTACCTTTCATTTTCTCTTGAAATAAAAAAATGAAATATTCACATCCTCTTGAGGGAGCCTATAGCCTGAATATACCCCCTTAGAAATATAACCATCGAACCAATGCTTGCCAATAATTCTTTTATTTTGTGCTTTTTTTAACCAGTCCTAGAGTATAAACGGGTGGGTATAACCATGTCTTAGTAATTAGGCCTACTTCACATAATTGAACAAGCTCAGTAAACTTGATATAATACAAATCAAGTGCACCACCATTTTTTTTTACTGTGAGGTCATGTATTTTGTATGTGGCCTAAATTTCACTTTCCAGACTATCCTCATTACATTATTTAGTGATGGCTACACATCCTCACCATAATGACATTTCTGACGCCTAAACACAATTTTAAGAGTGTGTTATTAGCCATTACTTCATTTTTTTAAACTTAGACCTATTCAGATTCGGCGGCAGCAATACCATGTGGTGGAATTGGCTAAAGGGCTACTCCAATTAGGCCCACACAGTACCTACTACAAAATAGATTTTACGCTTTTTTTTACTATTATAGTCTGTGAAAAGTAATGTTATAGATATCGTAATATTTTAGACAAATGCTAAAGGAAATGTGTGTTTTTTTTTACCAGAGTATATCACTGTCGTAGGCTTAATTTGCAAGAGACTGGGTCATATTTGAATGCCTCTGAAATGAGGGATGTAGATCATGACGTTATGAAAAGTGCCATTCCCGGTGGCATGAGTATAGTGCATGAAAATGAGCAGCTACGATCATACAGACGGTAGTTCCATAACTGGAAGTACACGCCGCTCATACATCATGCATAAAGGGGGCCGAAGGGCTTTCTTCAATTGAACTGTGTGGATCTGTGAAAATAATATCAGGGGCTTTCCGTCAGAATGAACTTTTCCACTGTAGCCAGCCGTGAAATAATCTGACCCGACACTTCAAACCATCTGCGTTATCTATCCGCCGTCTTATTTACCGCGGCAGCCAGTGCACAAAGCGGGCTGTGGCTGATCCTAAAACGGCTCTAGTCAGCTGCTGCACCACACTGCCTCATAACGTGGGATATTTTTGCCGTTTTCCTGTGATCCGAGAGAGAGAGGCAGGCATTGTGTCTTTGTGCAGTAGTGCGTGCATACATGCACCTGTCACCACACGAGGCTTCTGCATAATAATTTACAAATATCCCAAAATAACAAACAAACAATGAGTGTCCGGAGCAATTGCTTATTTGTGCATGCATGCGTGCATGCATATTTCGGAAACATTTCAGAATTAATTATTAACAGAATACATTTTTTGAAGAATCTATCAAAAATGACAAATTCCACACATGCAGCCTAAATACGATTCGGTATACAGACAAAGGTAAACAAGGCAGTCGTATGTTTACATATCATGTTCGAGGTTATATTTTTACTGGTATGAGGTTACATTTATAACTGGTATGATGAACAAAATATTGCAGTATCGAAGTAGAAAATATTTTTTTCTATGTTCCCGTTTCCAGTCTTCAACGGCTTTATTAATTTTGACCGACCAATGATTCGTTGCATTCGGCTGTCAGATGTCTCTGTTGCTCATATTGTTTAATGCATAATTGAGTGGAGCGCTTATGCTGCCATCTTCGTCCTGTCCTTGTTATACTATGCCGGAGCGGCGCGCAAAGAAAATGCATTTCGTCGAAAATAATTTCAAATAAGAAGATGCAATGGCAAAATTGTAACCAATTTTGTTCAAAATGTGCGATCTATACCTAAATTACGGTGATGTGTTAAACTTTTCTTGGTAAAAAAACGCGAAGATTTATCGCTTTGTAATGGCGCTGCATATGATTTTTTACGCAACAACAGAAAGAAGCCATGACAGCCGGACCTTCCGTTTCACAAATCGATTATTTCTTCAGTAACCGAAAACTATTCATAACAACATTATTTACAAGACAATCTCACGAATAGTCAATCACCTTAGTCAAAAGCAACAACGAATAGTTCGGAAATGTTTACATTTTAAAAGGCGCTGTTGAGAGTGGGGAGGTGCTGAATCTATTTGCGCTGCTTTCCGCGTGATTGGCACACTTGACAGTGATTGACAAGCGTCCTTGGAAACTACGCAACCAATCTGCCAAGTCCAATAGAAAATCAGAAGAGGACTGGACGTCTTTTTGCCCCTCAAAAATATCTCGTGTCTTGCGCTTCACCTACGTATTCTCGAGCTCCCCAGTTCGCCCACCGAGGCTGCCGTAGTCAGCCAGAGGGGCATCGTCTCCTGTGTGTGTCGTGTAACGCTTGATCTGTTGACTTTGGAATTGCCTTTTTGTCTGGATCAGGCGGCGGAGAGGAAACGGAGAGGGAGCGTGTATGAGAGAGAAAGGTAGCAAGGACTACGAGGGGGGGAAACAGAAGCCTTCATGTTTCAATTGCCAATCTTGAATTTCAGTCCCCAGCAGGTTGCAGGGGTATGTGAGACTTTGGAGGAGAGTGGGGACATCGAACGCCTCGGCCGGTTCCTCTGGTCGCTGCCGGTCGCCCCTGGTGCCTGCGAGGTCCTCAACCGCAATGAGTCTGTATTGCGGGCTCGGGCCATCGTGGCTTTTCACACGGGGAATTTCCGTGAGCTCTACCATATTCTGGAGAACCACAAGTTCACCAAAGAGTCGCATTCCAAACTGCAAGCGCTATGGCTGGAGTCACACTATCAAGAGGCGGAGAAGCTCCGGGGGCGCCCGTTAGGGCCGGTGGACAAATACAGGGTACGGAAGAAGTTTCCACTACCCAAAACAATTTGGGATGGTGAACAAAAGACTCATTGCTTCAAAGAAAGGACCCGACATTTGCTCCGAGAATGGTACCTCCAGGACCCTTACCCGAACCCTAGCAAAAAGAGAGAGCTCGCACAAGCTACAGGACTCACTCCCACCCAAGTCGGAAACTGGTTTAAAAATCGGAGACAAAGGGACAGGGCCGCGGCTGCCAAAAACAGGTGAATATCCCAAGCTTTTCTGTCGTTTGTATGCACGCGCTTGTATTGTTCTTCATCCTTAAACACCGCTCGTTAACTATTGAAAGAGAACTCAGAGCCATTTTCGATTTAATAAAGATGTGCACAGATGTCGGTTTTAAATTTACAGCTAGCATGTCCAGCTGGACAAATACAGTTCGACATATAAACCGTTTATACATTTCTCAGACGAATTTCAATATCGGTAGGCTTTAAGAATCACTGTTTTTTTGCCAATATACGTCATGTAGCCAATACTTCTGATATAGGCTACTGGATATTAGGCTATTTTTCACAAACTCAATGCTATCCTGTGCACATATAACTGTGGGGCTATTAGCTGTGTGTCAATAAATTGGTGAGTCATGCAATCAAGATAATTACACAATGGAATTCAACTCATAAGTTTTATAGTATTGATAGGCCTAATATAAAATCTGAATTACATAATGTTAACAAACAGTAGGCCAGTGTCTGATTTCCCTAGCTGCCTCCTCGTTGGGTAATACAGTAGTGTTACATGGCTAGCCTGCATCATGGTAAACCGCGGAGGCCTGTGAGCTAGTCTAAGTTACATGAAAAATACGACATTTATTCATGGAGTTGTCTTGTTTTCTTACCTCTGAAATTGTGGTAAAACAACTAGCTACTGTTTCATTGTGAAGTTTTTCTAATCTGTTTCTGGCTCTGTCCGATTACAACAGGATTAAGGTAATTCTACGGAGAGGGTAAACATTAGTTTTATTATTGTGGGCTACTGACATTGGTAATATTTTCCATTAGACTTGGATCTGTCGTGACGATCTCAAAAATCTTCTGAATGAGCTCCTGTTGTTTGTTGTAGGCCTATATTTCTCGTAGGCTACAGCTAGTCCTCTTTTAAAAAATGGGCCATGTATCGGGATGTATGTCAGCAGAGTTTTGAATTAATTTACGTTCTGTCTACCTTAGTCACTATACTGTTGGTTGTATGGGTCTACAGCGAATATCTTAAGCATTGTTTCATTGATTCCGCATGCGAATACCAGGTATATGCATTGGCAATGCTGTAGAGAATATCACAGTCTGCCCATAAGTCACTGATAGGCCCATGAAGAAAGATGCTCCTTTTTGACAGTGCTTGTTCTTCCGGTGCGTGTCACCAAAGGTTCTACTCAGCCCGAAGCCCCGCAACCAGTGGGAACTATTGCGCGCCTGCAGTGTTAACGCCTCGCGATTTTTGTCTACTAATTTGACCTGTTAAATGGCCTATTCCAAAACCTCTGCAAGAATGTATCCAGTCAAATGTGTAGGCCAGTTACAGATTATCTCCCAACAATGCCCAATTTCTCATAGAACTCATCTGTCTTTCTTATTCGTTTTTGTTCCACTGAAATAGGTTACAACAACAAGTGCTGTCCAACGGCTCGGTTCGATCCCTGACTGGAGAAGACGGCGCAGTGGACCGTCTCGGAACCGCGTCGAGCCCCGAAGCAAGCCTGTCGAGCAAGGCGGCCGCGTCGGCCATCTCCATCACTTCGAGCGACAGCGAATGTGACATCTAACATCGCACCACGAGCTGCCCTGCGGGCCTGTCGGGAAGACGATGAGAAAATGAACACATTTAAGAGGGAAATTGAGACAGACAATCACCAAGACAAACAAGCACATCAGTGCCTACCTTAACGTATCAGAGGCTGTTTTTTTATTATAATAATTATTATTATGTGAAGGTTGTCAAACCGCCCGGGGGCGACTGGAATGCTCTGTCTTTTAAAATGTATTTATCGTTTTTTTCTTTTTGCTTAACCACGACAAACGACGGAAATGACACAACATAAACAGAAGACATTTATATTACACAAGAGTCTTGAATTTCCTTTTTTCCAGTCGATAAAATCGGATGCCTAGAGTAAAGCTGTGCCCACCGAAAAAAAGAGAACGGGAAAGAAAACATAGACACTTAAAAAGCCCACCATCTCTTTATTATTATATTTTGGTGGAACTTTGCGTTGAATATCAATGCCGTGACATTTTACCTCCCATTTTTCTAATGTATGTTCATCTATGTATTAAAATCATTGGTACTATAGATTCTAATTTTGATTTGCGCGATCATTTCAAATTTAGTCAATTTCAGTGTAAAAACGGTGGATTTTAGAGCATGTGCGCCAAGTAGGACATATGTTTCAAAGAATGAAAAGACATAAAGAAAATAAAAAATGGTTGTTTAAAAACAATACCGATGTTATTATTATTATTATTATTATTATTATTATTATTATTGTTGTTGTTGTTGTTGTTATTAGGCAAGTGTAGATTATTTGGACTACACCATATTTTTCATTAGCCTAATTTCTAAAACATCGAACAAGCCAATTTTTAATTGATTGCAATCAGGTTGTGGGCAGCTAGAGAATTGACCAAGCTCTCTTGACCCCTGTAGCAAAAGACGCTTGGTGTTTTAACCTCCTCTTGAATGAGAGAGTTTGAGGACGGTGTCAGACACCTATCGTTGGCACGTCGAAATCACTTGAACTCTTTTGCCCCAAATCCTTGTGGTCGTCGTCAATTAATGTATGGTCCGAGGCCCCGAGGCGTCATAAGTGAATGGGCTATCGTACCGTGTTTAACGTGATAGCTTACCGTGTGTCCAGACGTGTTAACCGTGCCATGTGATTATCTCTGCGTCTTGTAATGCTCCCTGACAGCAGAAGGTCAACCAAAGGACGGAGCGCTGTGGTCTTGCGTCCAGGCAGCCTTCGATAGACCCTCAAGATCACACAATCTTGAGGGAGCCGCTGATGCTTAGATCTAGGCCTACTTCATAATCGGACGGCTGAAGTCCCTCGTCAGTAGACATCGATACTGTAATGCTTTGACATTTTCAGTTTATGCAAGCAAATAAAATGCTGGCAGTGAATTGCATAGACCTAGGCGTTTGTTAGTGATAGATTATCCAATGTAGGCTAATTAATAAAGGGTCTTTAATTCCTCGATTCGGCGCGAGTGCCTGGAGCCGACTAGATAAGTAGTCAAACACATACTTTGCATACTTTGTTCTAAACAAAAGGGATCTTACAAAAAGCAAAACAACAAAAACAAAAAAAAAAACCATTATTTTTCAAACCCACCATTATCGTCGATATAGCATAGGGGGATAAATGCAATCTGTTACTCCATCGTCTTTAGACCTCTGAATGTTCAATAATTAATTGTATTTTTGATAACTATATTCTTGATGTTATTTTAATGACACTGTAATACAGTCTAACTCCGCCATCTAAAATGTTGATTCTCTATGTCAGCAGGGCGTCACTGTGGACACAGTATTAGTAGCCTAACACAAATACCTCTTCCCATGAAGTAGCCCCAATGCCTGTTTTTTAAATGAAAAGTAATCTCCACATCCGTTGAATTAGGCTATTTCTCCCACTAATTGTATGCCTATACTTTTAACGTAATGGTCGTTAAAAAGACGTTTCAGAATGTGGGCTAATTTTACCCAAATTGTGAGCCTACTACGACGCGCTCTGTTCACTGTTTTTTTTTCAGTGAACGTAGGCACGCTGTACGTTTAAACTCTTTCAGCTAAAAACAAGTCCCGAGTAGCAAACTAATTGTCACCGCATGAAAAAGGGGAGGAGGGGAAGTGGTGGAAGAAAAGCGCCCCTTTCAGTTTGTGCATGGACAAAAGCGGCGAGGATAGGTGAAAGGAACGTTTCTGGCAGTCAATACGGTCGTCAAACTGTTCAGCGGTAATCAGCGGTAATGATGGTGCCTTGAGCTCAGCAAGAACAAAAGCAAGCGCCCCTCAAGTTTTGTGACGGGGCCGAAAGATTTTTTTTCTTTTCTAATTGTGTAACAGTCTGTTTGTGTCAGTGTCCCACGGGCGAACCGCACACTTGCAATTCCTACTTTTCTTCTTTCTTCTTTAATCACACGATACACATATTATTATTATTATTATTATTATTATTATTATTATTATTATTATTAGGCTATTTTTATATTAATTCAAGGGACTTGGTCCAGTGTGTGGGGCCACCCAATGCATGGATCAGCAGTGCAGGGCCTTACCTAAAATGCTTGGTCAGTTAGCTTGCTGACTGCACCCTTTAACCTCTGTCAAACTCATTGCTATGCGCCATGAAATCAAGTTGCATCTTGCAGAAATATGCCTCTGCATGCAGTTTTGACCGCAAGTGTGCCATTTAAACTGTCATTTGCCTCCGAAATAATTGCTTTTTTGGTGGGGGATGTTGGCGCATTGGTCAAGTTGGAAGTCATAATAGCCTTTATATATACACTGCTCAAAAAATAAATAAGGGAACACTTAAACAACACAATGTAACTCCCAAGTCAATCACACTTCTGTTAAAATCAAACTGTCCACTTAAGAAACAACACTGGTTGACAATCAACTGATTTTGTTGTCACCACATTCTTGTTAAGAACAAAGTATTGAATAAGAATATTTCATTCATCCAGATCTAGGATGTGTTATTTTAGTGTTCCCTTTATTTTTTTTGAGCAGCTTATTTCTAGTAGATGCGTCTTCATTTTTCACTCTTATCTGCTGTACTAATTGCTAATGCCAGTAATGTAATATTACTAATCTTATTCAAACGTTGTGATTTCGCCTATTTCTAAAATTCTTCCACGTATCTTTGATATCGATGGATTAAGGATAAGGAATAGAAATTGGAAGAGAAAACTGCACAGGAAGCACAGGAACCCGTCCTCGCTGATTACAGTACAAGCAGGTTAGCTTTCAGACAATCCATGAGTTAAATGTGTCATTTTGCATCGTCATAATCTTGGTTACTTAGACCGCTGTTTGTTTATGATCTGCGCACAATTAAATTATAAAACAAAAATTGGTGCAGGAATTATAGTTTCTGCCTACAATCAGAGTCGAAGTCTTTCCAATGGAATGGTAAAAGGCCAAGTTTATGGTGACTCTGGACAAGACTGCCATTGCAAGATTGTTTAGATCTACTCTTGTCAACATTTGTCTGCGTTTTGTCAACAAGTTGTCCTATTGGTGTAGGCAGTTTTTCAGTTCTGAGCAATGTAACCCAAAATGTAAGGTTCAGTTTCTGTTTTGTTAGGGAGATGTGTAAATGTGCCAATTTTGATCTAAGTAACTGCATTTAAACGCATCGTCCATTCCTTATTCTACGTAAACAGCACCCTCTGCTGCCAAACGTTAGAAGTGTAAGAGTTGATTAGAAGCAACATACTTGCACGAACCTACTATGGTGGGCTACGATATTTCAGGTGTTGTCAGACACTAAATAACACAATGTTTTGAATGTCTGGCCTACAATATATAGCCTATATGTATACATTAATATGTATTCATTTAATATCTTAAGCTGTTCCTTTGAACATTTCTTTTTTGATGGTCTGGTCTAGGCTAATTAGACCTACAGATATTTTTAAAATGTTTTTCGAAAATTCAAGTATTGTACGTTTATGGAATGTGGATGCAAGCCGATTAGTCTTCTGTAGGCTAATACCACTAGTAAATAACTGCCAGTATTCATTTCAGCACCATGGCCAGGGGCATTTTACTCTAGGCTAGTAGCCTAACAAATACGGCATGGCCTTAAGAGGCCTAATTGACTTCGTCTTTTCTATGTCCGTAGTTGGCATGTTTTTCTCTGGGTGGTTGCAGGGAAATTGTAAGACTGTTTGTCCCACTCGAAAGGGAGGATTTTGAAGCATTTTTGCAGGCCAACGTTTCGATAACTTTTTCATTTCATTGTTAAAATAGCTGGTTTATATTGATTGTCTTTTTGTCTAACTATTTTACCTATTGTCTTTTTTTCTGGGAGTGCGTTTATAGGTAGGCCTACCAGCTAACTCATAAAGGCCGTTGATTGACTGCACAACTTTTACCATTCTCAGTTTGAAGCCAGAGTGGTTTGTATTCCCTAGTCTGGCCTATATTTTCGATTCAGAGCTGCGAAGATGACGACAGCGATAAAATCTATATTCCTGTCCGGTTTTTAAAGATAGAAGCAGACAGATCGTTCGGAGAATTGCAATTGGCTGAGGTTGCGCTGCGCTGCTGAAATAAAAAAGACATGTTTCTTTTTTAATCTATAAAACCAACAATAACATATCCACGGGCGCTAGTCAAAGACTGCATGAGAGTGGGCTCAATTGCAGCGCACTGCTGTAAAATGGCTCGAGCAGTTTTCACTGTTGCTTGCTAAATACAAAAGCTCCACACTGTGGACTATCTGACAGAAAGACATTTACGAATAGCCTATACATTGGGAAAATGTGTTTTCATGTGTCCAGTTGAGAATGAAGTTCTTTGATCGTGAATCGATCAAACCCATTTCTTTGCAAGCATAGCAGTAGTGCCACTGTCGTTCCATTTTTAGCTTTAAAGAAGAAGGTTACATTCCCTGTGTCAGCGCAGTGATTTTATAGCGACAGTTTCAAGGATTATTCAAAATTATGTTTAGGTATACACAATGAAAGAAAATGAAAGAGATGTCAGTGACGTTATCACTAGCCTATAGACTATTCCCCACGATCCTTTCATATAATGTACTAGGGCTGGGCTCAGCCCAGAGCAGACAAACACTAATTTTCAAAGATGAATAAAGGACATAAAATAAAAAACAAATAAGAATGGCCTATAATAGGCTAATGGTATCTATCTGTCTATCTATCTAGCCTATATTTATTCTGTGTCTATAGTCTATATATTTATTCTGTCCCTGTAAAGTCAACATCAGAAAAAAACTACCGGTAGTTCAAAAGTTCAACAGAAACGTGAAAAACATCAGCTTGTTCAGCAGTTATATTCGTACAGCTATTAACTCAAAACTTTACTTAACTTAACTTTACTAGAAATGTATAACCAACGTTTTCTATGCAGTGTTCTACAGTGTAAACACTGACCCCACCCTGATCAAGCAGCCTTCCCAAGCAGCACACCTCACCTATTTCTTTTCCCGATAGGTTAATAGAGTACATAAATAAGAATAATGAATGCACATTTCCGTACAAGTGGGGTGAAAATGAATGTCCATGCGGTCTTATGGTCACTTTTGAATGGTGACAGTAAGATAATAACACAGGATATCTGTCAAATAACGCTGAAAAACAGTTATTTTAGAGACTTCATTTTAATCTTGATTTATTCTAAAGCTCAAACATGTTGAAATGAATGAGACAGCTACATAATACAATTTAGTAATATATGTATTTGTATCGCATGTGACAAGTATTTGTCATGATGTAAAATATAACATGTAAGCAGTATAATTCTGATGATTCCATGCAGGGGACTTTTTGATCTTTCTTTGGTCATAGAGTTTAAAATGTTAACACTGAAATTAAATGAACAATAATTTAGTAAGTGAGTCAATAGTAAAGCACACACACATCACACACACTGTTTTTTATTGGGCTCATGTACGCTCATACCACTCTACTCCACTTCCTTACTTTGTTTTGCTCTGCCCTTCTGCCCCCCCCC
>JAGFZM010001537.1:230697-240924 GCA_017657215.1 Limnothrissa miodon | reverse complement strand
TGTAGGTGTGTGTGTGTGTGTGTGTGTGTGTGTGTGTGTGTGTGTGACATGGGAAGGGGGGTTCGAGTAACGTGAGCCTGGTTGTGAGCCTGTGTTCCAGTGTCATGGTTCCAAGCCAGCTAGAGCTCCGGATTCTGCATTCTGATATTTCAAGACAAATTCGGCAAAGAGCACAGTGGGTTGCAAATACCATCTAACACGTTTCCCTTCCCTCATTTCCTGCTTAAGCAACCTGCCTTGTCCTGTGCAGATTATGAGGAAGGCACAGATGTGGCAATCATGAGCTTGCTTGATAGGTAGAGTGTGAAAGAGTGTGAAAAAAGAGGGAAGTAGAGAGAGGGGGGAGAATGCTGTGCTTGTGTGTGTGTGTGTGTGTGTGTGTGTGTGTGTGTGTGTGTGTATAAGAGAAAGAGTGGGAGAGAGTGTGTGTGTGTGTGTGTGTTTGCTTGTTTGAGACAATGGCTATTTTGTTTTCTAAAATATCCCGAGTCAAGATGAGTAAATGTGGACACATTCACAGATCTGTGTGTGTGTGTGTGTGTGTGTGTCAGAGAAAACGAGAGAGAGATGTTGAATTTGTCCTCTTTGAGTGGGATAACGACAACCATCTTAATGAGAGAGCTTTAAAAAGGTGACTTTTTTTCAGCGCTGTCAACTGAGCAACACCAGTATTCCTTGACAAAGCGTATAATTTTCAATGCTGCAGTGGTTTCAGCTGACCTTATAGTAGAACAATTCTGTTACAAAAAAACATTCCTGCAAAGTTCCCATGGTTTTGCATAGTTATTGGTTTTCACTTGGTGATAGGTTTCCCTAAAATTCTCTTCAATTATACTGCAATCTTAGTTTAATTTGGTCACCATTTTGTTTCGTACAGGTTATGTAAATATTTTTCAGCCTTTCGGCTTTTTATTTGATTTTAAATTTTAGATATGCATGTCAGCTTAATTTATAAAAAACAAAGGGCCTATCATTTATTGCTTCATAGACTTAATATTCTGGTCATTTTTTACATTTTAATTAATACTGATGCTGAATTCAATGTATTTAAATAGAATTACAACTGCATGTTGCCAACTGAATTCGTAACACGCGGTATAATCTAATCTAAAATAAAATGCTTTCCAAGAACAAACGCACAATTCCGTCAAAATTGCCACATTGAATAGAGTGTGTATGTTGTTGTAGGTCTGCATTCTTTCGGTTGTGCAGTTTTTACAATGCACGTTTCCAGGAGGACAAGATCCAAAGACTGCGGCCATATGTAGAGCGACGCTACAACCAATAAAAAGATCTTTGTTCCCGCAAAAGCCTGACATTTGGTCTCAGTGGTTGGAAAAACATGCGCTGACTCTAGGTGCATGATGTCATGGTCTAAGGTGGCCTTCCCAGAGAACTGGTGATGAAAAGTGCCTGAACCCAAAATTCGTTTCCTGAGTGGACTGGCAAAGGCAACTCCGAGACAAAAAAAGAACGAAATACACGACAAAGCGAACTCAGATTTGCGTTTGAAACTTTTTTTGAATTTTAATTACTAGACTTAGAGATTGTTGTTTCAGCTTGAAGATGTAGTCTCTAAAAACATTGCAGGCAGTTGAGATGAAAGCCTGTCTTCACATGACGCAGGCTCACTCTCTACAGTCTGTTAAAAGTGAGTGACATCGCTGCTCATCGTGGTGGACGGAGATATTTTTCTTACGGATAAACGTCGGTTTAGTGCTCACCGAGTAAGGTTTGAGCGCCACTATACGGGCGGTACTGGCTCTCCAATCTGGACAATCACAGAGTAATGCTGGCAACAACTGGTTCCGATTAGGGGCAGGAAATCCTCGGTGCTCTCTGTTGAAAACAATTACCCTGACATGAGCGCATAGGATGGGTGGGAGGCTACTCCACGTTCAAACTTTTTCGGTGCACCAAGGAACATGAGTCTCAATAAAGAATACTTGACTGCAAAACATACAAACTCACAGTGGTTTGGGTCTGAGTCTAACCCCTAACCGGAAGGCCTAATCGACTTCTGTGGAACGCCAGATATGTCGCTACATTTACGAGACAATTAAGATGCATTGTTGATTTTTAGAAATGCTACATTTCAAGACAGCCCAAAAGCCCATTATCCAAACAGATACTTGTAGCAATCTTCAGAACGTATGATAAGAATAGGGTAGGCCTACATTTATTTCAGCAAAAAGCAATTGCTTACTTTTCCAATTCCCAAGTTCATAGGCTGTGTGGGGACTAAATTAGGCTGTTAATATGCATAATTTGCTTAGTTAATAAAAATGCTCTGCGTGAGCAATCCGCTCCTGTGCAATTTGCGCTAATTGCTCACTTGTAGCTTTAGGCCAATTGTACAGTGCGAAGTTAGCTCGAGTTGTTGAATAAGCAATTTATGAATGGAGCCACGTGAGCGTGCCTCTCCCGCAGCTGGTGTCTTCTCTCTGGCCCAGAACCGCCAGAATAAACACAGAGTGCGCAAAGTAAACACGCCACTGCGGACCCGGCGATCCGCTTCGACCACAAAGGCACCACACTCCTCCAGAGCGGGCTCCTCTCCTTCCGAGACCCACGCAGCACAGCCTCAAATACATTATGTAGGCCACTCTGTTTGTTGATGTCCGTATTGCTATGAGTTTTCTTATAGGCTAAGACTGCTAGTGTTTTTATAATAATAATAATAATAATAATAATTATTATTATTATTATTATTATTATTATTATTATTATTATGGACAATGTAGTCTTAATTTTATGATTAGCATTAATTGGCACAACCACTATAAATATATTTAATTAGCACAAGGTCTATGACTCCCCCGCCATGTATAGTCTACATATGATGATATATAATTAAAATAAAATAGAGGATATCATATAAAATGTATTAATTAATAATAAACATAAATTACACTTTCCCTAGTCCTAAGATAAATTTATTACATTACTTCCGCATCAGTAATATTTTTCCAGGTATTTCTCGAGGTTTTATTGTGGATGTATGCTAGTTTTTTTTTTATAGTGTTTTTTAGAACTTCCAGTGCCCCAGCAATAATAGATTGAAAGAACCAATTTAAAAAATAATGTGGGGCAAGCTTGCAGACCACTGTGTGGCCTACTGCTTTGTGGAAACAATTAATTTCGATATTTGAATAGCATTTTAAACAGAATTATCTATTAATACCGTATGGAGAAATATAATTTGAAGCACTTCCTGTCTCATAAGAAAATACAGCGGAGATGGTTTGCGATTGCAGAAGAGCATGTGTTTTATTAACTGCTTTTTGGTTAAAGCCATCTGACCAGTTTAACGACTTGGCAAATGTCAGTCCACGTATAACTATGGTGTGGCCTACCAGTGAGTGCCTGTCCACAACAGATAACCTATGAATTTTTAGAATTATATTTTATATTTCATATATACAGCAAAGTGGCAAATCTTAGTTTATGTTATACGTAAAAAATAAACAAAAAAAAAATAAATAAAAGCTTCGCTATCGTTTAAGAACCGAGATCCACCAAACTCGACGTTAAAGGTCCCAGCAAAGAGTCCTGTAGCTGGTGCGGATGTCCTTGCATTCCGTGCACCGACTGCGCGGCGCCAAGACCGGCCATGGGGTATGCAGAGGCCCCGGGGTGACTCATGTTACCCTGGAGCAGGAGCACGTTGTTCTGGTCGGGGCTCGGCGGGGGTGAGAACTCGTCCTCCGAGCTGGACATAAGGGACTTCCCGCCGTCCAGCGGTGACAGCTGGTTCTGTTTGTTGGCGCCCGAGTTGTTGTTCTCGCTGTTCTCTCTGTGACAACGCAATAGGCAACGTGAGACATAAATCCATGTAAGGCTATTTTAAAACTATGTATACACCTCAAGATAATGTCAGCATCTCAGTGGTGCATACTTACTGCCATACGTTTGCGTAAAAGCGAAAGTAATAGCTAGGACAATGTAGGCCAGTGTAAGAAGGAGAATTGGATTTCAGTTGCATGCTTTTCCATATTTTTTTCTACATTTGACTACAAGCCGACCATTGTGTTTTTACAAGCCTGAGACAATGCAGCATAACCAAATAGCCCGTTGTGACACAAGGCGATAAATAACAAACATTACCTAAATATACGGAAAATATGAACAATTTGTGTTAGCAAGGTAGCTGGGTATTCCTTTAGAACGTCCTTTTATAATATATTTTCCACTGGTAGGTTGTTAAAATTAAATCTGTAAAAATGTTGCCTAAATCACAGAAAATTACAATAAGTTCAAATCGCACATTCATCAAAAAATAGGGTCATCCCTTTTATGATCAACGCAGCTGTATAACTTGTCTGTCAAACAACGTTTTATTATCCGTTAGGCCTCAGTAGGCTGTGTAACCAAATACTGAACAACCATTTTGGTTAATATTTCGACATTTTATGTGGAGACTAGCGGACAGCTAAAGCGGGCTTAGCAGGTAAAATGCACTACGCGATCTGCTATTTATGATCACAGATGCTTGCGCTGTTGTTGTTTTCATCTGACTGATTGTTTTTATGACACTGTCCTTCGCCTTTAAGAGGCACGTGCACTCAACCTGCCTGGAGGCTCTGAAAGTGCATAACAAACACAACTTCCACAGCGTTTAAAGCCCACCCAATAGACTAATAATAATAATAATACTAATAATAATAATGATAATAATAATAATTATTATTATTATACTTTTTTAAACAATCATTACCAACCTAACGATACATTATTTTTTCCACTGAAAAAGAAACCATCGCAACCAGCATTAATAATTAAATAAAAAGGGAAATGACACTGGGAAAAGTTTACCTTTCTTTCGCCTCCGCTGCTCGGTCCCTCTGCCTCCTGTTTTTGAACCAATTGCTGACCTGTGTGGTGGTCAGTCCGGTTGCCTCTGCCAGTTCTCGTTTCTCCCGGGGAGAGGGGTAGGGGTTGTGAGTGTACCATTCCCGCAGAACGCCCCTGGACTTCTCCTTGAAGCAGTAGCTGGTTTCCTCGCCATCCCAGATAGTACGTGGCAAAGGAAATTTCCTCCGTACCCGGTACTTCCCCACAGCACCAAGTGGCCGTCCCCTGAGCTTCTCAGCCTCAATGTAATGGGCCTTGAGCCATAACTGCTGGAGCTTCGGGTGGTTGTGCGGCGAGAACTGGTGGCTCTCTAGTATCTTGTAAAGCTCTCGGAAGTTCCCTCGGTGGAAAGCAACCACAGCCTTGGCTTTGAGGACACTCTCGTTTTTGTGGAGGTGGTCGCAGGCAGGCAGCGACCATAGGAATCGGCCTAGTCGCTCGAGGTTCCCCCCTTGCTGAAGCACCTCACACACGCACGCTACTTGCTCCTGGGTGAATCCGAAAGAGGGCAACATTGACATGACGTCTGATGGGTACGCCTTAGCTCCGAAAAACCAAACCGCTCTTTCCCCTACCTTGTGAAAGGAGCGGTGTGGGGATTACACCAATGGAGTAAGATGTTGTCTAACGCGACGGCTGTCGACCCTGAGGAGAAACTTTGCGCAATTTCGTGGGCGTTGTTACTGTCCAGTCCACGGCGCGCGCTTAGAACCTGGAACGTTTGCTCGAGACAGCTCGCTCCACTCCAAGTCATGTCGCGCTAAAAGAGCTCTGCGCGTTCGTTGATTGGCTCCCGGTCCACCCTATCATGGCTGCGTAGTTGACCAAAGTTCGCTCGCATTTCCTCCCCCGGGGTCTCGATGGATTGAAACTAGATCCCCCATCTCCAGTGTTACCTGAGGGAGCAGGGCACCTCAATGCTAATCAATTACAGCAGACTTCCACAGGCTGTCCTTCTAATTCAAATCCTCTACCCGACATTTTCAACCGATCTTATATTTAACTAAACCAGTTTTGTTCGTCAATTATTAATGAAACGTTGAACGCCCTTGGTAATGCATTGCATTTTAATATATTATTTACCAGCATCCTCTTTAGGACCCAATAGGCAGAATTCAATACGATTAAATGCGTTTCCTCGAGTCATTTCAAAGGTGACTGCTCTAGCTCATATCAAGATCAGCTGTTATCATGATAGCTTAAGTTAGAGATGGGCCGTTTTCACACTTGACAGCAGCCCACGGTAATCCTTTAGGATAGAGGGCAGATGCGCAAAGAACTGCAGTGGCTCTTTGGTCCACTTGTATTACGCGCACCTGACGATAGATAAATCTCATCTGATGCGCATCTGTCCCCTTTGGAAGCATTTATGCAAACAAGCCTTTGTTAGGCTACCGTACCTGGCTTTGAGGCGCACGCGCCTGCTTAACTCAAGCAAACATTCTTCGTCTCGAGGTTTAAACGAATGGGAAAAGAAAGAAAGAAAGAAGGAAAATAAATAAAGAAAGAAAGAAAGAAAGGAAGAACGAAAGAAACTAAATAAATACAACTTTAGAATGGTTTTGCAAACTCCTCCAGCTTCATCAGGGAATGATTATTTGTGATCATGTTTTACATCTGTGAGAAGGCTACCACAGTCTATTGTGCGCACTAGTAGGCCTAGTACAAAAATGCATTTGATTTGCATGGTTGCAAAATAGGTCTGTAGACCACAAGTTGCATCACTTGTTCAATTTTAATGAGGGCTAATCCTCACAGGTACTGTGTGTTAGACAGCCACGCGACTGAGCTTTCCAATTATCACCTGCCATCTCAAAGCTTCTCCGCTACATCTTAAGTTCATAGCAAATACTTTCCCTTTTTGTAGTCGTATAGGTTTAGCTACCATATGGAGGGACCATTCAACATTCTCTGGTCGTGGAGTAAAATTTTAGTTGTTAGAGATCCTAAGGAAGAAAAAAAAAACTACTTAGCCCCCACAAACGCCCCCCCCCCCTCTCTCTCTCTCTCTCTCTCTCTCTCTCTCTCTCTCTCTCCCACACGGTGTACAGTGAAACCCAAAACCGGTGCATTAGTAAATGAGTTCTGTGTTCGGCGAGCTCTTTGCTACCCAGACGCTGTTTTAAGGAATAGATCGCATTTCTTTATCTTCACCGAAATCTGCAATGTGACACCAGGGCGACGCAAAGCCCACAATCACTCAGCCGGGATGGAGCACCTCTTTATAATTTAATTTGAGACGAGGCGTCCATTTTCAAGACCGCACCAGAGCAACCGAAGGCAAGGGTCAGTGTCGGCAAATGTAGGCTACGGCTTATAGACTTTGTACTCTAAATGTCTTAGTCCCCTCTCTGCATCATTCTGTGCGACCTACTTCATTTTCTATCTAAGTCCACGTTCAATTTGTTCATATGGAGCCACGGTTCATTAATAAAACGTAGATTTTTTAAATTAGTTTTCTTGTGACCAGTTCGGACACCTGTGAAAACAACATATTTGGCCCGCGTCTCTAGAGATTCCACCTAGAGATTCTTGAAACCCATCCCATCTGTCTTTGAGGACAATCTGCACAGCCAACCAACATAGCAGGGACGTCTCATATAGCTCTACATAAGAGTAAAAGTAGGCCTATCTTTGTTAATGAAAGAATGCTTTAAAACAATTCAGTTCAATAAGCTTTAGTAAAAACAATATAGAGCATAGGCCTAGTGCAACATAATAGGTCTACCAACTGCATGTTAATACAATCAAGGAAAAAAAATAATTAATTGAATAATGTAGAATCAAATACCGTTATGAATCAAATACCCTAGTTTAATACGAAAGATATTTATAATAACAGCAAAATCTTTATTTGTCTATAGCCTATTAATGTCAAGTTATAAAACTAAATTCAAACGAAATAAATATATCCCCACCATAAGGCAAATACTCTGTTTATTTTTTTTATATTCTATTCTTCATTTTTTATTTTTTAAATATCATATCCTTTTAGTAATATCATATAGGCCTACTGGACATTTGCCACCTGATTTATTCTGATGAGAAGTTCAGACAAGTGAATATCTCGAGACGTTCATTTGTCTTCGGCTCTAACTGCCCCACATAGTTGAGTTAAAGCACTCAGTTGAAAGCGTTTCCTCTCAACATCTGCGGTGTATTGGTGTAGTAACTCGTCTGCGCCGGTCTAGGGCTCCAGAATCAAATCCTAATGTAATATCGCGCATAGCACCCGGTGATTGACGGCTCTCGGGTTGCCGTAATGTCTCCACCACATTGCGACGCGCCCCCACCTAAAAGCCCAGAAGCCAAAGGGCTGTGCCCGTTCTCAGGCCCTGATCATTTCAAGATGTGCCTTTTAAAGGGACTGGCGTGGTCCACACACGTCTACTAACTGTTGAAGCCTGAGACACCTATAGCCTAGACCTAAACCCGGACAACCTCTGTCTATTTGTTAACAAATTATTCATATAGTTTAGACGGTGGTGTGCTATTTTTATCAGCAATGATGCGTTTATTATCAGCAATAACTTTTATGTCAAAAGAGGGCAAACTGTTTTTACACCATAGGCTACACACTAGCCCACATAAACTGAACAAAGAACAAATCTACAGGACACTAGCTTTTCGGACTAATTTTCCTCATAGAGAACTTTTTCTACGACTTCTACCACCTAGTGTCAGCACGCACTGGACGCGTTTAGGAGCTAAAAGGATGCTGTGGAGGATGTGCAACCACCGAGCTGTGATGCAGGCTAGCCAAGCGACCATGTGTTCAAAACACAACAAGCAATTGACATAACCCAGTTACATGCAATGCGATACAGCCTCATCATCGATGCGAGCTAATTTCCTCCTTTGAAAACGGTTATGTTTAAGGATTGTGTTTTCACCCTCTTAAGTCGTTCATGTTTATTTTAATTGTGTTAAGGGCAAAGTGAAGGGCATTAAGATATATCTTTGGTGCAATGAGAGAGAGAGAGAGAGAGAGAGAGAGAGAGAGAGAGAGAGAGAGAGAGAGAGAGAGAGAGATTAATGTCCATGGCTTTATGTAACAGTTACTGGAAATTTGATCGAAATATGAGATGAACTGCCGAAAAGGAAATATGAATAGCCTACATTGATGACTCTTTGTTGGTCTGTAACAAACGTTTTACCCTGTAGCAAGGATAGAGTCTGTATGTTGGAGGGAAAATATGTTCAATAAAATAAAACATGCTAATGAATCAATATATTTTTAAAAGATCTTGGGCTGTGCATGTCTAATCCAACTAAATTAAATAAAAAATATAACATTAAAGATAGGCCTACTACTGAATATCTGATAACCTTTGGGAATTGATATATGGCCTGAATCATATAGAAAATGACAGTAAAATTCACAGCAAATTATAATTAATTTTTCATTTTGAACATTAAATGGCAGAGAGAGCAGTTAAAATCGTTATTTGCGCGATATCCAAAATGCAAAACCTCAAACAGCTAGGAAGCAGTTGAAAGTAATTTCAGTTGCGAAATAAAAATCTTTTCAAAACACAGTGTGCGACGGATTATTATAAATTATCCATGTGAAATTATATTATTTATTTTTCTATTTTTGGCGCACAATTTTACACCTTAAGAGAGATAATAATTTCACACAAGACAGACAGGAAGGATAAAATATGTAATACTGTTGCATTTAGCCACACTGACCCTTTTTAAAGATAAACCTAAACCAAAATTCAGTATTGTTCGTGGCCTAGTAAAAAGTCTTACCTGTCACAGTTAGGTGTCCAGTGTTGGTCTTCTATTGTGTCCACTAGGAAGCACCAGTGAGTGGAGGTGGGCCCTGAGTGCAAACCCAGTCCCCATGTTGTGAATCTGTTCATTCTGGACACAGGTGAAAACCAGTGATAACCCCAGACAGCACACTAGCAATGCAGCCTCCAGAGACTGAGGAGGAGATGCTTAATAAGATTCATGTAATTACAGCAAAGCGCTTTAAAGGGCAAATACATAATTCGATAATACATCATCGATGCACGGCATGTTGGGTAGTCTGGGTAGTTTTTAATGTCATGTTCACAGAGTATGGGGCCACACTGACCTCTGGTGTGTAGGAGGTTAGAATTCACTTTCTCAGAATGTATGCAAGTTTGTGTGTGTGTGTTCATGCATTTAAATGCTTGTGTGCGTGTGTGTGTGTTCATGTCTAAGTGTGTGCCTGCACATGAGTGTGTATCTGTACCATGTGTGTGTGTGTGTGTGTGTGTGTATGTGTTTGCATGCACATGAGTGTCAGTGTGTTTGTGTGTGTGTGTGTGTGTGTGTGAGTGCATGTGTGTGTGTGTGTGTGTGTGTGTGTGTCTGTGCGCGTCCCACTGAACATCT
>JAGFZM010001537.1:198869-223350 GCA_017657215.1 Limnothrissa miodon | reverse complement strand
TTTAGTATTGTTTTCTCTATAAGTACAGGATAGTTTTAGTATTGTTTTCTCCTACTTTTAGTTTCAGTATAGTTTCATTTTTTTTCTTAATGCTTTTCTATATCTGTTTTCTCATTTTAAAACAATTGCTCTTTCTCTTTCATGTGGTCTCATTTCTCTCTCGTCCTTTCTCACACACATACACCCACACAAACGTCTGTCTTCCTTCTTCCTCTCCTTTCTCTCCCTCTTTATTTCTCTACCTCCGTATTTCATTGTGGATGGTTCTCCTCCGTTTTTTGTCAAATGTAAAAATGAAAATAAAACCACTTTGGCGTTATCTCTGTATCAGTGTGTTTGTGTGTCTGTGTGTGTCTGTGTGTGCATGTGTCTTTGTGTGTCTGTGGTGAGCCTTAGCAGAATTACTTTGGCCATTACAGTGTGCTTCCTGGAACTCACCCCCCCCCCTCTCTCTCCTTCTGGGTGACACCCACTGGCCCTTGGCCAGCCTCTAACCCTCCATCAGACTTCATAAACTGGATAAATAAGCACAAATCTCTGTCCTCCTCCTCTCATCTATCCTCAGATTCTACTTATTCTAGATGGTTCTCTGACCATACTTCCTCAGCCTGCCAAAAAGAGCTTGCACTAGTGATGGCAACTGATTTTCCATGACCTGTTCATATTTGATTAGGATTGTTTTGTGTTTGTTTGTGAATTCTCTCGTTTATTTCTCCAAACATTTCACTAAACACAGGAAATGACATCACACAAATATCCAAAGCACACAGCGAACCCCGTATGAAAAAAAAAATCAAATGCGTCATTTTTGTGGGGAAGTTATTCATTGGATTTCTCGGTAAAACTGGGTAAGCACTCTCAGTGAAACAGAGGTTTTGGCTAAAAACTTTTAATATTTTTATTAAAGGTTTTTAGCCAAGATCTCCCCCACACACTTTCTCTAGGACTCAGCTATTGGAATAAACTGTTTTTCCCTCCTAAATCAAAAGGTTCAGCCAGGGGTGGCTCTGCTTTTATTTGGCTCATAAACTGCACATTAAAGGATGAAAAAGAAGAGGATTGGTGGGGGAGAGTCGCTCCACGCCGCCAAGCTCCACTCTCATTGATGTGGTCATAAAATATTCATGGAAACAGCCATTAGCGAATGGTTAGGGGTAAGGGGAGGTGAGGATAGCACTGGGATTGCTCCCACGTGCCACTTGGGCAACCTTCTCAAGTCTCTATTGTTTTATTTTGTAATGTTTCAATTTTTTTCCCCCGACATGAAGAAGATAATAGAAAAGTCATCAGCCGGCGTTACAGTGTACAGTAAAAGAACCAGACATTTAGGACACCTACGCCACTGAACAATGTCTATGTGTGTGTGTGTGCATGCTTATGTGTGTGTGTTTGCGGGTGCATGCTTATGAGGGGGGTGGGGGTGCTTGGTGATGAACTTGTGGTGCTGGACAGTCAAATTCCATAAAACATTCTGTCATAATATGCTTCCAGAGTAATGGGGCAATTAGCTGATGTCTGACAAGCCCACATCAGCCTAATGCAAGAAGTGAAGCCTGATGAGAGACGCGTTGACTTGTGTACTGCCCAAACTGGTCTGTGGAAGAAGCGTATTTATCTTGCATGCAGTCATTATCCACTACTGACTTATGAGTGGCTTGGAGTTTTGAAAAGAGGTGTAAAAGCATGACTGTGAACTGAAAATGAAATAAGTGTTTAGCATTAAGTTCTTGCTCAGCACATGGAAAAGCTAATTAACGGATATTGTTGACCATATGGTCTCACATTCCCACAAGCACATGGGGAACTGCTAGTTTACCTTATAGCTAGCAATTAGTATTATTAACCCACGGCCAAATATTGTACTTGTGGGTAACTCTGTGGGTAAACCAGCTACTTATTGTTGGCATGACCAGCTGTCATAGCTTGTGCTAGCTGTTATAGCTTGTGCTAGCTGTTATAGGCTGTGTCAAGTTGTTGCAACTGGGAGCTGTAAAGTGTCTATCAGAGCTAACGTCGCTGAATTAGCATTAGCAAGTAATCAGCACAGTTTACCTACCATGAGAGGTGGCTGTGGAGGAGGGAGGAAGCAGGAGTGGCGGTAGGCTCATGGAGGCCTCTGTGCCAGGGACGTGAACTACACTGTAGCTGCTCAACTGTGCCAGTCCAGAGGTAGAGGACGATGAGGACGATGAAGAGGATGATGGCGGTGTGAAGGTGACTACCGATGACGCTCCCCTGTCCTCCGAGTGGTTTATGAGTGTCTGCAGGCCCTCCAGTTTCCCCGCTGCTCCCGTGGTTTCAGACAGCCCCAGGGCAAATGGGGCGTAGGAGCCTCCACTGCCCTGCAGCCTTTCCTGTGTCAGACTTGCCCTCTGGGGGTCAAAAGTCAAGAAGTGCCCACCCGTGCCTAGGCCGTTGAGCAGCATGTTGTTGGCGTGCGGGTGGACGTAGCCACCGTTGCCGCCGTTAAGGAAGTGTGAGTTGGCGCCCGACAGGTCGTTGCTGAAGCCCATTGCCCCTGCTGCGTTGGCCGCCATCTTTACATCACCGATTTGGTGGATGACGGTAGTGCCAACATCCGAGAAAATAATGGGCGGACCGTTGCCCAGAGCTGCTGACCCTGTCGAACTGCTGGACAGTGGACGCGGTGAAAGGTCCTCCTGACCTTTGCTGGACTCGTCCTCTGTGCTGTGGTTGCCATCAGACTCGCTGAAACAAGAGCACACTTGGTAAATACTTTGCATCAGGTAGACCTACACGGGTAGCCGAGTCTCATCAGGCTGCCGAATCCTCAGCTAACTGGCATGTGTCCACGTTTGGCTAAAAACAGCCTTGCTTCATCAATTCTTTCACTGAGGTCAGTGGCTTGTGCACCTACAGTACACACACAGAATATAAAACAATAGACAATAGACTGAAACAGCAGACAGAGAGCTATCCATGTGTTCACTGAGAGCGTGCCAGTTTTAAATGTGGAGCCATTCATCAACATGGTGAGCTGATGGATAGCCTAATCTGCATTGCAGGGCACAGACTTACTAGTCCAGTACTGTTAAATTCTGCTTGCCCTATGCTGCTGTGGATGTAGGAGTCTGATTAGTTGAAACTTCAAGATTGTTGATCTTAGTAAAACTCATTTTAATTAACTCAATGTAAAAGTCATTTTAAGTAAGTGCAGAAAACCTTTTTGACAGCCATTTAATATATTTGTTTCAGATTAATCATGTCATACCTAACCAATTTCTAAAGTCTAAAGTCCACTTCTGCTTCTTCACATTATAGGCCAACACTGTTTATTAAAGAAACCATTTTGTTAATGTAAATTAAGTAGTTTTTAACAGTAAAAAAAAAAAAAGAAAGAAAGAAAGAAATTGCTGAAGCCATTAGGTGCTTGAGTCAGATTTCCAAATTGGGAACAACTCAAAAAGGACACGAAGGAGAAAGAACAACTCTCTCACCGTGGCCTTTAAGGCAGCTTGCTTTTAGTGACCGAAGCAGCTGCAAGCCCGCCGTTGAGCCACCGGCCGGGACGAGTGTGTTGTATAGGCTACAAAGGGCCTTACTGACGCTGTCGTCCAAATTCCCTCTTTTCAGTTGTGGATACTGAACATTCATAAGTTAAGATCTTCTGGCTAATACTGACAGCACATCACAGTTCAGCAACATGAGAAAAAAACTGTTGACGTCTGACGTCGACGGAAAAGTTTGACCTCCCCTATACGAGACGTGAGATTTATTATTTATGATAAAAGCAACACTCAGCCATGCGGTTCTAAGGCTACGCATGACATTGACATTTTGTGGGCGCTGACAAATGGTCCGACCCCCATTTGAGAGCCCTAAAGACATGTCAGCCAGGTGCACGAAAGGGTTACTCCCATGGTGAAGAATAGAGTACACAAATATAGGATATACAAGCAAACGAAAATAGACATTTAACGGCGTCAAGCTTGGGGCTGCCTGGTGGGGTTCGCCAATGTTAAGTAAAATAGTAAATAGATTACTTGAACAGATAATCAGGGTGGAGAACGGTGGTCTTTAAGTCCACAAACAAACATTAACAATAGAAATGGTAATTGAATGGGAGTTTTAAAGACAGGGAACCCTTGTTATCTTAAGTTTGTTTTCAAAATACTTTAGATTAATACCAAATTAACATCTTAAATATAAAAAGTTATAAACTACAGTGGACATTAGTAAATGTTATAACACATTATTATTTTACTTATTTACAATAACCTATAACTTGAAACAAACCGCAATGAACTATTAAAAAGACGCTGCCAATTACCTAGAAAATATATGAAAGATAGTATGTAATTATTTTGATTGATTTGAACAGCGGAGGACTAGTTCCCTGGCCCTTAGGGCGCCCTGTGTAGTTTTTTTTTTTAAATGACACCTCATTTAAACGGTCAAAGCTTCGTATTTCAAAACAGTGGAGCGTGCCTAGCACATATTTCGGCACACTACATGATTTGCTCTGTCAATTTATAGGTCATTACAACACACGTCCCGCGTAAATAAAGTATTTTTTAAACCGAAAAAATAGGTACGTGTGGAAACAATGACCTCAAGGACAAGTAAGAGAGGGCAAGCTAAGTACTTGAAGTACTAGAACTGCATACACGTGGATACATGTTTGAAAATCATGCCAACTTTATGCTATTTTTAAGTTCTTGTGGTGACATATGTACACTTTAACAGTCTTATTATATGAAGCTATTTCCAAGAGCTAGTCTATTTTTGTCTCACCTTTTCGACTGCGCTTCAGATGGATTCCTGTCCCTCTGCCTCCTGTTTTTGAACCAGTTGCTGACTTGTGTCAAGGAAAGCCCAGTGATTTTGGCTAGGTTTCTTTTCTCAGCAGGAGATGGGTACCGGTTCCGCTTGTACATATCCTTGAGCGCATTCCTGGACCTCTCCTTAAAGCAGTATACAGTCTCTTCCCCATCCCAAATAGTCCGTGGTAAAGGATATTTCCTGCGCAATCGGTACTTATCCACGGCACCCAGCGGTCTACCCCGCGCCTTCTCTGCTTCGGTATACCGAGCCTTGTACCACATGTCCTGGAGCGACGAGTGGTTGGACGGACTGAAGTTGTGGTTCTCAAGAATACAGTACAGCTCCTGGTAGCGAGCTTGGTGGAAAGCCACAATCGCCTGGGCTTTCAGGATGCTTTCATTGCCGCGCAGCAGATCACTTTGAGGCAGTGACCACAGAAACCGGGCAAGGCGGTCCACATTGCCTCCCTGCAGCAGTGCCTCGCAGACGCACGCTACCTGTTCGGGAGAGAAGGCCAGGGATGAAGGGGTGCACTCCAGAAGTTCGGCTCGGACCGCATCGCCAGCTGCGGCCGAAGTTGCATTCTCCATAGACAACTCCGCAGGGTCCAGCACTGACAGCTTGACACTCCCCCGATTCTCCAGTGCCCTTGCGCTTTCCCTCTTGATTTCATCGGCGCAAATGACCTCGCTTGAGGAAGAAGACATTTTTAACGCGTCCTGGTAAGTCACTCCTCCAGGTTTTAGGCTGCACATCAGACGATCGGGTTTCAACCCGCCATCCAAGCACGATCGGGTATCTGGTCGTGGCACGGTGTGGATAAGATCTCCTCTCACTGTTCCTGCGTAAGTTTAACTCCGCAAGCAGGAAGGGATCCGAATTCAGGGCGCTCTCTGATTCGCCACGCCAGGCTCCACAGGGGAGGAGCAAGTGTGATCCCAGGACAAATGTTTGCGCTGAAGATGTCAGTCAACCGTGGCGTACATAAAGCAGCGGAATACCTGCGCTAGGTGAGGTGCGAAGCCAGCGATTAACCATGTGTTCCTAACAACGCTCGAGATTCTCCCTGCGGGACAGGGGATTGCAGTCTTTTTAAGCGATAAGGGATTTAATACATTACCATTTAAAAAAAGATATATGTTTCAGCTATACGCATCATGTAATGATAATTCAGGTCAATAAATAAACGAAAGAATTAATAGCAGTTTATTGTTTTATCAGTATTCTGTTTGTGTTAGATTAAGAACTGTATGTAAATTTACTGATAACCCTGCCGTCATTTGGCACGGCCCAGGAAGCGTTGCTCTTTTTTTCTCTATCCAACTTCCCGAAGTCCTCACTGGTCTCCGGATAAGGAGGACTCGTGGGTGGTCAGTGCTGGCATGACGTAATCCACGGTGTTCAATGTAAACAATATGTTTGCTCTGCTCACCTGAAGGACAGAAAGTTGATCAAAATGGTCACAAATATACTGAGGCATCAATGCTGGGTAAAATACAGTAAAACAGTAAAATGTACTGTTAAATGTTCAATTTTATTTATATATTTATTTAGTTATTTTTAATATGACAATGTAATTCATCATTTCTTTAAAATAAAAACTATAGCTATTATTGAAATGCATATGCCAGACTAAAGTTACAAAATGATGTTGTCTTTTGGACTTTTGATGTTTGCTATCTTAGTTCATCTTTCCATTTGTGTTTGTCTGTCTGTCTGTCTTTCTGTCTTTCGGTCTGTCTGTCTGTCTGTCGGGTTAGTTTGCAGTCCCTAGTGATTGCAGTCTTTTTCCAGGCAACCGCCATGCTGTTTACAGAAAAGGCTTTTGTCTGTACCGCAGCCAACGTCCACAGCAGCTGACAGAGCCCCCTGAAGCCCCTCACAAAAAGTGAGGGAAAGAAAAAGTTAGAGGGAAAGAGAGCAAGAGAGAGAGAGAGAGAGAGAGAGAGAGAAAGAGAGAATCTAACGGGGAGCACCAATCGCACCAGCCCGGCCTCCTAGAATTGAAACCCGGCTCAGAGACCACCAGTACCTGGCACTGGATGTTCCTCTCAGAGCGTGGCAGCGGATCCATTCACATGCTCACTGGTATGCATGTGCACACTGCCCAGCTGGTGCCAAGGTCATCACTGAGGTGTGCCCACTGCTGCATGCCCGTCCGCACACACACACACACACACACACACACTGGCTTTGCGTAGCAGCTACTGCTCTTGCAGAGATGCCATGAGGGGAGAATGGGGCAGCCAAGCCAATGATGCCTCTGCATTTAGCCTCTGAACAAGATAGTCTCTCGGGTGCTGACATGATTTAGCTTGCGTGTGCTAGCTAGACAGTGAGCCTACTGCTCTGGAGACCCAGCCAGTGTCTGTAGGAGGAGGTTTTAG
The DNA here is from genome assembly GCA_017657215.1 of Limnothrissa miodon. Taxonomy (NCBI): domain Eukaryota; kingdom Metazoa; phylum Chordata; class Actinopteri; order Clupeiformes; family Clupeidae; genus Limnothrissa; species Limnothrissa miodon. Next base: position 216,178 of record JAGFZM010001537.1, on the reverse strand, counting down.
CCTCTCCCAGGGCTAAGACCCAGGAACTCTGCTTACTATGCCTTAGGATAGATATTTGGATATGTTAGAGGTACTGTTCTTTATCCTACAACAAATACAATTCATAAAATTTACAATTTAAAAAAATTACTGACAATTTTCCTCTTAATCCTCTCTCTCTCTCTCTCTCTCTCTCTCTCTCTCTCTCTCTGTGTGTGTGATTGTGTTAAAATATTGGTCATACGCAATAGTGATTTTGTAAATGAGGCAAAAATGATATGGCTTTTACATGCAAAGTCAAAACTGTTGCTTCATGAGCATTTATAAAGGTCTAAATCTACTCACTATCACTTGTTTTCCTCCTTCAGAAATATACAATATAAGAGGAAGCAGAGGCACCATCTTTGAGGTGTATCTGAGGTGTATCTGCGCCCAACACACAATCTTTGTGTTCAGCTAGTCACACCATGTCAGTTAGCTTGTGTGTATGAATCACTGGTGCGTGCATGTTCACACATACACACACACACACCCATTCTTTCTTAGTTATTGAGTATAGAGTGAGTGTGTGTGAGTAAGTGTATGTGTGTGTGTGTGGGAACACATGCATACATGTGTGTGAGGCTTAGCTGGTGCTACTGAAATAAGGCTGTTGAGTTAGTGATATTTTACTGGGCATGCTCTGGCAGAGGAGTGTGTGTGTCGGGGGGGCGGTGTCCAGCCCACTGAGTGACAGGCAGGCTGCCCCTGGCTCTGGAGGAGAGCGGACCTGAGGCAGGTGGCTGAGAACATGCCAGCCAGGGGACATGTGATGCAGGCAGGCTGGCAAGCTAGGCAGGCTGGCTCCCTGAAGGGGTGGGCCACTGGCTTTACTACGGTGTTATATAGAGATATGCATTGTGTGTGTTTTGTTTGTGTACTGTGCGTGTGTGTGTTTGTGTTACTGTCCTTTATGTTTGAACCTGTATATGTAATGGATAGATTCATATGTGGATTCATAAGTTTTATGTGTGTATACTCACATATTTATTTAGATATTTATTTAGAAATCAAGGTAGAGGTACAAAGATACACACACACACACACACATTTTTCTTAAAGGCCCATTAAGCAACATTTTTCAGTTAATTAATCCGTTTTATACTGTTTAGGATGCTAACATGAGTCATTACATGGCGAACAAATGGTGTAGAATGCGCCACTGTGGCCTACAACGGTAGATACAGCATTTGCAATGTTCAACAGCAGCGGTCCGCCTCCAATAGAAAGCAGTGAGAGGGAGCTTGTGAGAGAAAAAAACAGAACGTTGCTTAGCCCTACTTTAATGTGACTTTGCAAACACAGACACAAGCACGGTACAGTCACTGCCACATGAACGTGTGCAGTCATCTACACACACACACACACATACAGTAGACACACACACATGCATTCACTCATGCAGTGAACACACATCCTGCCATACACATGCATCCACAAACACACACACACACACACACAGACACAGAAGGGGTCCCGCACAGAAGCTGAATCTCCTTGCTCGTCCTTGTAGAGCGAGGGCAGAATGGCAGACCTTTTGCTCCATCGCTATCGGCATCTCCACATGTCCATCGCCAGTGTCGTGAATGGACTCTTTGTGGTAGATGGGGAAAGAGGTGGGGGAGAAAGGTGGGGGGGGGCAGCAGCAGCAAAGTCTTCACAAACCCACCCTGAAGACCAGCTCCGGTCCATATGTTACCCATAGATCTAAACCTGTAGCCTGGAGGGTGGTGGATAGAGGGGTGTGTGTGTGTGTGTTGAGAGGGTCACCACCAAGCACCTGCCTCTGCATGGCCACAATGGAGGGCTTTCTTTGCTCAAGGATGGACATAGGGATTCAGCTAGTGTGTGTGTGTGTGTGTGTGTGTGTGTGTGTGTGTGTGTGTGTGACTGTTGTGGGGGTCGTGGTGGTGGTAGTGGTGGACTGTAACGACTGTCAAATCAACAAGCCAAAAAGCTCATTGTATCAGCAATTTGTGGTTTCACTATAAGGGCAGGTTCTACCAGCTAGTTTTGTGTGCACATTTGTGTGTGTGTTTGTGTGTGTGCGCGCGCGTGTGTGTTGTCCCTGTGCTTCTGTGTGGGTACAGTTTGGCAGTGAAGCAGAGATAATATCTTTTAGAACTTAATCTTCAAAGGAATTATTAAAACCACCTGATTCCAGTGAAGACATTATTTTGCACGGCCTTTCTGTCAGACAACCAGATCGTACAGCCAACAGTCAATAAAGGAATTCATTACATCACAAATAACGCCAACCGCAAATCATAACATTTAAAGAGCCCATAGAATGCAAAACCACATTTACCTTGTTATTGTTGAATTTAGGTAGCTTAAGGTATCCAACGGATCATACCGAAACTCCCTACACCATCTTCCGCCTCCTTCTATATGTAAATTTCAGGCCAGAATTTGCCTGGCTGCAAAAAAACAAACTGAAACTAGTGCTCGGTGTACGTAGACAGTGCAAAGCTACACCTCCTCCATTACATTGTCCAATCCAAAAAGCTCTAGCTCTAGAATCTTTGGTCCAATCAAAATTGTTTGTAACAGTCTCTTGTCCAGCCCCCTGTTGCTTCGGAGGTAGGCTATAAACGCACTGTAGTCTATGTAGGCTAATAGCTAGCTAACATTGAGAACGGCAAACGGCTCTAAGAAAAATAAGTGCATGTTGAATTTCTGTTTGAAATAAGTGCATGTTGAATTTCTGTTTAACTGGAGAACATACGAAAAAAATGTCAGCACGCACGTGTAACGTTCCAGGATGTACTGGGCTGGGATTGTCCGGAATTTGCACTACCTTCCTCAAGAACCTCGCATTCAACGGGAGTAGTTGATTTTTATCTACAACCACAAGATTGGCCGTTTGCTCTGGTCAATTCACCTCATATTGTTTCGCCAACCTCGGACTGTATCAATCCGGCTTTTCACGAACACTACGCCTGAAACCAGGATCTATTTCAATATTCTCCAACAACAACCGATTCTGCCGGTAGGTAACCACGCTAGAATTCAGTGTTTTTTGGTCGCCATAACCATAGCATTATAGACTGGTATTTCTATGGCCTTAACAGTTTGCCTACTTGAAAAGTTGTTGCACACTCGGTCACTAAAGTGTTGCTAGCAAGCATAACAACAGTACTAATGTCGCATTTCCCCCAGGCTTCTGTGCTTATATAGCCCCAGTGTTGCATTTCCATTACCAAGTTTTAACACCGGGGTTTTAGGTGAACTTGGAATGTTTACTATACAAACGTAATAGCCTACGTTAATTTCCCGGTAAAGATGCATATCGCCGTCTATCATAGCATTTCATAACCTCAGACATTAGTGCTGAAACTAAAACGTGGCCTGTGCCTACATAATATTAAATTGTAAATGGTTCTGCATAACGTTGTCATAAAGGCTGACATCCTATTGCGTGTTTATTTAGCTCAGATAGTTAACCGATTTTCTGCTGAGAAACAGACCTGCTGCTTGCTTGTAGTGTATGGCGCAAACACAGCGCGATATAAATTGAAACGGTAAGGGGAGCAATAAAACTGTAATCTGCATACAGTCTATATAGCCTACAGTTGGGGTCAGTTTGTAGTGGTAGCAGTAGACTACCTTCAAGCTAAATTTCCCCTTCACCTAAGATTCACTGACCTATCCTTGTCCTGAGATTCCTTGATGAAGTTCGAAGTTGTTGAGCCAGCATTGTTTATCTTTGGGCCAGAGTTCTTGCAAGTGGTTGTTCACTTCTTTAGTCTGCCTTAAGTTCTTAAAAACAAATGTCATTATGCTACAAATTGAGCAGCTCTAATTTGACGTTAGGCTCCATCTGGGGCTACCGTTGCAGCATATTGACCTGCTACTTAGGCGCAAACGTAGCGCGATAAAATAAAACGGTAATGTTAAAAGGGGAGCAATAAAATGTTTATGGACACTATCGTGTTCTCGGTTCTCTGAACTTGAGAAGTGAATATATATAACATTTCTGAGCATGGAATAGACAGCCTAGGAATGCTCCTGGGTCTTTTTCAGCCGCACAAATTTGCATACACAATTATTGAGGCTCAAAGAACATTTTATGATGGTCAAAAAATGCATTCTATGGGCTCTTTAACATCTTTATTCTGTAACAACTCTTTGTAAGTGACATCTCAGTATAATATTTATAAGAAGACATTTACAAAAAAACAATAATCTCAACAAAAATAGCAATTCCTCTATCTGACCAATTTAGTTTGTTTGCTTTCAGTGAAGGTCTCTTCTGCCTTTGGTTTGATTGAGTGACTGTGCCACAGAGAGTAATTAGCCCCCCTGCTAGTCTGATTAGTTCTCTCCTTCGCCATTAACACTGAGGTGAGGCCTAACTCCTCGCAGCTGTAAATGGGCTCACCTAAAGTACTCTAACAGGAGATTCCCCACCTCTCCCTCCCCCATCAGCTTCAACAATCCTTAGTTCCCTGGAAAAAAAAAAGCCACAAGCTTGCCTGCTGTGGTAGTGAGAAGTAATCCAAACATGCAACCAAACCAAACCCACACAACCAACCCCCCCACCTACTTCCCTTCCTGTTGGTTAACACACCCACCAGGCAAAACTGCCCAACGAATCTCCTGCCCCTGAAAAGGTTGCCAGTATCAGGAAGACCGATGGGGGTGTCTCTATTGTCCTCTAACACTGACCCCTTAAAGAGATGGATGGTCATCTCTGTGTCTGGCCACTCTATTCTACCTGGCAAGCTAACTTCGCTAGTAGGCTAATGACACTAGCCAGCTAATCACGGTAGGAAGTTAATTCATACTGGCAAGCTAATAACACTAGCATGCTAATCAATTACCACAGCAGGGGTTGGAGATTTGGGAAAAGGTAAGTCTGAGTAGACTTAAAATATATTTTGTTGATATATGTGTTAACATTTATATTATATTTATGCCATTTTCTTTCATTACACGAGAAAAGGAGTTGTTTTCACGGCAGAAAATGGCTCATGGCCACTGAGGGGTTGCCATTTAAAAATGAGAGGTGGTCCTACCCCACACACTCACCTGGAAAAGGAGAAAAGTGCTGTGAGAATCATGTTCTTTGACTTCTCCAGTGCTTTTAACACCATCCAACCCCCCAGACTGAGTGACAAGCTCCTGCAGATGGGTGTGGATGCCCACCTGGTATCCTGGATTGAAGACTACCTGACAGAGCGGCCACAGTTCGTCAGACTGGAGGACTGTCCCTCTGATACGGTCATCAGTAGCACCGGAGCTCCACAGGGAACAGTGCTCTCTCCAGTCCTGTTCACCCTGTACACATCTGACTTCTGCTACAACTCGGAGTCATGCCACATGCAGAAGTTTTCAGACTATACTGCAATTGTGGCTTGTATCAGGAATGGGCAGGAGGAGGAGTACAGGAGCCTGGTGGAGGACTTTGTGCAATGGTGCAAACTTAACCACCTACAACTCAACACTGCCAAGACCAAGGAGATGGTGGTGGACTTCAGGAGGTCCAAGCCCGCCCTGGTGCCAGTCACCATAGAGGGGGTTAATGTGGAGGTGGTGAAAACATACAAGTACCTGGGAATACACCTGGATGATAAACTGGACTGGTCAGTCAACACAGAAGCACTCTACAAGAAGGGGCAGAGCAGGCTGTACTTCCTGAGGAGGCTGCGGTCCTTCAACGTCTGCAGCAAGCTCCTCTGGATATTTTACCAGTCTGTTGTTGCCAGCGTCCTCTTCTATGCTGTGACATGCTGGGGAGGAAGCACTAAGAAGAGGGATGCTGGGCGACTAGACCGGCTGGTAAGGAAAGCTGGCTCTGTTGTGGGAGCTGAACTGGAGTGCACCACTTCAGTATCAGACAAAAGGACACTGAAAAAGCTACACAACATCCTGGACAATGACTGTCATCCACTCCACAGCACTATCATACAGCAGAAGAGCTTGATCAGCTGGAGACTACGCTCCCTGACATGCACAACAGACAGACTTAGGAAGTCATTTGTACCCAGGGCCATTCAACTCTACAATGCTTCACTGAAAGGAAAAGGAGAGTTGGACTTCTCTGCATAGTCTATCTGCACCTGAACCCTCCTATTCACTTACAGGACTTTTTCTACAATACTGTGTATTGTTCACACTGAAATTTTATAATATTAGGCTATTTTTATTTTTTATTTTTATCTTATTGTCCATATTCTTTATTGGAACTGTTGAAGTGCTATGCTTATTTTTTCTGTTGTCCTCTTTTATATATGCACATATTTATTGCTAGTCAATAAACTTTTAACCTGCTGCACTACTGGACTCATTTGCACTGTTGCACTACTGGCTCATTTGCACTACCTTAACACACACCCCATACTGTACCACAGTACACTCATGCACATCTCTACCCATAGTTTTTGCATTCTATTCTTATTTTTAGTAATGTTGATCTAGTCATGTTGTTTTGATGATCTGCTTCTTATCATCCTGTGTACGCTGTAGTATATGTTGTGTGTGATTTTTCTAAGCTGCTGGGACCTTGAATTTTCCCTTGGGGATCAATAAAGTATCTATCTATCTATCTATCTATGTGGAGCATCTTCGAGGGCGGCCATGTTTAGGATTAGGGCTTGGCCTTGGTGGTATTAGTGAGTGTGTGTAGTGTAGCTAGAGGCTAACTCTGCGGGTAAAATTCCGATCCTGGCCCAGACTCCAACCAAAAAAAAGAAAGAAAGAAAGAAAGAAAATGCTTTCTTCCTTAGCGAGCATGTGCATTTAATCAAGTTGTCAGTCAAAAAGGCTTGAGGGCGGAGGCAAAGTTTACCTCGCGCTCAAGTGATTGGCAGCTGGAAAAACTGTTTTACCCCAAAGAATGTGCCTTTGTTTACACATCAGGAAGATTACCTTGCCAATTGTTGAGACTAATCACTATCTTCTACCATACAGTCTCTGTCTGTTAGGGAAGTCTCTGCCCAATTCAGTTTTGATCTCCCATTATAACTAATTGTTTTGTTCCCCTCCGACTGCCCTATAATTACCAGTAACCCGAGCCAAGCATTGTAGGACATGGGTTTGACATTATTTTAAATTTGCAGAGGCAGTGTTCTTGTCATGGATCATGTTGAAAAAGCCCAGGCCTTATGACTAGAACTTGTCCTACTTTTTCCCTATTGTTGTGTTATATTGTTTAACCCTTAAAGCCCCAAACGTTTTTACCATTCCTAATTCTAGCAGTACTAGAAGCAGCAAATGCTGACTCTGCAAAATAAAGTGTCTCCCTGCTGCAGACATCAAGGTGTCACAACACAAACCATCCTTTAATGCACCAAATGGCGTCTTTTATGAGCCTAAGGCAAGTGTGATGTGTTGTGGTGTGGGGTGGGGGTTTAAAGAACAAGGGGTTGGGGTGTAAATAGAGGTCAGGGCTAAGGGACATTTGGCTTAGACACTGGCTATGACTATTACCTCTTCGTTATGGGCTGAATGCACAGTGTTTCAAAGACAAGAGAGGGCCTGCATACCCTATTAAGTACATTTCATTGGAATAGCAAGTAGGCAATAAGCAGAACACTGCTTTCTTGAATGAGGTCTGACTAACCAGTGGCTTTTTAGCCGTGCTGTCATGTACGGGGGGTGTTGTCATGTACACATCTTACATTGTGTAGGCCTACACTGTGTACACTGTGAAGGCACGTTTTGATAAATGCAAAACTGAGCTAGATATTATTACAAATATTTTAGATCATGGGCTGGTTCTACTACCAGGCTACCTGAATAAAATTCAAGATATTTCAAATAATTTAATACATCAGGCTTATATCTTTACAAACTAGTCATTGAACAAACCTCATGACACAATTCTTAACCAAATAGTCTAAAAAATAGTCTGTTAAAACTACTGCTACTCTAACTTAGCCTACTTAACATAGTTGAGAGTGTACAACGTAAAATTAAGTCTTTAGCTGCGTCATTCCTGCTGCTCATCCTGCTTAGGCTACATGACAATTTGCGAGTTTACTACTGGTCTTGAAAACTCGGTATTAACATGAATTGCACCGTTTGGAAGTATAATTACGCAACACACTGGCCTGTATACGTTCCTGTTTGAAAGATCTTTAACAGCTTGCACCTGAGAATTTTTAATAGGCACGGGCTCTTTCACCTTCTCTTTAAGTTTGGAGGTATTATGGGGCACATCTATCCCGCCTCTGACATTACCTTCAACTCGCGAGGTTTGCCACCTACGTTAGGGAGCACTCTGCAGGCTATAAGAAACACTGCTGCCTGTTCGGTCATGTGTAATAGATCGATCGCACAGGTAGAGTTTGAGCTGATGAAGATCAGATAGATAAAATGGATTTTCAGCGTGTGACATCGGAGTTATGGCGTGTGAGCGCGTGAAGACAGTCAAATGAGTGTGTCTCACGCTCAATGTGTGTGAGTTGGCAGCCCTGAATAAGCAAGATTGGCTGTGGTGTCAGTGTTGATAAAATCCTATCAATACCCACCCCTCGTATTGAAGGAATCAGCCATATGAGGGAGTCTGTAGAACTGTGACTGAAAAATAGCCAGTAATGTGCTGTTGTGCTGTATATTGTGCCTTATATTTTGTGTTGTGTTGTTTAGCCTTCTTCTTCTCTCTCTCTCTCTCTCTCTCTCTCTCTCTCTCTGTCTCTCTCTCTGTCCTGCTTTGAGTGAGAATACCTCCTTCGGCACAATAAGAGTACCTTGTGTTTTGTAGAGCCAACAAACTTCCCAGGCCTCTTTGCCCTGGGTGTGACACAGCGCTGTGTACTGTCAACAATAGCCTCCAGCCAGGACAGAAATTTCTCAGCCGCAAAGGGGATGATTCCACACCTAATCTTCCCTGTCCGTTTCCCTGAATTTTGTCACTTCACAGAATTGATTAAAATGGGTGTTTTTATGCAACTTATTCATTTCGTGATTGATAACCTCACGCACTCACAGTCATTAAGACACACATATTTACACACACACACACACACATACACTTTTATATATTATTATACGCCGTAGTCTCAACAGATATGATTCCTATATAAACACCCACTACCCACATCTTGAGTCCATCTAGAAAGTATGCAGTATGAGAATGGATGATTCAGCTCTAAGCCTGTTTAAGGTATGCAGCACCAACCGCAAATCCCCCCTTCTCAGGGTAGCCATTTGCTGCACTATGTCATTGTCAAAAAATCATGCAGGGGTATATAGATTCTTCAACATAAATACTAGCACTGGGGATTCTGTTTCTACTGTACAATATACAGTAAAGGATACCAATGCATTTTTTGAATGTGGAGTCTGCAGGTAAAGCTGACATTTTGATCTGATGAATATGTGTCACTGGCAGGAGGATTGGTCCAACATAAACATTTTTAAATAGGTTACAGAGATGAGATTTCATGTGCTTGTGTATGTAAAAGGATGCAGCACACACACACACACACACACACACACACAGGCAGGCAGACCCATGCACACAAAAAGACAGAGAGACTCAATTCTAATGAAGTGCTCTCTGTTAAGTTGTTGTCTTATGTAATTACTTTAAGCAAGGCTTAGTCTGTGAGTGTGTGTCAATGTGTGACCGTCTTTGTGTGTGTGTGTGTGTGTGTGTGTGTGTGTGTGTTTGAGAGAGAGGGGGGTCTTGACCATGAAGGGTTGTGCTTTGTCCTGAGCTGTGTTTGCATACCTAATGCTCTGCTGACAGCAGGAGTTTAAAGAGATAGATGTGTGTGATGGGGGAGAGATAGAGGGGGCGGAGGAGACAAGAAAGATGGGGGTGGATAGAAAAAGGGAAGAGAGGTGGGGAGAGAGAGAGAAGACAAGAAAAAAGTAAGAAAGCAAACAAGAAATGAATTGCAAGGACAGGGAGAAGAGAGGTTAGACAGGGAGAGAGGGAGAGAGAGAGTCAAGAAAATCCCACATGGTCGTAGTTTTTGCAATCAGGGGTTTCCTAGACAAGAGCCCCCGCTGGTACATTCTCCCTCTGTCTCTGCCAGATACAAAGACCACAACATCACAATAAAAAACCCAAACTAATGAAATGTTCCAATTCTCAATCACTTCCTTCTTAGTTTTGTCCACTGTTTTCATTCATGTTACAGTGGAAATGTCCACACACGTTCCACACTCTCCACACATTCTCCATCTCATTCAGTTTTCTACACACACATCTGTGTGTTGTGTTTTTATTAAATAATAAGCCCGTGGGAAGAAGTGGGGGGGAGCAGTGGGCTCGCCTGTACTTTCGCTGACACACGCCACATGCATTTATAGTTGTGCACACACAAACACAACACTTACACACACACACAGACACACACTCACACACACAACATTGCACGTGTACACTGCACTAAATGTGGGAACCTGACGTGGTGTTATCTTATCTGAAGGGGTTGGCCGGCTGTCTCATTCTTCATGAAGCTTGCAGTGTTTGGATAGGGGCTCCCCTCAGGCTTGGTAGCAAAACCCAGCCCTTGGGCCCGGGGCCCTGGACTCACCCTCCGAGATCCAAAAGCATATGGGGGGGGGGGGGTTGGCTGTGACTGGAGAAACCCATCTACCCATGCCCAGGTGATGCTCTTTATAAAGGACCATAGTAGAAATTTAAAAATACATTAAAAAAGGTAAAGATGCTTTTTAAATAATACAAACTCTAAAATGTTGGGATTGTAAAATAAGACATAAGAGACCTAAACATATAGTGTACAATAAATAGTATTTATACATACATACTGTAGGTGTTTGCAGTGCACACATTAGGCACACACGTAAAAGATTACAGTATTTATTTAGGCTTCATGTTTAAACACTTACATCAAAGCATATTGGAGATACGCAGTGATGAGATTTTAATCAGCACCTGTGTGTCTTGATGCTTGATGCATGGGTTCCCCGATGTCAGGTTGTCCCAGGTGAGAACGTTATTGAACCTTTCTCACCCTGTTCAAACGTTCAAGCAGCTCTGAATAATGGTGGGCAGACCACTGGGGACCGATGGGCTTGACTTGGCTTGGTCTGGGCCCAGACCCCAGGACTTGGTGGGGGGGGGGGGGGGGTTGTGTGGTTGGCGAGATGCTTGTGGTGTCTGTGATGTGCGAAGTTTGAGTTGGGGAGATCTGTTTTTATGATCAGGCTGAGCCAGACCATGTTTATCTTGTGATCTCTGCATTTCAGGAGCGTCTGTGTTCTTGTCCGGATAAGTACTAATTAAAGCCAAATGGACTCAGCAAAGACAGGCCTAAATAGTTCCCCAGACTAATACATATTTTTTTAAAAGCTCTGCTTGGTAGAATGTTCCGGACAAATGCCTTTTTCAGCCACTTGGACCTAGATCCATCTTGTTCTCCTAAAACATTTGAGAACATTTTACTTCACAAGTAGAACCACCGTTTTTTTTTTCTTCTTTTTTTTCTGCATAACTGCTTCAAGGCTCATTGAGCTCTCATACCTTTCACAAAGTAGAAAAAAAGTTTCTCTTCCATGGACTAGTTCCAAGGAACGCAAACTTTTTTCGTTCGCCCACAAAACTGATCCTCGTCTTAGTGCATCCCGTAGCCTTGCTGTGGGATAACAATAGTCAAACAAGGTCATGTCAAACAAGGTCATGTCCCTGTGGCGAGATCTAGTCTGGTTTAGAATGGTCAGCAGCCTTGTTTTGGGTTGGGTTCTTAATCTGCTGGCTTGTGCGTTATTCGGACATGGTCTTCATCTATCGTAGCAGGAGCAGTTGATTGCCTCGGTGGAATATTGGTGTATGAGGGGTTGGCACTGTTTGGGCTTGCCCTAGAGCCGAATGCCAACATGAGAGAGAAGCGGGTTATCATGAGGTCGGCGTGTGAATGCCATGACTCAGGTGAGTTGACAGCTCCAACCATGGTTGGATGCTAACATCTAATGAGGGAGCGCATTTATCAGATGCATACTAAGAAATGTTTATTCAAGAGAAGTCACGTTTTGGGTCAGGCCAAGTTCCACTATGCATATGTATAGGCCTAGGGAGTCTTGAGAAAGAAGAGAGAGAGATAAAGAGACAGAAAGATAAAGTAAATGACAGAGCAAAAAAGAGTCTGAGAGAGAGAGCAAGAAGTGAGCGACAGAGAGAAGCAGTGACTGTGTGTGTGTGTGTGTGAGAGAGAGAGAGAGAGAGAGAGAGAGAGAAAGAAAGGGGAGGGCAAATGAGCTCAACTGTGATTTTGTGGCTTGTGAAAACTGCCTCGTCATAATTTGCAATGGAAAGCTGAACGGTCAACAATAATGTTCTTGTCAACAATAATGTGGCTGGTGCTGTAGCTCGCTCTGTGCTGTGTTCATCTCCAGTGTTCGGAGCATTGAGTCCACATTAAAGTCCCTTTTCTGGCCAAGGGCCCAGCCATGGTGAGAATTTCAACTCCCTTTCTTCTCTTGTGCCCCCTCCACCCCCATCTCTCCTTATTCTACTTCTAGTTAAATGATGTGGTTACCTGAGAGCCAGCAGGCAGACAGACCTGTCCTTCAGGTTTGCTGCCAATCATTAGGTTGCTATGGTGAACGGGAGTGGGGGGTTGGAAGCCGCTGTGGCTGAAGATGAGGGGAAATTCAGATGTTGTTGATAGTCCTCCTGACTTGCATGTCAGTGGGTTGTACGCTGTTTGTTGTCTCGACTTCTGCATAGGTAAGCACTCACGAAGTGACAGTGTCAGCAAGCGTTCTCTCTCCTTTGAAGACACACACACCACACTCTCTCTCTCTCTCACTTTCTTTCTCTCTCACTCTCTCTCTCTCTCTCTTTCACACACACACACACACACACACACACACACAATATTTGTCAAAGAGTGAAAACAACCACATTCAAGGACTCTGACTGTTCAGACTGGACACCAGTCAGTGTGCATAAACATCTCAAATCAAGTCAATCTATGGTAAAGACCACAGGCTAGATTTCCTGCTCTGTCCAGTCAGATTTTTTTTTTTTGTTCCTCTGCAAAAAGATTGACATTTTTTCTGTCCACTCGTGAATGAAACCATATGTGGATGAAGGCGACTAGCGAATAAAAGGCTCCAGTGTTTAACGCTTGTAGACAAGGAAGGCCTGGTTCTTGGAACGCTGGTGGGGTCTGACACAGAGAGACACAATTAGTAGCACTTTAGCGCCCCACCTCCCCCAGAGGCATGGATCTGCGACGTGACCTGCAGCTTCTGTGCAACATCTGTAAAGGAAACAGACCATGGTACACACAGATGCGTACACACAGATGCATACACACACACACACTCTCACTCTCTCTTTCAAAAACACACACACTTTCAAAACAGCACACACACATTCTGATACACTGACCGTTGTAAAGAGCTTTTGCTTTTGCTTACACTCATACATAACAATACTTTGACACAGTCTAAAAACTTTTTTTTTTTTCTAAACTCTATACTCCTTTACACTTTGCACTTCTACACACCATTCAATACATGTTAGACGCAAAAACACTTCATCAATATCCTCAATCTGGTAACTGACAATTCCTGCCTTGCCTTGTATACTTTAAGGTACAGTAATGTACAGGACTGTGTTGCAGTGACTGCACTTTGCCCTGAGCATGTATTTACAGTGGTAAAATATTACTTTGATATGGTTTTTCACAGACTACCTTATGACAAATTATATAAAGACATATGAAAGAAATTGTTTAAAAAGATTGAATGAGGTACTGTAAGACTGCTGTGTTGTATATATATAAAGAACATCTGTAAGTCATTGCTGATTTGAGAAAATACGTAATTCTGTTTTTTTGAACATAAAGGACAATTTGAAAACACTGTAAAATTTGACAGCAAGTTTCAGTTTGACATAGTTGTAACATATATTTACATGGGTCCGTTTTTTTAACTGACACAAAAACATTTTGCAGTAAGACCAATAGGTAAAACAAATACACAATGACATGATGATTAAATGAAGTAAAAACACAGCTTTTGCAAACCTACCCAGCCCTCCCACACAGGTGCACACACACACAGGCCAGGTGAGTTGCTGAGGTAAAACCACTGCTCACACACACTCTCACCCAACCTTAACAAACAGTGTATTTCTCATTGTCAGAGATGAAAGCACAGCAGCTGTGTCACAGTCAGTCTCTGTGATGTCCCTGCCAATCCCAGCACAAACACATTTGGATGTCTGTGCTATTTGTTTTGTTTTGTCCAAAGTGCTTTTTGTCTGCCTGCTGGAGTAAGACATGGCTAGTCACCGGTTCCAGTATCATGTAAAGAGCGATTTTCATTCCCCCTTTGAGCATTTACAATACAAACATACAAACATACAAACGCACACACACAGAAAAAAAAGAGAAATGCACATACACACAGACACAGAGACATACACACACACACACACACACACACACACACACACACACAGATGGGCACATGCACACACACACTTTTCTTCTCTTCACTTCTTGCTACTGCCTACTGCCTTCTCTGTTATCCTTCCTTTTTTCTGTATTTTTGTCACTCTTCTCTCTCCGTTTCTGCTTCCCCCACTCTGAGTGAGACAGTCATGATTCTGTTGTCATGTCCAGGGCAAGAGTTTGTTTCTTTTTCTCAGGCATTTTATTAGCCAGCTGCATGGGGCTTCGAGGGCCCCTATTCTGACAAACAGAAACAGCCTCCTATAACAAAACCCCACAAGCCATAGAAAAAAAGAAAAAGAAAAATGACACAAACCTCTCAGTGTTGTGAAGGGAGGGTCGGGAGACTCCTGCTGGGTTCATCTGGGTCAGTGACCTTGACGTAAGCCTCACAACAGCAATCCTTCATTCTGCTCTATGTATTATCAGACAAGTATTGAACCACAACAATTAATGCCATGGTAGACACATAGACTGGATATACAGTGGATATATGATAATCATATATATGCTTTTCCACACCTGGTAGGATTATTTACAGTCAATGTAATCCTTAAAAGCCCAGGGCTGATAGTTTTAATAGTAACATTGACCAAGTGGATACAATGTGAGTTTGTGGCTGTTGAAATGAAACTCAACAGCACAGTTCAAGCTGAAATGGACTGAGGAAAAGGATGTGGGTGCAAACGAGTTTGACCAGATTGAATCAACCAGATCAGCCAGCACTTGCAGAGAAATTACGAAGAAACCATTTTTCACCAGCCCTGAGGGTGACACGGTGCATGATGAAATCACATACATCATCTGACTCATTACACTCTAATGTAAACTTCTTAGAGGCTCTTTACAGTCCAACCAGCTCAGCTGACCTCAGAGGATGCAACTTTTAAATCCGGTTGTTTTGTTGAACAGCATTTGGTACTACAAGAGGGAGCATTGAAAGGCATCGAAGGAAAAGCTGCCGGTTCCTTCTGTGATAGAAGATAAGATCTCCTATGGAAGTCTCTGTAGGCCTGTCTGGTCAGGAGTCGGAGAGAGCGAAGATCAATAATGGGCCAAGCACGGAGGGGGAGAGAGGAAATAGATGAGTTCTCAAGTTGCATTTGTAGATGCATTTGCATTCCATCATTATCACATCAGCTATGCGAAGAATGCACAGGCCTCTTTCCTTCTGCGTCTGTAGGTGTGTGCAATTATACGGTATATCTCTCTATTTATTTGTGTGTGTGTGTGTGTGTGTGTGTGCGTCTTTCCAAGTATGTGCATGAACCTGTGTCTGAGTGTGTGTGTGTGTGTGTGTCTGTGTATGCATATATGCACATGTGCTTGTGTCTGTATCTGAGTGTGATTGTGTGTGTAGGTGTGTGTGTGTGTGTGTGTGTGTTTCCAAACCAGACGAAAATGTGGTCAGCTGCAGAGAGGAAAATTGGCGAAGTGGAGGAATTAACTGCACAGCCCTTCAAACTCTACTAAAACCTCAAGTGATGACAGTAAAAAAGAAAAAGTGTGTGTGTGTGTGTGTGTGTGTGGCAGAGAGAGATTCAGAGAGGGAGAATGTCTGTTTCTGTTGGCATAGCACTCCAAAATGATTTCATCTTTGAGAGATGCAAATTTCCCCCGCTAACTGTCAATCTTAACTGAGTGTTCTCTCTCTCTCTCTCCTCGTCCACTAGCACTAATTGCTGGAAAGAGACTGTGATTAGTTTAATTTTTCACCTGTCTTCATTATTTAAAAAGTTCATGTGTTCTGTATATATGTACATATGTATTTGGATGTATGTGTGCTTCTCTGTGTATATGGGAATGTTTATGTGTGTGTTTGTCTTTGTGTTTGTGGTCATGTCTATATGCGTGAATGTGTGTGTGTCTGTATGTGCATGTTTGTGTGTGTCTTTCTTTGCATGTTTGTGTGTGTGGGTATGTGTGTGTGTGCAAGTTTATGTGTGTGCATGTTTGTTTGTGTGTGTGTGTCTGCGTGTGTGTGTGCGTGAGAGAGGGGGGGGGGGTGAATTGTGAAAAAATATTGTTTAGTCTTCTTTTCCCTCCCCTAAACTCCTTCCCCTTAAGAGTGCTATGACAACGGGCAAGCAGGAAGCTGCCACCCTCTGGCTGTGGCCTGCTGGGAAACCTGGAGGTCCGCGGAGGTCATGATTAATAATTTATTGTTTATTTTCTTAACTAACGCCTGGCCCCAAGAAACTGACACGCCTCTCCTGGGCCTCAATGGAGTGTGTGTGTGTGTGTTAGTCTGCATTAGCTGAGTGTGTATGTATATCTCTGTGTGTGATTTGTATGTGTTTATGTATGTGTGTGTGATTGTATATATGTTTGTGTGTATTAATCTGCATTAGGTGTGTGTGTGTGTGTGTCTGTATGTATATTTGTGTGTGTGTGTGTGCGAGTGTGATTTATGTCCTTACTTAGGTCTCACACTTCTCATCCAGTGCCTCATAAGTGATGTTGAAAGGTAAATCCTTTCCGAGCTCTCTTTTGCAAACGCAGAATGAATGGAACTTAATGAATTGTCTACGGATGGTTTTAGGTTTCTCCTGTGTGCAAGAGAGCTGTGTCTTCTTTCATTGTGGAGACATAGAAATGCCTATAGCATCTCTATCCTAAAAATAGTGCGTTAGAATGCTTGTGTTAAGAGAGAAAGAGGGAAAGTGTGTGTGTGTCTGTGTGTGTCCATGTGTGTGTGTGTGTGTGTATGAAACACAGCAATTAAAGTTTTCTTCCCTTCTTTTCACCACATTTAGATAATTGTGCGGTCATTCTGAATCCTAGCCTTCTGTTTAACTCTTTGGCATTCTCCTTCCTGTCTGCCTGCCTGAATCAAGCCCACAGCCTAAGGCCTGGTCACCACTGGCCCCAGTGCATTCTGGTCCTGCCGCTGTCGCACACTGA
>JAGFZM010001537.1:183321-193869 GCA_017657215.1 Limnothrissa miodon | reverse complement strand
TGTGTGTGTGTGTGTGTGTGTGTGTGTGTGTGTGCTCAGCAGTGCTTTTTCCCAGAGGCTCACCTATCTCCCTCCCTCCTCCCCTCTCTCCATCCCTCTCTCTCTTTCTCATTCCTGAGATCCATTTGCCTTGTCTAAAGTCTCCCAAACTATTCAGGTCAGCCTTTGTCTCTTCAAAGGCCAGATCATACACAAATGTGGGCATTAGCCCCACACAAAAAGATAAAATGAGCTGTTTAGATCCTTATCAGCATTAAGATGTCTACAGCTCATGATGGATACTTGTCAGAGCTGTTGTCATAATGACCCATCATGCATTCACACTGCACCCGTGGAAACTGGGGTTAATCTAATATCAGATATTGCACTAATTAGGTGGGGATACTTGCATATTCACTAGCCTGAGGGTTCATTGCTAGTTAGCCACTGGTAAACACTTATGAATGCACAATTGCACTGTCATCACTAAAGTTGCTAACTTAGTTAGCTGCTAACTAACCCAGGCTTTTTGAGAGCACAGTATGAGAGCACAGAGGGAGTGTTACCTGAGTGTTTGTGGTTGAGCAGCTGGTGCTTGTAGTCCACCACCATGACCTGGATGAATGAGAATCCTCACGGACACTGGTGCTATTACCTCATTCGGCAGCCCTCTCTGCGGGAGTGTAGCATAGTCTCTCTCATGTCGCCCCCTGCAGGCGAGAATGAGTGCCTGTGCCATTCTCCAGCTGCCCTCTATTTACCCAATAACAAGCTTCTGTTGGCACGCCTGGATCAGGTTGCAGCTAATGCTTTAGCAGGGTCCAGCAGTCTGAAAGATGTTACTATTTGAGGCGGCTTGGGTTTCAAGGTGGCAAACAAAGCAGAGGCACTGCCCATAGAAACCCAGAGAGAGGCAGACAGAGAGAGGTAGGGAGAGGTAGAAAATACAGACACACAGAGAGAGAAAGAGAGAGAGAGGTGGAGGCAAGAGGGGGGAATTAGATGGGAGTGGAGGGGTATTGTTAAAGCTGAGGGGGTGTTGGGAAAGAAAGAAAGAAAGAAAGACAGAAAGAAAGAAAGCAAAAGAAAATAAGGGTATGGGTGAGGACAAAAGTAGAAAAGGTAAAGAGGGAGGAAAATAAAGGGCAGGGGGGAAGGAAGCAAGAGGGAGAGAGAGAGGTAGTTAGAGATGAAGAGAGAGGGATAGAAAAAGAGAAGGTGGGAAGGGGTTGTAGAGGTATACCCGCAGTAAAAGGGGGTAAAACAATGATGGAGTGACAGAGGAGAAGAGTAGTTTTGAGATCCAAGAGAAAGGACGGGAGAAAGACCCACATTAGCAGAAGGCTGGTGTTGATGTCATTGCCTCTCAATGTTTAGCCTCTCATTCTTCAATTCCTAATTCAATAACACTTATTAATTGATATTAACTATCATGGGTTCATATGTCTCCATCCAAACAACATGGATACAAGTCTTGATATGATATTTGCCTATGCGAACCTTTCCCATTCCTCTCTGTTTCTAACTCTCTCATTTACACAAACACAAATACACATACACACAAACACCCACCAACCCACACACACACACACACACATGCACACAAATACACACCTTTTTAGATATGCACACACGCTCACACATGGGACTCACATACACAAACACACAAAGAGAAATTCTGTACTCACACATTTTGATACACACACACACACACACACACACACACACACACACACACACACATACACTTAAACACACAAACACAAATACACATACACACAAACACCCACCAACCCACACACACACACACACACATACACACACACACACATACACTTAAACACACAAACACAAATACACACAGATATGTACACACGTGGACACACACACGCACACACACACAGACACACACACACACTGAGAGACTCATTTGGTTCCTATGGGGCCCCACTGGTGTTTGGTTACAGGAGGCTCTCTGCTTTCTGGAAGGAATGACCGCATTGGTTGCCTTGGGGATGGGATCAGGAAGGACAGTAGCTTTAGCGGTGCTCGAAATAGCCCCGGACTCTCTGCTGATGAAAAGTAACACACAGTTGAGTGCAAAAAAATCAATAGACAGCTCTTCGTCTCAGGATAGAGATAGACTTGTAGAAAGTCCATGGAAATATTCCTAATATTGCTCTCTCTCTCTCTCTCTCTTTCTTTTCACCCTTTCTTTCTAATTCCC
This sequence comes from Limnothrissa miodon, assembly GCA_017657215.1. Lineage (NCBI taxonomy): Eukaryota > Metazoa > Chordata > Actinopteri > Clupeiformes > Clupeidae > Limnothrissa > Limnothrissa miodon. The sequence goes on along the minus strand of JAGFZM010001537.1, from coordinate 191,663 downwards.
TTCCCCACCCCATTCATACTGAGTACTGTGTTTTGAACTTATATTGTCCCTTGCATGTTAACAATCAGTGTCAATAACAACATGATAAAAGAAACATGCAATGTCTTCACTCATGGTATTAATATTGCAAATTACATGAAAAGCTTTTGAGCATGTGCAATCGTTTAGGAACCTTACTTTCTCATTTCAGAGACCTTTTTTTTCGACAGTTAATTTCATTCATTCTTTAACTCATTCCTTCTTTCAATCATTTGTTCTTTTTTTTTTTGAAGTCTCTAACCTGGATGACTAAGCTAAATAGTGAACAGGAAGTAATTTGTTTCTGAGGACCCCATACCTGCTATTTGTTAGTGTAACTCTGGGGACCTGAGTGTGGTAAGTGGTAAGTGTTCGTATCATTGCTTGGTGAAAGATGTGCACCCTTGGACCTTTCCCATGGGTTCTGGCTTGCCTAGATCCTTCTCATATTATGCCTTAATAGAGGATGCTGTCGTATTAGCAGCTAGCTAGCTAGCATCTACACACACGAACAATGCAATTATAATGCTGTCTCCCAGTCACCTGATTTGACATGCCATGTAAAGAAACTATAAGACTTTCTAGGAACCTGAGAGTCTTAAGATTCCAGGGCAATGTAAAGGGATGTGGGAATTTTAGCGAGGCTGGATTCGGAGGAAATAGTCCCATGATTTGTTTGAACTTCCAAGTGCGGAGAAATGTCCACATCACCCCAACGGTCAGCTTGCCTTTCCCGACTGTTTGTTTGTAGAGATTTGGGGCTATTTTTCCTCCCTCTTATTTCCCTCGGGGCTGGGTGGCCCATTGGTGATATGACTGACTCTGCTCACATTTCTTATCCACTGCTTGCTACCCTTTTCTTTGTAGCCTATTCTCTCTCTCTCTATCCCTCACTCACTCCATCCCCTTTTTTTCAATGCCTGCCTCTTTCCCGCTAACATTTTTAAGCAGTTACTCACCGGCTACTCGACCCCCCAACCACACACACACACACACACACACACACACACACACACACCACCATCATCTTCATCTTTGTGCTGTCGCTCCATCTGTTGTCTTCCATACAAAAGCTTTTCTTTCGGTCCCGGGAGAGGCAGTTGAAAAGAATTGAATTACTATTTTTCAAAATAGTAACAGTACAATAGTTTGGTGTGGCACAGCGATATATGATCTGCTATACATTGAAGTTGTGCAGTGTACACATTAACAGTATTAGGATTTTTTTTGTCAGTTCATGATCCGTGATAAAATTAAGTTACTGAAGAGTTCTAAAAAAAAAAAAAAACTATTTTTTTTGGGGATGTGAGGAAAGTTAAGGAGAAATATGGCGTAAATCAATCCATAGTCAAGATCACCAAGTGTATTCAGTAGTAAAACAAACAAAAACATTTCATAATACATGTACCAAATATTGAACCAGCAACTTGCAACAATAATTTCAGAATTATTTGCTATATCCCAATCAGTTACCATGGTTCCACTACTCATTCTATATAGCATCAATTTTTTTTTTTTTTTTTTTTTTTGGAAACCCAGGTCTATTGACCTTGAAACCCAGGTCTGTTGACTGATTCAGATTGTATTTCTTCTTAAAGGACTTGTCTTGGAAGGACTTTGATTAAAAGCAAATTTAATGACTATGGTATGTTAGCTGGTGGTTATAGCCACATTATAGTATAATATAGAATAGTAGTTGTATAGTATTTTACAGTTATAATTACACTGGCAGAAGCTGTGCCCATCCCAGAGAGAGAGAGAGAGAGGCCACCAGAGTAACTCCTTTTACACTGTGCCCTAGTGTTCTCTTCTTTCAGCAGCAGTGTTCCCAGCGGATCAGCATTTTATACTCCCCACCAGCACAACCTCAACCACCTTCCCCCATTACCCTCCTCCTCTACCCACCTCCATCCACCCCTATCCTCCTCCCGGTGCCCTTCAGAAGGGCATCCCTGGTCGGGGATGTTTCCCCCTCCACCCCCTCCCTGCTTATTTCAATGGCTGGTTGATTCAGAGTTGAGTGTTGATTCAGAGTGTGTGTGAGTGTGTGTGTGTTTGGGTATGTCAAAGGTCAACTCACGGCATGCATCAGAATGGGAACAGGTCCCATTCACAAGTGACAAATTTGTTCCTCACCATTTTGATTCATGGTCACATGCTTCTAAATGTGTACGCACACATACGGAAACACATTCCCATAGCACAGCAGCACACAAAAACACCTACGCACACACCCACATACATACACACACACAAATTGCAGGAACTGTATTTGTATTCTTGTCCTTTGTGCACACATTAACACATGTACACACACACACACACACACACACACACACACTTACACTCACAAGTGAGAGCACACACACTTGGAGTACTCAGAAGGCCAAGGCTGGTGTCCCTTAGTCAATGATGCCATTCAGAAACCTAAGAGGTGCTCTTGTATCTCACACACACATGCCCACCCACACACATATACTGAGAAACCCAGACCATCCTAACACAGGATTATGCTACATTGATTCTCAGAGTAAAAAAAAAAAAACTGCTTTGTTTAATCAGCAGCACACAGGGCACTGTGTGTCATTCGAGTGTGTTCTGCTGAGTCCTCCTGTCTGTGCCAAAGTGCTCAAAAAGCACAAACACCAAAGAGCAGATAAAAGAAGGAACAAACAAATGAAAAGGTGAAAGAAGGTCAAAAAGGGGCAGAGATGAGAGAACATGGCTTCTGAAAGGGTTAATACAGAAAAAAAGAAAAAGAAAAAAAGAAGAAAGAGACAGAGATGAGAGAGACCGTGTGCCATGCCAGAAGTGCCTCCCACCCTGAGGTGCTCATAGAGTGGGGACCCTCCTGATTAATTATTCTCTGGTCATCAGAAATTCTAATATGATGGATGTGCTGACGGATCCACTCCAGAACAAGGACAGAAATCACTGAGCCTGCAAGAGAGGAGAAAAGAGAAGGGAGAAGGATTACATGTGCATTGGCTAAGCAAACACACTTTTAACTAACTACTTTAACACAAGGCACACACCAAGGGCACCAAGGGCTTAAAACATACACAATCCCCCTGCACAGCCAACTGGATCCTAAAACTGGGTGCTGGTGAGTTGCAGGTTCCAAATTTAATAAAGAAAAGAATGGGTCACCGCACATCGTTAAAACTTTCTTTATTGGTTAACATGTTTCACAGTTTGCTTCGTCAGGCTCACACACAAAACTGAGTTTAATACAACAAAGAATTGAATTAGATAGCCCCAGAATGTCACATGGCAGTCACGTGATCACAGATGCGCCCTACTTTCTGTAGCCAGGATGTCCACCCCCGCTGGCCACATTCAACATCTCTGAGCACCTTTCAACAGCCTTTACGATGGATTTGTATTTCACTGGCCAACCAGCTGTGGAGAGCAATATCGCTCCAACGCTCCTTGGTGCACATTCCAGATGCACGGTGAAGAGCTTATCGGACGTTATGGGAACGTTTTCGTGAGTGGGCCCTGTGGTCCAAGGGTCAAGGTCAGATGACCGATCTTGTGACCATATTAAGGAGGACCAATAAAAACATGACCACAAGTAAAGGGCGTGTGTGTTTGTGTGTGTGTGTGTGTGTGTGTGTGTGTATCAGATCCTCTATACTGGAGGACATAGCAAGGTGACGTTCAGCAGAGAGCCTTTAACAAGGGGTAGGGTTACCTGTGACGAACACATGCAAGTGTAAAGTGGATTGGCAAATTGAAGCCGTCAATATCACAAGACATGTAACAGAACTCCTAATGTGTGCTCATAGAGCTTTGAAATTCAATCAATACACTCTATCAATTAGTTCATTTTTACACGCAAGTTAAGAACAAGGTACATCTGAGGTACATGAACACGCTGTGACCACTGAACGGACCACACTGAAACTCTCAATAACATGTTTGAATTAATTAAAAATAGTATTTTAAACAATTTCTCTTACATCTTAAAGACAGACCCTCTGAAAACTGAAAATATAACAAAGTCCATCTCCATCTATATCTTTTCCAGGACCCATAATTCTTTGCACAAATGACCTTTCACTGAAACTTGAACATCTGTTTTATTGCTGCTGATTCTCTTTTTCTTTCCTCCTCCTCCTCTCTCTCTCTCTCTCCCTCCCTCTCTCTTTCTCTCTCCATTAGTCTCCGTCTCTTGCTTTTTCTGTCACCTCTCTCTTAAACCCCTGTCACTCAATCCTCCGAGCCACTTCTCTCACCTCCTGATCCATGCCAAGGTTACCCTGCTCCTTCCATGCCAGGCTCGGGGAGATGATGGTGGTGGTGGTGGTGGTGATGGTGGTGGTGGGGGAGAGCAGGTGTCCGGATCTTTCCTGTTAGAGGAGGATCACTGGGCTCCGTAGTGCCCAGAACGGACCCAACAGCTGCTGGGGAAGCCTGTGTACTAGCCTGGTAAGACAGCTGCTGTGTGCCTCCGTCTCCTCCAGTGAATGGGTGGCGGGTGAGAGGGAGAAAGAGAGAGTGTGTGAGAGCACATGCCTGCTCATGGTCTCCCTATTTTATCCCAAAGGTGATTTAATTAGCTCAACGTGATCAAGAACATGGACTTGATCCAATCTGGAGCCAGCTCAGTGGCCTCAGTAATCATTGCTGGCTGTGGAGCACACAGACGATCTAACGGGGGGTGGGGGGAGTCTGGTTGTTGTTCCTAATGTGACAAAATAGTGCCCTCTGTGGACCTTTGGAACAGTAGCAGACACCACAAGTAACAACAGTCACAAGGTTTTCACTGACAGGAGAATGCTAATAAAACCTTAATAGAAATTTAATAAATTGGGAATTTAGATGGTGAAATAGACATTAAAGCCACTATGTGTAGGATTCATCTTCTATTTATCTTCGTCTTTTATTAAAAATACATTTTTTATTTTAAAAATATAATGTAAAACGATGGTAATTACCTCCATGAATAAATTGTAGTGTTCCCGTAAACTTGGTAATTTCCATTTATATATAGATGTGGCTGGGTACCAAATAAGAATATCCATTTTGCGCTGCCATTTTCAAAATGAGGACCATGGGAAATGAGGACCGTGGGAAGGGAAGGGCTAATAAATTTTATTCAAACGTGTGCAGTATACCACTTCGCCGATAGATGGGAGAAATTCTCATACGAAAAAAATAAAACTTACACATAGTGGGTTTAAGGGCACAAAGCGTTGCCAAAAACGTAAAGCTATCCGAAAGACATAAATTATCTCTTTAATTACATAAACTGGCAAAACTGCTGTGTATGTAAACAGGGCTATACAGCAGGCATGCATACACACAACTACACACACACACACACATTCATTTCCTGACCTATAGGCGGACACTACAGCATGTGTTTCCGTCGTGAGATCTTCCCACCTTCACACACACACATGCAAACACACACCCATACACACACATAAACATATACACACATACACACCACCCCACCCAAAGCCTTACTTCCCTGTCCTAAGGCCACGTGTCATTAGCTCAGGTAATCTCCAATAACATTCCCCTGGTATTACTGGGAAACTCTTTATCACCCCACCCTTCCATAACACACACACACACACACACACACACACACTTCCCTCTCCTCTTCTCCACTACTACCTCCCCTCTTAACCAGGCTCGCCATATGCCACCCAATTAGCCCAGTGTTGGGTAAACACCACTTAACTCTATCTAAAGTTGATGAGCTAATTGACTTTAATTATAACCCCGCTGCGTTGACTGTGGCCCGGAGGGCTGGAATTCTTTTTCATTAAGCCAGGGCAGAGGGCTGAGACCTTGCCTCTCCCTCCTCATCCTCACCTCTTTCCTCTTCCTCCCCTTCCTCTCCCTCTCGCCTCGACCGGCCTCCCAGTTCTGCATGTGCCGCGCTGTGGCACGGGGGCCCAGTGCCGTTAAAAAAAAAAATAGTCCAACTTCGACGGCTGCATTCCATTCCTCGGGGGTCCTTTGCAAGCCTAGTTTGGGGTGGGGGGTGAAAGACTGGGCCATACTGCTGGTCTGGGATCAGCTGAGGAAGTGAAGTGGGAAGGGGGCCACATTGTGAGGTGAAATCCAATGGAGGCTGGCTGATCGGGGGTCAGACCTCTTGGCGCTCACCTCGTGGCAAGTGTTTTTAATCATGAAGGAGAGGGGAGGGAGGGAGCGAGTCTGTAAGGAGAGTGAGAATGTGTGTGTGTGTGTGGTTTTGTATATTGTGTGTGTGTGCATGTATGTATGTGTGTGTGTGTGTGTGTATTTTTGCGTGTCAATGCAAATGTGTGTGTGTTTGTGTGTGTGTTAGTGTATGTGCGTCTTTGTATGTATATGTATGTGAATGTGTGTGTGTTGTGTGTGGCCACCACAGTGCAAAGTCTGGGCAGTGAGTCTGCACCAAAGGCCTTGGTTCCTGATAAGTGTTTGTGCTCCTCAATGTCTTCCTTCCTGGATATTATGACTAAGTCTGCTCCGAGGGCTGAGGGAATCAGGGCAGGCTTAAAGAGGCGCTCAGAAGGTCAAAGGTCATCCCTACATGGATGAGAGTGTCTGTGGGAGGGAATGTGTGTCTTTAGATGTGTGTGTATGTATGTGTGTGGCTGTTTTTTTTTTACCTATGTGTACTTTTGCCTTTAGAAATATGTGTACATATTTGTGAGTGTATTGTATTTTGTATGTGTGTATAAGTATGCATAAGCCTGTATGTGTATCTATGTTTGAGTGTGTGTTTGTGTGTGTAGGAGTGCATTCGTCTGCATGTGTCTGTGTCTGTGTGTGTGTGAGTGTGTGTGTGTGTGTGTGTGTGTGAGTGAGCGCGCGGGCAGCCCTGCCCTGGCCTGTTTTGTGTGAGGGTGTGTTATTGATGTCAGTCTTGTTATTGCAGCATGAGAGAGGAGCGTGGCCATGAAACCCAAACCAGCCCCGCATCAGATTGGGCTTCATTCACAGCCTGATGGGAACCAGAGCGAGAGAGGGGGAGAAAGAGAGTGAGAGAGGGGGAGAGAGATAGAGAGAGAGGGGGAGAGAGATAGAGAGAGAAAGAGTGAAAACAGGGAGAAAATTAAAGGCTGTGCTTGTTCACTCACCCAAACACTCTCACACAGACACATATAACAATAAAAAGTGTTCACATATGCCTATGCTCAATCATATACTCAAAAACACATACTCACACTGTTTTTAAAAATGCTCACACTACTAAGCATGTGCACATGCACACACTCTTACACTCTCACACAGATACACACATGCAGAGACATATGCTCATTTTCTCACTCTCACTCAGGCACACACACATGCATATTCCCATACATGCACGCATACACATTCACCAAGTCTCTCTCTTACACACACGCACACACACACACACACACACACACACACACAGTTCGTTCGACCTTGTGGACCCGCCCTGTCTCAGCTTACTGCGACAGCTGGCAGAGTGGTGGGGGTTGTGTTGTTGCTCTGGGAGGTTGGGGGTTGTGTGTGTGTGTGTGTGTGTGTGTGTGTGTGTGTGTATGAGGAGCTGAATGGGGTGGGTAACAGAAGCAGTTTGTTGTTTCAGGACCAGGGATTACCAGAGCCTTGGGGGCCTAGGCTGGACCCGCAGACTGTCACCAGGCTGAAGACGGCCTGCAGACCCAGATGCCCAGGTAAAGATACAAAGATATCAGTTCCATTCAAATGAATGAAGCAGAGCAACGGATGGCTCTGACAATGTGCTCAGGGGGGAAAAAGACACATTTTGGAGGACCAACCCTGGGGAATAATCCTTCTAGCACTCCCTCTATCTCTCTCTTTTATCCATACACACGCATAAGCACACATACACACATATACAACATTCACACACAACATGTTTAAGTTTAGTATTATAAAAAAGAAATGTGCTTTTTGGTAACTAAGGAAACAACTCAACTAACTTTTGTGTATTTTTGTCACTAGTGATGTATTGAGGGAACCTAAATAGTATTGAGTTACTCGCTCTCTTTCTCTCTCTCTCTCACACACACACACACACACACATTGACTGTGCACACTGTAAAGTGTGTTAGTGTGCAGTGCATCTATTCAGACCAGAAGGGTTTGAAATGGGATCCACCATATGTTAAGTGTCAAAAACTTGGAAGCCAAATACAATTGTCAAAATGGCCGAGCATATATGAGGGCAGCTTTAACACATGAGGGCAATTTGAACATATGTGCAGTCTAAATCAAACAGCAGGGCCAGTTTGAGGAATCTGATAGCTGTGTGGTTGCTGAAATGTTTCAATAATACCCACTGATGATGGTATGGAAGGAAACTCCCTCTTTCTCTC
>JAGFZM010001537.1:98208-178321 GCA_017657215.1 Limnothrissa miodon | reverse complement strand
TGCTAAATTGTGGTTAGGCTTCAATGATAATCTGCATTCACTACAGTTTAGTATGCTAATTTAGTAAAATAGTGTATTACAAACTGCTACTTTGTACATACAGACATCGTCAACATACATCCCGCTCACTAGCGTGTCATGGCACTACATGGCACTAATGTGTTACCCCAAAATTAGCTTTCTAGCTTTAATGCAGCAAAGTAGCATCACCCAATGTGTGATGCCTAGAAATAGACTAATTCTAGCAGTAGATGGTAGAAAAGCAATAGAAGGACTCTCAGGCCCTCAGTAGTAGTTCTTCTAATTTTGTTTAGATGAATGGCATTGTTCTATCCTTATATAAAGTAGCCAAGACATGCCCTAGCGGTAGCATTTATTTCACTATTGAGAACCACTGATTCCCCCATGGGATGTAGCCCAGTCTATAGGTCAAAGCCAGACTACATTTTTGAAGTTATAGTCTAGCTTGTTAGGCTATGTGAGTGATAGAAGAATGGCTTCAATCTTGTTTGCGCCATCTGTGCAGAAGCACTGGCTTGAGCTTCTGGAAAATACTTTTTCCTCATATGTTAGTCTTCTGCAAACAAACTGTGATATGTTCACGACGTGAACAAGGAACATAAATTGTAAGAAACCCTTGTCGGTCCACACTACTTCTGACACCAGGTTAAAACTGAGGCTATAGTTGTAGAGGTATATGAAGGTAATGGTGTGTTATGGGCCAAAACAGCCAAAAAAGCCAAAGTAAAGCTCTCTAGTGCGAGGGCTCAGTCCCTGAGGTGTAGCATTTCTTCCTGACATAACGCCTGCTTAACAGCCCTTACATCTTCCATGGCACATAACTCTGCCTCCCCGTCTGTGCAGATGAAAGGCCTGTGGTTAAAAACAAACATCTGAGCTCGTTTCTTTCTTTTTGTTTTCTTACTTTCTTTTTTCTTTTTTTTTTTTTAAGCCTCTCAGGCGTCCTTCACTGCTCTTCTCGACTGCTCTTCTCGACTGCTCTTACACGCGGACACAAACACAAACACTCATAGAAACACTAAGAAGGGCTGGGGTCGATGGATGAGCCGCTCTCTCATTTTTCTTCTTCTTCTTCCTCTCACTCTCTCTCTCTCTCTTTCTCCTCTCAATCATTTGAGGAGAGGCTGCGCTGCGGAGTCTTGGGTTACATCCGTCTGCCCTGGTTCCTGCCCAGCTCCTGAATCGGATCCGTGGGCCGTCGTGTTGTTTTCTCTAGCCCTCTGAGGACGTTTGCGGTGACCGGTTGTTGAGTTTTATAGATCAGGTCGAAGAGTCTCTGAATCAAGAGGTCAGAATTAGCACACCTCCATTTACTTCATTACAACGCTGTTAAGATGTTTGTTTGTTTGTTTATAGCTACCATTAACAACATAGGGTTGTACAAGTTACTGTGTATATAATTTAAATTTGGTGTTCATTTAATAAACCTATTGCATATGGAATATAGGACTGAGATGTACATACATTTTTCAGTTTAGCATTAGCAAGGTTGTTTCAGAACAAGGAAAATGAGGATGAGGGTCCTGTGTGTGAGACCAATCATCATAGAGATTAGGATGTGATTTGAACCAATGGTATGCACTGGAACTGGAATGCACATTAATTGTCCCAGTATTTCACACGGGCAGTTTCTCCACAGCACCACAGCCACTATAACAACAAAAACAAACAACAATACACACATACATATGCAGTACACACCAATCTCTTATTTACCGTAGCTAATAAGACCTTTGAAATGAAAGACTACATGTCAGTTTTACATAAACAATGATAAGAACAACATCAACAACAATATATACATAACCACATACATATATACATACATAAATACAATACAATACAATACACCCTATTTTCACTGATCAGACCCTTGAATTCAGAAACGAATGTAAAATGTAAATTTTACAATACCTAACAAGGCCACTTTTTAAAGCAAAGTCGTTGTTTGGGGTGCGGTTGCAGCAAGAGAGATAGAAAGAGATAGAGAGAATGTGTGTGTGTTTGTGTGAGTATGTTCCCAGTGGTGTGTGTAATAAAGTGTGATGGACGAGGTGCTGGGTGCCCGCCTAGCCCAACGCTGACTCGCCCGTCTGCTAATATAGCAACACAGTAGCCGTGTGCCTGACATTCAGAGGTCGCATCGTTCTGCCACGATGCCACAGCAGGTGCTGTGTGTGTATGTGTGTGTGTGTGAGAATGCGTGTGTGTGTGTGTGTGTGTGTGTGTGTGTGGAGTAGCTCACTTAAAGTCATGTTAAACCAGTTGCATGTACTCACACACACACACATAAAAAACATGTTAGAATGGATACAGATAAAGAGAGGCACTAACACATGCATACATTACACCACACAACACACACATACACTCACTCACACATACATAGACTCAGAAACACACACATACATAGAAGCATTCACTCTCTCTTTCTCTCTTACACACACACACACAATCGTGTGGTGACACCTGACCCTTTCAGAAATATCAGGCAGTCTTCCTGACGTCAGCCTACTGAACTTGCTGACCAATATGGAGGCCAATTCATCTACTTGCTCTCAATAGCTTGCTGCTTTGCTTGCACTTTGATCCAAACAGGTTATAACTAAACAGCAAATGTTTTTTAACAGCAATAGTTCTTGTGAAGTTATACAAGACAAACAGCAAAAGCTACCGATGCCACAACAAAATAGACTGACAGGCATATGGTATAAGATAGTAAAAGTGGAGCAAGATGCGCAAGCTTTCGACAAGCATATTGTATTTCCGCTTGGTGGAAGGGGGGAATTCCTTCATCATGCAGACCAGAGGCGAACTCTCACATGCTGATCCCAAAGATCACTGAAACGTTCATATTATGATGTAACACAACACTCTCACTCACTCATGCAGACTGGAACTATTCACCTTTGCCCCTATTGTATGTATAATGTTGCTCTATCTTGATCTACATTCAATCATTTTTAATCATTGTAAATCTAAATGCTTTCCTGTGGTGCACACCTCCGTTTGGAGCAGTAAGCACATACTGTAGTGCTGGCCTATGTAAAAGCAAAGTGAGAAGGATGAGATGGTGAGAGAGATGTGGTGTGAGTTCAGAACGTTTAATTGCTTACTCACTTGCAGGGGAACTTTACTGTAACAAAGTGTTGGAAATGGGGGCCTCAGTGCACAGACCTTTCCTCTTCTTCCATACACTACCATACTGTTACCATGCCGACACAAGATTCTTCATCAAAGCTGTGCTGCCATCTACAGGTGAAGGAAAATAATTCCTTTCATGTTCTCAATTTCTCTTACCAAAGAAGAAGTGAATCAATTAGGCTTGGGTAAAAACGAAAACAAATAGCAAGTGATACTCTCAGCAACAAAGTGTTAAGTTCAGCTCCCTTCAACCGCCGCACCTCTAAATGTCCTTATACCCTTTGAACAACACAAGAATAAACAACCAATCCAATAATATTCCTCTGCACCTTTCTTTTTTTTACCAGAGGTTTATTCACTCCTTCTCTTTATGCATCTTGCTCAAATTCCATAAAGCTGTACACAGTATACACAGATCTCTTTACAGTGTCCTATTCACATACACTCTCCTATATTTCATAATAAATGCATTATTTCTCCTGCGGTCTCCTGCCAGACAGCTTCACTCTTACCTGAGGCGTACTGTATTGGCTTGTTTCTTTCTACTCGTAGTGAATGTTGGGCATTATATGTGTACATTTGAAATAAGGTTGAAGAGATGGAGAGGGTAAGTACTGGAGGGCATGTCTTTCATTGCTCAAGGACAGGAGGCTTTCAGAGAGGGCTCCTCTGACACTAACACTTTAATGATGCGTCTAAACATGTGCTGCAGCATTCAAAGCAAGTGGGTGAGCCACTGTAAGATATTCTGGAAAGGGGAAGAGTCAGCTATACTCACACAAAGACATATACACATATTCACAAGAGTACATAAACAAACACAGACACGCACATGCGCTCACACACATACACCCCACACTGGGAGTCTAATGTGGTGCGGATGAGTGGATGCATTGAGTAGGTTTGTATTGTTGCCAAGGCTGTGGCCCACACAGAGTTCAAGAAAGAGGTGGGTTAAGTAGCCATAATGTTAGCAAGACAGACACAGTAAGCGAGAGTATGTGAATGCAAGATGCTTGAGGGGGCAGGGGTAGCAAAGCAGTTAGGGAGCCTGGATCGCTCACCAGTAGTCTGGAAATTGACAGCCTCGATTGGATCTTTCAACAGGTTATCAGGCAGGTTATGAGAACTCCAGTGGGAATCAAGCAACAACCTTGTTGTTCGAACTCACTGTGTGCTTTTGGTAGGGAAAAGAATGAGAATATTTGTTACAACATAAACCAAATTATGATCTCGGCAACTAGCACTAAGTGAACAGCAACCTACTTTCAGATTAATTTCAGGCCAAGGAAAATAAACCTGAAAGTGAGTCCCTGTGTTCCTCTTTGTCCTCAAACAATATGGGTTGAAGAACTGCAGAAGTTATGAAATATATAGATACTTTATTATTCCAGAAGGAAATTAATTTGTCAAGTAACTAAACACAAAACACACATAGGCACACATACTGCAAAACATACAAAGGAAAAAATTGTGTGGTAACAAATCAATTGTGTGCCGTACGGTAGGGTTAACTATACTGAAGAAGTTTCAAGAAATCCTTGAAATTGTTTGCATGAAGCTAGTGGGCTGGTGCGAATCAGTGTGGTTGAGGGCTTCATTGCTGGCCCTCTCGCCTACCAGCTGTATCACATGTGTTTCTGATTGAGCAGAAACACATGGGGGTTTTGTTCCTGTGTGTGTGTGTGTGAGTGTGTGAAAAAGAGAGTTCGCATGTAGTCTGCGTGTGAATGTCTAAATATGTATTAAATGTGTGTGTGTGTGTGTGTGTGTGTGTGTGTGTGTGCATGTAAAACCGCCTTGTGTGAGCCCCATGCTTTTGAGTGTCACAATGAGTTCGCATAGCTTTCTCTACACACACACTTTGCTCATTACTTCTCTGACACACACACACACACTGTCTCTCTTTTTTTGAATCCACAAACCTCTCTCTTCACGCACATACACACCTTTACACACACCCCATGTGTCCCTGCCACTACGGCCCAGCCGGAACCCTCCAGAAAGTATTTTTACTGCCCGCTGTGTTATTTGTTTATTGCCATTTTGTGCTGCAGCTGAACTTTTCACCAGAATATGACGCAAAAGCGCCAGATTCTCAGGGTGAGGGGAAAGGGGTTACAGGGTTTAAGGGGGGCTACCAAATGTCTGCATTGATAACAGAATTATGTGCACTAAAAATCCTTGATATGGGCTGGCTGGCAGTAGCATCCAAGCCACACACTGAGACAAGCAGCATCAGAATCCATAATGGGAGTGAGAGTATTATTCTCTGTAGACCTTGAGTCTACCGGATTGAATGGAATGAATAACGGATTCTAGTTTGTATCAGCCTCAAGGCTAAGTCGGTACAATAGTAGAATAACTTTGATGATTGAGATGCAGGGATAGAGCAGCCTTCTTGTCTGTGCTTGCCTTTGCATTATGCTTGTCTGTGTCAAAGGATTTTATGAGAAAAAGAAACATTCAATTATTTTACATTTAAATTTATAAATTATTTACAATTATAAATAATTTGGAGAGACAAAGAGACAGAGAGGTATGAGTACTAATTATTTAAATGTTAAAGACATTCCATCATCATTTTTATACTCTTTTATACTTACATCTTTTCATCAGACATCTTGACTTTTGAAGAGTGCAGGTTATGAAAAGCGTTATGAAAGCAAGGCTAACAAGGTGCACAATCAGTATCACTTCAGTGCACCTAACCTTATGACGAGGGAATAAATTGCTTTGGGTTATAAAGATGTAGACTTATTTTACATTTTGAAAAGCAGAGGCAAGTGTTTTGAACTGACTCCTACACTCCCTCTTTCTTTCTACACCTCAGTCCTAGCAGTAGCAGGCATGAATCGGCTAAACATAAAGTCAGTTCCAGCCAATCAAAGTTAACTGGTTTCAGGATGAGGGGAACCATCTACTCATCTGGATCTCAGAAATATGGATCACATCTAAGAGGTGAAGAGATTGCATCTATGTAATATCAGCAGCCTATTCCAAATGTCAGCAGCCTTTTCCTAAAGGATCGTGCTTTTGCTTATTCATACTTGCAAAGGACTGTATAAACTACCAGTATATGTTGGTAGTCTACAGTAGGCCTATTATGAAAAATAAGGACACAGGGATTGAGGTTTAAGTGTTGAAAGTGTTGAACTGATGAGTGACCTGAGTGCATCTTTCAGCAAGAATTACTGTGTGTGCCTGCTGAACCGCAACGAGAATAGGCCTGATTTAACTGCACTACTGCAATTCTTCTTACAACCACTTGCTGTATTGCAAGATTTGGCATGTGTGTATTTTTGCTGAGAATAGGGACAGGCTGCAGTTTGGCCAGATATATATAATGTTTTATTTCTATATTATGTTGATGTTCCTAATATTCCTATACAGTATGGTTGTTTCGTAAAGTATGTGTACTGTAGTAAATGTAGGCTACAGTGTGTCAACTAAATTCGTGTGTCAAGAACAACCCAAGATTAAGATAAATACGATAGGCAGGTTGAACTGCATAATTCTGCAATTGCAATCAACTATCACATTAGAGCATTGGCTACCTGGAATGACGCTCCCCTCTGCTGGAGAACTCCTATATTGCATGAGCTTTCTGTTCACGGTCCCAGCTATTTAGTGAAAGATTTAGTAAAATAGAAAATGTTTCTATAACGAATTTGCTTTAACCGAAATCTCTAGAGTGAAAGCCTTCTTACAAACGAGTAGCCTACACATGTGTAAACTTCAACCTTTTGCTTCTTACCTGCGTTTTGACGTCGATTAAGCAAAGAAAAAAAATATTAACAACAGTAAAGGAACACAACAAAAAATCAACAGGATACTATGATAGCTAATTAAATTCCACTCGCTAAGTGTCTTTCAACCATGTTGCTGTAGGGAACTGTCAAGCAAGCACGTGCTCACATAGCCTAGTTGTCGAAAAAAGCTGGCTACTGACTAGTAGGCCTATATGCCGATCCTTTATTTCCGATTGGTGCCCCTGAGTATGAAGACAGGACATGTGCACTTGCCACCCACCTCTTTTACTTTAGCCTATTGTTTGACAGAAGTTGTGAATCAGGTGTCAACCGCATTGTTTGCATTCTTTGTGCGCATCGGTAGGTAACCACCCCGCGGAACTCACACAGCGCAGATCCTCCGAAAAGAGTGAGCGCCATGAAGTGGCACAGATGATTCAGAAGACGATTTAGAGGAAGGGGACTTTGTGCTTCAAGACTATCATTGTGAAAGTGGCCTTTTCTTCTCCGCCACTTCAACCTAACAGATTACACAAGGTCTACAATCAAGTTTCCCGTTTTAGGAATTGTATATGTTAGATGAACTTCATAAATGGAGCTGAAGGTGGTATGGATATTTGAAAAAGAGATGCAATGCGTCCAATGTATTTGCTTTCTTTAAGATTCAAAGAACTTAGCCCGCGCTGACCTAACGTTGCACGACTATCATGAGGTTCAACGGATTCTTGAAAATCCGAGTTGTTGAGGCAACGAGCCTCAAGCCGACATCGTTTTCCACACGGCACTCAATTAGACCAAGTGTGAAATCAAATTTGTTGGACCCTTACATTGTGGCAAAAGTGGACGATGTCAGAATCGGGCAAACTGAAACAAAGCCGAAAACCAATTGTCCAGTGTACAATGAGATTTTATGCTCGCAAGTTTCAGATGCAAAGGTTCTGGAGCTCGCTGTATTCCATGATACGCCAATTGGATACGACGACTTTGTGGCCAACTGCACTTTTCAGCTGGAAGACATGATGAACACAGCTAATACAAGGAATACCTTTGAGGGATGGGTAAGCAAGATATAAACTAAATGTTTACTAAATCTAACTGTGAATTATTTTGAATGTCTGACCATTGGTAATTAAGTCTTTATGTGTAGCCTATTAGTTTTGTATTAGCTTAATGTATCAGGCCAAAACAAATGTCAACAAATGTTTTTAGGTGATGGCCCATATTTTTAAAACATTGTCAGTAGCCTATGGTTTACATTGAGCTGGTTGTGTGAGCCTAAAGTCAAAATCACTGAATGGTGATTTAAAGTGTGGATATTTGTTTTGTCTTGTGTGTGACAACCAGAACTTCTAGTGACAACCAAAGTAATGGGTGGAGTCAGAGCAGTCACTTGGCAGTCTTGTCAAACGTGATTCAGAATCAAGGAATCATGATTTGTAAGAATACAGGACCATTTTTTTTTTAAATCAATGATCTTTTATTGTGACCAGAATGCTTTAGAGATAATAATTGGAAGAATTGTTAACAAGATAAATAACAAGGTAAATAAGAAGTCGGTTTTGCATGTAGGGTTGGGTATCGTTTCAATTTGAACGATTCCGATTCCGATTTCTTGTTTCGATTCCGGTTCCAAATGATTCTCGATTCCGATTCTTTTAAGAGGCAGGGTCAAAAGAAGTTAATGATATTCTAAATGAGCCAGCTATCCAACGGTCTTTCTGAATGAAATAGTCTGACCTTCATCAATTTTAATTCTATGAACTACAATACAAATATCAAATCTATGAACTTGAAAATAACTATCATAAATAGGCTGAATACATTTTCACAGAGGTAGACTTTAACTTTATTTTTAACTTCATTTTTTAAAAAAACTCATGAAACATGCTTCCATTGATGGGCTAATCTGGAGCAGAAGAGCCAATAAACAAAATCTAGTCCAGATTAGCAGCAGGAGGTAACAGTATAAAACTAAAGACAGTTCTTGTTCAAGAAAATTATCATGTCTGCCTTCTCAGGCAGGATGTGCATTCGTTCAGATTGTATCTCCAGCCATGGACAACTGATACATGAACCTTACATTTTTCAGTAGCCAGTAGTTTTTACAGCAGTACATAGCTAATTTAGATACACTTATGGCGTGGGAGCTTTTCTTCTGCATTAATAACATTTTATATCGGTTATATAGTGTATAGTATATCCATGCTGAGGGCAGAATTGTCAACATGTCGAAAGAAATCTAAGTTGAAGCATACTCTAGTTAGTAGGCTACTGAGAATGCACGAAGCTATAGGCTATGTAAACAGAATGAACATAAGATGAAAACCGGACATATTTACGGTTTACGGTGGATATAAATGACACATAGCCTACACGTAAAAGGGCGACAAAAGATGTTCCGATGTAGTATTGTTTAACTCACCGGATTCCGACTGCACTGCAGGTCGGCGCAGCACAACAAATACTGGGCACACATTTATCTATATTTGATGACCTCGGAGGTGCTTTATCATGTTTGACGTGCACCCTTCTTTGCGCGAAACAATCTTATCACAAATTGTGCATCTAGCAGAGGTTCCGTTTTGTTTAGTAAAGTGAAGCCACACTTTGGGCTGTCGACACACATCCACGTCGGACCAGAGGCTCTGGTTTGATTTAAGCTCGCGGTTAAATGTAAACACTTCCAGTGGACGCTTCTTCGTTAGTGTTTGACAGTTGCTTCTTCCGGTCGGCGGGCTAGGAATCGAAACTAGGAACCGAAAGTTAAACTCTGCAACGATTCCGGGAGAATCGGAAAGCTAGTCCCGGTTCCAATCGATTTTCGATTCTCGATACCCAACCCTAATTGCATGTACCTGACTGTAGGAGGTTAGACTCTTACATCAGTGCTGACTTGTGTGTGAGAAAGAGAGAAAAAGCCATTTTGTGTTTATGTGTGTGTACGGACCTGTGTGTGTGTGTGTGTGTGTGTGTGTGAGTACGGACTTGTATTTGTGTGTGGGTGTCTTGTCTTTCTTTCTGTGTGTTTGCTGAAATGACACAAGGCTTCAATAAAAACCCAGCATTGTGTTTTGTGGGACGCTGCATCTTTTCTCACAATGTTTTTGCATGATAACGGACTGCTTCTAATGCACATCCTCAGCAGCGAGCACAAAACCACACGCGTTTGGTAGCCCACTGGCTGTGCTGTTGTAAACAACCTGGCACCCCTGTCAGAACCAAAGCCCTTTCTCATTTCCTTATCTAAGCATCGTGATATACATTATCACAGCACGGCACTGTCACTATGGAGCTGCTGTATTTTTTCTTTCAGCCATGACATCTTTTTATTTGGCAGCTGTTGTTTTCCCTGTTTTGTTTTTAATGACGTACATGTAATTGACTTAGTTGACTTAGTAATTATATTAAAGTCCACTGCTTACGTGGGGAAACTAAAGTGAAAATGGCTGCCATACATTACATCCAGTTTTTAATTAGAAGCTTGCAGGACACATGTAGTGGAACGAATAATTACATTGAAGGAGATGAGGTTTTATTAATACATTATATGTGGGGTAGGAGATTCTTAAAAAACAAAGAACAGTTCAAGCAGGCTACAGTTTGGAAATACAATACTTTTTTTCAGATTTTCCAGTGTAGCCACAGTACCGAGGTGGGAGGGACAAATAGCATTTAAGTTATCACCATTTAATCATTTCAACGGGTCGCCTAAAATGATTGGATGGTGTTTTTTCAGTGGAGTTCATTTCTCAAGTGACTTAACATTTTTGTGTGAGAGCATTGAATTAATTGGTTCTAACACGTCCTTAAAACTGTAGAAACATATCCAATTATCCAAATGTATCCAGTCTGCTAAAACTGCTTTTTCTGACTTAGTGATGCCTAGACAGAGATTTCTATTTGGACATAATGTGAGTAAAAGAACACAGACAACCTTCATGGTTGCTTTTAACTAATACAACTTATAAGCGACCTTTATGTTCTTGACATGTTTGAAAAAACTTGCAGTAGGCCTATATGTCCACCTGGCTGTAGCCCACAGACAAAGATTTTTGTGGCATTCTTGATTGTAGGCTATAGGTCTCTGTTCTTCCGGTCACAGGAGGTACGTTGTGTGTGTGCAGTCAGTCCAGCAGTGGGTGTGAAGCCATCCACATACCCAGCATGCACAGGTTGTAGTATTGTGCGTAATTATACACAGACCTGTAAATCCCATTTGAAGTTGCTGAGCGATGCCTTTCAAGCGCTCAGTCGCTGTCACTGGTCACTGTGAAAGAATCTTGCGAAACAAGAACTTTCCAGATTCCTTTTGTCAGTGCTCACCAATGTGCAGGTCTTATTTTGTCTGTGTGTGTGTGTGTGTGTATCTCTTTCCATATATTCCTTGCCACAGTGTTCATGTGCACACCCAACTGTTTTGTGACACAAAGGCTGTCACAAACGCCTACAGCAGTTATTATGGTCATTTTTGTTGTAATTATACTAGCAAGACAATCCTTTGAAGCTAGTTTCCGAGAGATCAACGCTAAATATTTTCTAAAAGGCATAACATACACAGCCTGTTGTAGGTTATTGCTTGTAAAATGCTAATGCATGTGTTTACTATGTCACTAAGAATCTATACAGTAGCACATGACTGTAGTTTTGTGTTGAAAAGACAAAAATATACAGGGCAATTCTGTGGAAAATGCACGTCTCATAACTGTGACTTCCTTAATAATAAAATGCCAGAGCATTCATATGATATGGTTACATGAGATTGCTGTTTGCTTTTTTGGCTGTAGAAAAAAATGTTTACCTTTTTCAAATCATGCAAGTAGCATGACATTTTATCTCTGTTGGACTTCTATGTGATATCAAAACTACATTTTCAGTGGAATTGCCCACAGTTTTTCATTGCACACAGCCAATCTAAGAATGGTGTTATCTGAACTGGCCCGGCTGGTTTATCTTTATCTCCCCACCTATAACTATAAATATAACACAAACTATAACAATGATGTGCAGCAATATCTTTGGGACCCCTTTTATAAAACATTAAAAGGTTTACAGCTAATCAGAAACCATGGATTATTAGACATTAGTTGATATCAGACATTAGCGTTGGTCATAATAGTTACAGTTATCTTAACAGTTCCCCAGCACATTGATGTTTTCTTTACAAAGATTGTAAAAAAAAAAACATATTTGGATGATTGACAGCCATCATTCACTCACCTCACATTTTTTTGCCACATCTCCACAGTTTCTGACCTAGAATATCTGAATTGACATTTGGCTAAAATACCTATAGTATTCTTTTTAAGAAGTAGTTAAATTCTATAAACTAAAGAGATGTAAATCAACGCCCCTTTTTGAGGGGAGAAGGCAGGCAAGAAAACTGCCTCATGAAAGAAATTAAAATCAAACTCCAGTGTCACACTATCTATCCTGTTATGCTCAATTGAAATATATACTCCTCCATCTGACTTCAAAGCAGCCTTTGTCTCAGGAAGACACAAACAGACTATGTCTGGGTCCATAGGCTTCATGGATCCTAATGACAATATCAACTAATGCCATTTATTTGTTTTATGCCGTTTAAACTATATTTTACCTCAGTATTTTAGTGTGACAATTCAACTTGCTTGCTTGGCCCTTAATCCAGGCATCCTGCATAGTAAAGTCGTTGTTTGAGTGGTGTGAGAGGTGTCTATGGTCTGTCCAGCATCTCTGCAGTTCCTTCTGCCTCTGAGGTCCTTTTGAAAGAGGCACTCTGAGGAACTCTAAGTTGGGTCAAACCTGAGATGGCCATCTTCATGGTGGGTCTGACAGATCTCTGGCTACACGCTGAGCATGTCGGTGTGCTTCGGCTTGTGCCCTGTGAATTGGTGTGCGAACAGGGAGAGCCCTTCCCAACCCCATCCCCTGATCCATCGTAAGGGAGACCACATCCTCCTGCAGGGTTTCATGTGCTGGTGATGATGGCAGATGAGAGACCTCAGATGACAAAGCTGGTAGCTGCAGGAACTGGATCAGGGGTGTGGGCAGCTTATACCAGGGGCGTATAACAACGTGTGTGTGTGTGTGTGAGTGTGTGTTTGGGTTTCGGGGAGACTGTTTACGTACACTCCTTGTATTATTCCTCTCCTATGTCAAGAAATTCAGCCTCTATCATTTCCTTCTTCAGGTAGCCCTAGAGCCAGAAGGAAGCGTTCATGTCAACATCTCTCTTACTGGATCCTTCATTGATGGTAACACAAAACTTTTTATCAAAACAAATCATTTTATCTTTTGGCTACTTTCTTATTTGTCTTCAATATTCTTTTTTTCTAACTTTGTTAAATCTACTACTATGGTTACGTATTTGAATCTTTACTTGATTTGAAATACACCTTCTCCATTTTATTGAATATTAAAATACACACTAAAATACACACTGTCACTTTTTTATCTATCTTTTTGTTTTCCCCTCAATCTCGCTCTGTCTCTCTATTTCTCTCTCTTTCCTTCTTGTTGTTTATACTTTCTCATCTTTCAGATGCGGCCATTGTAAATGGGCCAAAGATTCATCAGAAACTGACAAGGAAGAAAGTCCTGAAGAGGAACGTGCATCAAGTCAATGGCCATAAGTTCATGGCTACGTACCTGAAGCAACCCACCTTCTGTTTCCACTGCAAGAATTTCATATGGTGAGACATGTGCACACACAAAGACACACACACACACACACACTCACAAACTTTTGCCTGACTGCAAGAATTTCATTGGGTGAGACTTTCTTATACTCAATTACAAATAAACACACACACACACACACAATCTGCTCCCACAGCAGAAATGTCAAAAGGTGACATGTGCACACACATACGCACTTAAACATCGTGTGTAAATGCTGTACATACACACACATACTTTTGAGTGTGCAGCTCCGTGGGACCCGAGTGTGTATTCAATCACACATTAAGAAAAGAGTAAAGTCAAGCTTGCTGAGTCTCGGTTATGGTTATCCTTATTATACTGTGAAAGTCATCTGATCTTTTAGACAAGTAGCCAAATTTTGGTTGATTCTACATCATGCATTTTGAAAAACTACAATAACTAAATGTTACTTGATATTCAAGAAAAAAATAAACATTAGAACTGCAGAGTGATATTTACACATAATTTCTAGATTCTTATCACCTCCAATATAGCAGATTACAGCTATATTGATAGTATGCTACCTCTAACGCACTCATTAGCAGTAATGCACCAATTACATTGGTTCATTTTCAAATTTTAAAGAAGACAATGTACTTTCCATCATGTTTTGTACAGCCACAATATAAAAAAAATTGGCAAAATTTTTTTAGACTCAAAAATATTAGACTCAGCACTCTATATATTCAGATTCATTGCTTTTTGGATTGGATGCTTTAATGTCAATTTCACATTATCACTATATATTTAATCATTGTATTGTAGCTATTTAAATGACAGATATATTTAATACATATCTGTATTACTATCTATTTAAGTATAGGTTGAAAGCCAATACCTTTATATGAATATAATTTTTGCCATTAATTCATATTAATTCATCTTAATTCCTAGAATTTCATACCTAGAGTCAAAGCCACACTTTTACTCTCTCTTTTCTGCCCACAAATAAAAACGCATACCTACACACATTGCCAGACATGCAATTGCCTACACACACACACACTAACACACAAACACATCTCCTAAAGGCAATTAATGAGCTAGGGATTAATGTGAGAAGACATGAAGCACGCTCTCTCTCTCTCACACTCACACACACAAACACACACACACACAGGCAGTTCAGCTGCAGATGCTATGTCAGCACTGTGCCACACACACAGACACAAAGGCACAGACACTGCTTCTGGCAGTGGAGTTCCTGTGCTGGAGTGTGTGCTAAAACACACACATGGACACACACTGCTTCCTCTGACAAGTCTGCTAGACACCAGTTTTCTACCGAAAAACAAAGATGGACTCACATACCTACACAGTCCTAGACACACACACACACACACACACACACACACACACACACACACCAATACAGACCATTTACCTATTGTTTTCTTCAAAAAAGTACATATTAACAAATTTAGTTTTGTAAATGGTAATTTTGTTCATGTATAAGGACAACAAATGACTTAACCTTGCAGTCAACTCGCGTTATGTATAATTTTGCAGGGGTGTATTTGGCAAGCAAGGATACCAGTGTCAAGGTCAGTAGATTAATTTCTCAGTTTTTTATCCTTTTTGCCAATTTATTTTTTTATGTAAATAACTTTCATACTTTCATAGTTTGATGCAGGGTTCAATTTGGGGGTGTTGAATTGAATTTATCACAATTTCTGTTTGTGGTATTGGTTAGCACTTAGGTAGTTTAGTGTTAGTTTAGTGCTGAAATCACCTGTGAATAGGTAACTTCAATATGGTCTTTCAGTCAGCCTGTAACTAGTTGTGGGCAGGTCTCATGTTTGGGTGAAAGATAAGACTGCTTTGGATGCTGGATGTGTTCACAATAAAAGGAGATACAATACAAGTACATTCGACCTGAATTTGACCTGCCAGGATGCCAAAATCAGTGGCAATGTCATTTGAATTATTTTTAATGTGAATGTGGCCTCACAATAGGATGCCAGTTTTTCACTTAAGCAGACGATACACTCCCACGAACACGGCTACATTTTTTTCTCTCTACTTTTTGTTGATCCATGTTGGGGTTGTGTGCTCAACCACTGCAAGGAGGTAGATCACATGACCCCAATCTGGTCCAATTAACAACTGTAATGGACGCACAGCTTCTTACTGGTGTGAGTACTCAATGTATGCAGCCAAATGTGTACGCGGTAACAAGATCTAAGAAAAGAACACAACCTGTCGCATGTTCCACTGATGACGCAATTCTTATCATACACTCAGTGCACACATTGTTTGAAAATGTACCACCAGCCATTGGTGAATGGCAGCATAGATTCCATTCAATTTTATTTGCATTTACAAAAGACATGTTTCATAGTGCTTCACAACAAAGAGCACCAATGAGCAACATTAAGCGTGAGATGTTGAAGGTCAGGACATCACTTGGGGAAATAGGGAAACACCCACTTTCTCTCTGAGTTCTTGGGCTTTCCAAGTATTATGATGCATGTCTTCATCAGATCATCTGCTGGAGCTTTTCAGATCATATGCCACACCTCACACATGAACAGAAGGAACTTTTTTCAACAGATTTTAGATGTTTTATTTGTTCCATTTAGGAATTAGAGTGTGGTGATTTTATAAACCACCCCATGTATAAACAAAAACACATTTATTATCTAATCTAATTTAACAATTAGAAATGGAAACTGTTCGATCATCTTAATTAATATTCCCGATGAGAGTATTGTATTGTATAGTATTGTATAGTATTGCAGTACTGCATTGCTGAAAGGGTTTCGGGTGCCTTTTTTTATGTTTATTAATTAATCAATTCATGTTTATTAATTGTTTAGCCCAAGGGAATTCCAGTGTCTGGCTCAGAATCTAGTCCTGCAGCATTTTCTTCAGGCTGCTGTTGTCTGATGTTTTTTTTTTCTCTCTATGTGTGAATCCCAGTGTGCATCTGTGTGGTTCACAAGCGTTGCCACGACAAGGTGGTGACCGAATGCCCGCGTATGAAGAAAAAAGAAGATGAACAGGTTTGTTCTCTCTCTCTCTCTCTCTCTCTCTCTCTCTCTCTCTCTCTCTCTCTCTCTCCTTCTATTTCTTGCACGCTCCCTCACTCTCTCTTTTACACACACACACCCATAAACACATTTTACACCAATTTACATACACATACTCCAATCTACACAGTTATCCTACTCTTTCTTCTCTGTCTCTCTCTCACACACACACAGAGCTAGTGTTGTGTCCTTGCTCATTGTGCCGTTTCTCTCTTCTAGGTTTCTAGTCAAGGCTTTAGCATCAACGTCCCTCACATTTTCAAGAAGCACAACTACAAGGTCCCCACCTACTGCAACCACTGCGGCTCTCTGCTCTATGGGGTGATCAAACAGGGCATGCAATGCCAAGGTGAGAATGATGCAATGTAACAGCGGTTCTCACCCCTCCTACACGCACACACACACACACATGCGAGCACATACACACACGTATGCCCCTGCCCACAGACAAAGGATGTTCCTCCCTTAACTCATGGACTAGTCATTTCTGTAGTGGCTTTCAGCACATGGGCCAAATGTAAATATAAGCAATCACTTATTAATGTTGGGCATAACTATATCTATTTCTCTGTGTGTGTGTGTGTGTGTGTGTGTGTGTGCGTGTAGGTTGCAAGATGAATGTGCATATTCGTTGCCAGGAGAATGTTGCACCAAACTGTGGGGTGAACAGTGCTGAGCTGGCCCGCATGCTGGCAGACATGGGTCTAAAGCCTGGAAGCTCCAATCAGGTACACACATATAAGCAAACATAAGTGTTCTTTGGGCAAATGTAGTAAAAATTCATAAGGCAACTATTTTTTTTACTATTGTTACATGTCTTCCTTAAAATGACCTCCAATAAAGCTCATATATAATTTTCTGCATACTGTAAAATATACCATATACTATATATATTTATATATAATCTATAACCTTGCTACTGTTGCGCAGAGGAAGTCGAGCCAGGTGAAGGTGGCAGTTGTGAGTGAAGAGGAGACAGAGTTGCCAAAGGTGCGGGTGAAGAGAGTGGGCCTAAAAGACTTCACCTTCCTCCAGGTGCTGGGGAAGGGCAGCTTTGGCAAGGTGAGACAAAGGGGACTAGTAGACAGACAGGGAGGCAGACAGGCAGGCAAACAGAATGACAGAAAGGCAGATACAAATTATTATTCTAACGTCAATCTAACAAGCTTTGAGCTAGTGATATATTTTGCAGGACAGTATACTATCTTAGAGTGAATGGTATCATTGGTACAGCAAATACATAGCTTTTTTAATCCACTGATAAGACAATATATGTAACAGTCTAAGCTTTCACTACACCTACAGTTTTTAATACTTTGTTTTTAATAATAATAAATGAATTACATTTAATTAGCTTACCAAACCTCAGCCAAATAAACATTTAGCTCAAACTAGCAAACAAAAATGGGCCCAATTTGCTGTAAGGCTAGAAGAGTGGAATATATCAATGTGCAATATGTGATATGTGTAAAATACATACACACACACACTTCCACAGGTGATGCTTGCAAGCATGAATGGCACGGAGAGGTTGTACGCTGTGAAGATGCTGAAGAAGGACGTTATCCTGCAGGACGATGACGTGGAGGCCACCATGATCGAGAAGAGAGTACTGGCCCTCGCTCACCACCACCCCTACCTCACACAGCTGTACTCCTGCTTCCAGACACACGTGAGGTTACACACACACACACACACACACACACACACACACACACACATACAGACAAAACCCTAGTACCACTGCTTAGTCACTTTTTCCACACACATCACTCTGTCACATTTTACACTCTGCTTCCTGCTTCCACTTCCACTGACAGCGCCACCGCCATTGTTACTTTTTAAAACTTCTTTGGGGGTCGGAGGGTGTGCTGTTTGTCATGATGGTCCATCAAATTAGGCCCGTTATGAAATTTATCCTGTAGCCTGTAGGCTGTTCTGTGAAATAATTTGTATGTGCATGAGTGTCAGCGTGGAATGTAAATATGTAATATGTTTTGAGAGATTTTTAGCAGAAAAGTAACAAGACAAAATAACAATTGTTGACCCAAACTGCCACGGGAAGGTCAGCGAGCAGACGATTCCAACAAGTTGATGCCACCGCAGTAGACCCCTGCCTTTGACACAACCTTTATTCATATGCACTTGTCAGGCTCTTGAGTGGGCCAAAACTGTAAACCTTCCATCAGCCGGCTGTGTGTGTGTGTGTGTGTGTCTCTGTGACTGTGACTATTGTTTTCCATCTCTTCTCAGTTTGCGTCATTGTCATCTCAAAAGCCCCTTGCCTTGCCTCACGCCCACCCAGACATGTGCTCTCAGAGCAGAACACGCGCGCAACTAACGCTCTGCCAAAAGCCCTGTTCTGATAAAGAACCACTTCCCTTGCAACGCACAGCGCAGTTGGGAGGGCTGTAGTTGTCAGTTGAACTTGTCAGTTGAACTTGTTTTTTTTGTTTGTTTTTTTTTCTTCTTTTTGTCTTTTTTTAATTCTCATTCTTGGACCTAAACACTCAACTCTTAACTTGAAATAGACTAGACTATACTCTACAGTGCTCACACAACCAGTTCAACCTGAACTGATGTTGGTAACAGCTGTGTTTGTTGAGAGAACTCATGTTTGCTGGTGGAAGCATGTGGGTCACTGTGCCAGATCAACAGACATGATCCTGAATATGTAATGAACCAAAGTTGTATAACAAAGCTGTTATATAACTGTATTATTGTTTATAAATTTATAAATAACACATTTATTATTATTATTATTATTATTATACATTATTACTTACTACTTCTCATTTATACCAACAGATGTTACACAAACCAATGACTATAAAGCAATTTGACTGTTGTTAGCAGTGACTCTAGCACATTTGAAATGATGCAATGTAACAGCATAGTAGCAGCACAGACTACAGCGAACTCAGGGAACTTGGTTTTGGCAGCCAGGCAGACTAACCAAAAACCCAAACCTCAAGATACCAATGTGGTTTTAACTCTGAGAGGTCTTGTATTTCCAGAACATGCTTTGAACCCAACAATAGATGGTGAACTTTTCATTTGAGGCATTTGAATGTTGTTCAGTTACTGAGACACTTTACAATTCAATTCAATTCAATTCAATTTTATTTATATAGCGCATTTTTACAAAAGGCATGTCACGAAGCGCTTAACACAAGAGGCCCAATGAGCAACAGGGGCAAGGAAAAACTCCCTTGCAGCGTTTTTTGTTTTTACTTGTTATGGTAGAGGAAGAAACCTTGGGCAGTTCCGACGGCTCAAGGGGCTAACCCAACTGCCTAGGGCAGGTTTTCAGTCTCTCAGATGGCGGATAGTCCACTATTATTCCATTAGATACACATTAAAAGAAAATTTTGGTAAATAAAGTAATATAGGATTCCCATTAGAATCCCAGGATATAGTCCCATGTCATTAGGCGCAGTCAAGCCAGGGGCCAGCTAGAGGCTGTATCGATCATGTCAGGGTCATCTGTGAAGCTGAAGGCAGACCGCCCAGGAGAGAGATGCAGGATCAGGCAGTGGAGGGCAGGGGTGACCCTCAGCAGGGAGGCAGTGGCATGGACAGTGGAGTGGGTTGAGGACCATTCAGGAGTGCCGCCGGATCACGTTGGAAGAAGGTCCCAGGAGAACCCAGGAGGTGCAGGCGCAGGCAGTGGAAGGCAGTGATGACTCACGGCAGGGTGGTAATGGCATGGAAAATCAGAGAGGAGATGAGTTAGAACAGTCTCCATCAGATTTCAGAGAATGTGAGCCATATTGCATGCGAAACCATATACAGATGTTGGCTAAGTGAAGAGAGAGAAGTAAGTGGAGAGGAAAAGAGAGGAGGAGAAAGACAGAGTGGAAATTGTACGGTTTAACAGATGGGTGGATTGTGGCGGCATTAAACTATAGCAGCATAACTAAGGTATGATGTATAACAAGCCAACACCACCAAAGGAAATGGTCAGTGGCCACCAAGCCCTGGACAGGAGCTTACAGCAGAGGCAGTCCTTTCCAATAAAACCCTGAGGAGATGTGGCTTACCATACACCATCCCTAACTAAAGGGGTCAGTAAATAGAAAGGTTTTGAGTCTAGACTTAAAGGTGTTGAGAGTGTCCGCTTGACGAATGTTAGAAGGGAGTTTGTTCCACAGGACAGGCGCACGATGGCAGAAAGCTCTTCCTCCCATTGTTGATTTTGATATTCTAGGAATTACTAGGAGACCAGCATTCTGTGACCTTAGGGGTCTAGAAGGGTGGTAGGGAACAAGTAAGTCTTTAATATATGCTGGAGCAAGGCCATTAAGGGCTTTATATGTTAGGAGAAGTATTTTAAAATCAATTCGGCTTTTAACAGGAAGCCAATGTAAGGAAGCAAGGACAGGTGTGATATGTTCATATTTTTTTGTCCTAGTGAGTGCTCGTGCTGCAGCATTTTGTATTAGTTGAAGGTTTTTGATGCAGCTAGTACCACATCCAGAGAACAGTGCATTGCAATAGTCAAGTCTGGAGGTAACAAATGCATGTATTAGTTTTTCTGCATCCTCAAAAGAAAGGAATTTTCTGACCTTAGCAATGTTGCGTAAATGAAAGAATGAGGTTTTGGAGATATGCTTTACATGACTATTTAAAGAGAGGTCTTGATCAATATACACCCCAAGGTTCTTGACCTTTGTGTTAGGTGTGAGTGAAAGGTCACTAAGTAAGCTCTGATGATGGGGTAAAGTGTTGGTCAGATTTTTAGGGCCAATCAACATGACTTCAGTCTTATCAGAGTTTAAGCAAAGGAAATTATTAGTCATCCAGTTTTTGATGTCACTGAGGCAGGCAACAAGTTTTGTTACTGGCGTACAATCATTAGGCTTCATTGAAAGGTATAGTTGGGTATCATCTACGTAAGAGTGGAAAGTAATTTTACAGTGACACTTTTGAACAGCAGGTGGCAGCAGATAATTAAGTTAAGTCAAGTCTCTTTTATTGTCAATTCTCTACATATACTGGACATACAGAGGAATTGAAATTACGTTTCTAGCTATCCCACAGTGATGCGCACGGTCAGGAGAGCCAGAGGCCGCTGCATCTACACGCGGCGCCTGCTATGGCAATCCCACAGATCACACAGTCACACACCAGTGGAGGGGATTACCATGCAAGGCTCCAATTGCAAGGAGCAATTTGGGGTTCAGTGTCTTGCTCAAGGACACTTCGATGGGGTCAGGTAGAGTGGGGCTCGAACCTGCAACCTTGCAGTCACCGAACGTCTCCTCTACCACCTGCCCCACCGCCATTATTACATAATGTGTGTAAGTGTGGCATTACAGCTCCTGTCAAGACATTAGTCTCTCTGATTTCTTTCATGTGACAGTTCTCTGACTGGTTACAAGTTGTTTACAACAGGAGTTTAGTAATAACTAATTAATATGTTAACTATTTCTCTTCATTTTCTGTTAGTTGGATGGTCAAAGAAAGAAAAATTAATATATTATCAGAATCTTTGGCTTTCAGCAATAATATCTTGTAATAAATGCCGTGCTTTGTCCTCAAGCACATACCACAGATGTTCAACAAGTAGCCAGTCGGTGCAGTCGGGTGGAAAAACAGTCTAAATGCAACATGCATTTCTGCTACAAACACACATATAATCTAAAAAATTAAGCAGCACCCCTACTACTTTGGTAGATGTAGCCAAAAGTAAGTTACTGTTGCCTGTTTAGTTAGTGTTAGTTAGCTGCAGAGTCACAATTTCATCTGAGGTTCCTAGCTGGGTTTGCATTCACCTCATATACATTTCATAGTTGCATTAATACAATAATCCAAATATGCGCATCTGTGTGCATTGTGACTAATTTATGGACTAATAAAGTGACATGGTCTGACCAGCTGTGGGATTAAAACATAATGCTGGCAGGACAACATCTGTGTATATAAATGCAGTAAGTATTAATATAACCGAAATAAATTGTTTACAATGGTTTTCAAATTAAAAGATTCCACCCTTTTCAAGCAAATAAAATGTATATTTGCATCCAGGGACTAATGCAACTTTACAGGCATCTTCAACAGTCAAGTTTTATTCACATCAGTTAAAAATGTATGGAAACCATGGTTGCAAATGTTTGCATTCTCTTTCCCATCACCAGTACTCGCAGTATGTCTATGGATGGATTAGAGTTGAAGTATTACAGTGCTGACCTATAGACGGCTACCAAGGCTACTCTGATATTTTGTCAGCAGCTGTGGTGCTTGTGAAAATTAGGAATTTCTATTTATCAAGCTGCAGAGTGGATTACTGCTGCTTGTTTCTCAGAGTCTGGAAGCAGCTGTCTCTGCCTGTTGAGGAGAACTGCTTCCCTCTGACAAGAGGGTCCAGATTCATTAGACCTTATGCAATTACGGAAAATGAAAATGCCTGCCTGTATGTAGACTCCTCGCCATCCCGGGTGACCCCAATGACAGTGGTGTGATCTGCAATCTTCAGCAGTTTGACAGCTGGGTCCATGGAGGTGCAGTCATTTGTGTAGAGGGAGAACAGCAGTAGGGAAAGTACGCACCCTTGCAATGGACCTTGCTGTCTTGCTGTGAAAATGATTTTGAAGTGATTGGAGAACACCCTACATATGTTTAACCTGAAGAGATTGATTTTTTTTTCAAGAGAGATTGTCATTGTCATTGTATTTCTCAGGCTCACATGTTGGCTGCTGTTTGTCAGGAAGCTGGAGATCCACTGACATATAGCAGGAGATACAGTGAGCTGAGAGAGTTTGGCAGTGAGGAAATCCTGGCAGGTCAAGATGTTGCAGAATGAAGTGCAGCCCCGTGTTTACTG
This sequence comes from Limnothrissa miodon, assembly GCA_017657215.1. NCBI lineage: Eukaryota > Metazoa > Chordata > Actinopteri > Clupeiformes > Clupeidae > Limnothrissa > Limnothrissa miodon. The sequence continues at coordinate 154,865 of JAGFZM010001537.1, read as the reverse complement.
CATCATCCACTGACCTGTTTGCTCTGTAGGTGAACTGTAGTGAGTTCAGTTGGTGGCCTGTGATGCTTTTGAGGTGGGAAAGCACCAGTCGTTTGAAGGGCTTCATGGCGATTGAAGTCAAGGACATTTTTCCGGACATTTTGTTTCTGAAAGAGGCGACAGATCTCCTCTCTTCCTTCTCTGATTTCTCTCTCTCTTCTTCCCTCTCTCTTCAATTATCTTGTTTCAACCATTTTGTCTGTTTCTCATTTCTCAATTCTGAAGACTAAATAACAGATGAAATGATCAATCTACCTATCTATCCATTCTCATCTATGTCTGTCTTTTTCTCTATTTTCTCTCTCTGCAGGATCGTTTGTTTTTTGTGATGGAGTTTGTGAATGGCGGTGACCTGATGTTCCACATCCAGAAGTCACGCCGTTTCAACGAGGATCGGGGGCGCTTCTACGCAGCTGAGGTTACCTGTGCCCTCATTTACCTGCACTCCAAAGGCATCATCTACAGGTAGGCCAAGAGTTGTTTGCACTACCTGTCTGAGTCCCATGAATTTACTTTGTCTGTTGAAAATCATAGTTGTTTAAAGCCTTTAAAATACATAGCAATGCGTTAGAAGAATACACTTAGTCAATGGGATGGAATAACTACGTCCACAGATATGATATAGTCAGTCTTATGAACACTCTTTCTAATGTACACCTACATACAGTTGCACACACATGGACACACTTACTCATGCAGAGAAGTGCAAAAGAAACACACAGTATTTTTACAATATAATTGTTCACCAGTGTAAGTTTATTTATATAGCACGTGTGCTGTTTAGTAATATAGCAATGAGCTGTACATAAATCAAAGTCAAAGTCAGTTTTATTTGTCAATTTCTTCACATGTACTTGACATACAAAGGAATCAAAATTACGTTTCACACTTGTCCCATGCGTAGACGTTGACAACAATAAAGTGCAGATGCACAACAAAAACAGTTCTAAACAATAAGGTAATGTTAAGTAAAAGTAAAAAAGTGCAAGTAGGCTTAGGGCATTATACTTAGATAACATACAGGATATAACAAGACAAGACATAACATATAGTAAGTGTTCTAACAGTGTGTTTTTTGTTGTTTTTAGTGCAACACAAGATTGTAGCAGCAGTAGTGGTAATTTAAATAGTGTTAAAAAAGAATACTAAAATATCTAGCAGCAGGTGTGTGCAATTTGCAATGCAGAGGTAGTTGTTTTCAGTCAAGTGTTGTTTTTAGTTCTTAGTTCTTCAGAGTGTTTGTTTCCTTGTTGGGGAGTATGTGTGGGTTGGGGTGGGGGGGTGGGTAGAGTCCAATCAAAGAAAAAATGGACATAAAAGCACAAGAAGTTTAAAAAAAACATGACAAAATTAAAGTTCATTAAAAACCTCAGTCTTCCTGTGCAACTTACAGAACATCACTGGGAAGTCAACTGGAATTATGTTTCAAATCATTGAATTGCACCTGATGTCCAAGGCCATCTTGAATTTCCCCCTTGGGGATCAATAAAGTATCTAATCTCCACAGAAAACCCTGACATGACTATATTCACACCATATCTTCTTACAATATGTAAGAGATTGGAACTTGCCCTAGGCAGTTGGGTTAGCACAATGAGTTGTCGGAACTGCCCAAGGTTTCTTCCTTTACCACAACAAATACAAACAAAAAATGCTGATAGGGAGTTTGATAGATTGTTTGATTGTTATATCAACTGGACGTATGTTGATTGTCTGTATGTGGCTTTAGCACTTAAGTATTTATTATATTGTATTATTTTATGTGATGATGCACTGACCAGAGACATCTCTCAATTTCATTGTACCTGCGACAATGACAATAAAGGACATTCATTCATTCATTCATTCATTCATTCATTCAATTTATTTATACACCATATTTATATGGTGTCATTCACTGCTAGATGTTTTTTGACCCAGCAGTGCACAGTAATAGCTTTCTAGGAAATGCATACTGCACGGTGATGTGGCCTTAATTACACGCAATGGCTAGCCATCCTATGAGACCGCCGTGTTGCACGGTGAATGTACACAGGACACCTGTGTGTGCCAGTTACACTTGATCACACCACTTATGTGGCTACTTGTAACTTCATCCCCCCCCTTGGCGAGAGCTCCCACCCCACACTCTCTCGCTGGCAACATGGTCTCATGACCGTGACATTCCCATAATGCCACTGGCAGGTGAAACGACCACTCAGATTACTCAGCAGTTGCCAAGCTAATACCTGCCAGGTTTGGACATTCCATCCCCCTGCCCCAGTCTGCATCCAGGACTGTCTGCCTGCCCTAACCCCCCAGAGACTTAGACGGACAAATCAGCCAATTGCAGAGTGATTCTCAGTCAGTCATATCTGTGGGGATTAGTGTTAAAGTGTGCACACACCAGGTAAACAGGTAGGCATCTGATGGTGGTGTTGATCAATGAGTATGTGGGCCATAATGGAACGGTAGCCCATGCACAACTCTACTGATATCAGTAGACCTCTCACCCAGATCATTTGCAGCCAATTTAACATCTCAAATCAGCCGCCGAGTCACTCCCTATCTTAGCATTAGACAACTTTATTAGGTCAAAAGGGAGGACTGGGTTTCAATCACTGACTGCTGTGCTATTTAAGGTCCATGAGGGGCTCATCTAAGCCGAGACCTTGAGTGTATGGAGGGTTGGGATGGTGTGTATGGCCTGTTTGGAACACGTTTGACAAACTGGTCCCTGTACTGAGCGTGCTGGTTGGTGGGCTCTGGAGGGGCATGAGAACAGCAGGTGTGTGAGAGCACAGAGGGCTGTTTGTTTTGGGAAAGTGAAAACGGAGATTTAATGTATGTGCAAATTAATAAATTACCAGTTCATACAGGAAACTCGGGTGACGTCGTAATTAGATAATGACGCAGACCAATCAAGTCAGCTCCCAAATCCCGCGCTTGTTTAAATGTACTATGGAGGCAGAGACGCTGTCGCAGCTCAGTTGACTGCTAACTTATTTTTGAATTGCTCCCTCCCCCTCCCCAGCTCCACCTGTCTAGATCTGCTGAAGATAAGGGGGATCTGTTTATTTATTGCTTGTTTTGCGTGTGACAGCAGTCACTGCAGCAGCTTTAATCATGCAGCTACAAGTTTGCAACAGCAGCAGCAGCTGGCAAGCGCCAGCTTGAGCAGATCTAGGCGCCATGACCAAGCATACTACCTTGTATCTACACCAACAAAATCTTGAATATTAATTCTGAGAGTTTACTGTCTGAACTGTGTGCTATTGTATGAGGTAAATGAATAACTGGGAGAGGGAGGAGGGAGGCAGAGAGAGTAAAAGAGAGTTTGTTTAAAAAATGTGTATATACAGAGTATAGAAGTTTGTTTGTGAAATATACACATATATATATACACACACACACACACACACACACACACACATATATATATATGCATGTAAACAGTAAGGGAATGTTTGGTCAGAGCTGCTGACCCCCGTGTGGCCAACACTGAAAAGGTCTGGATTGGAGCCAGCATTACGTAAGGTGTGTTCAATATCCACTGCACGCTCACACACACACACATAACACACATAACACACACACACACACTCAGGACACAGAGGCCAGGGGAGAGGATTGAAGAGCCCTCACAGAGAGGACTCCTAGTACCATTTATATTTACCTGCCAGACTGGTTAAGCACTTCTCCTTCAGGCTTGAGTGAGTGCTGCCGGGCAATACACTGCAGAAACATGAAAGAACCACACAGAGTGTAGTGCAGTACAACAGAGAACATCACAGAACAAACACAAGTCTCTTGTTCCCACTGGTCATGAATTTTCTGAAATACCTTGGATTTGAAATGTACATATATATTCAAGCAAACGTCAGGACTAGAATGGAATTTTAGGTAATGGAACATCAGGAAATGTTGTTCCCAGTATGTTATAAAATGCAGTTGGCATTAATCCTCAAAAATGATGTTTTGCAGATTTAATATTTCTGTTTATTCACACAATTATCGCATGTGCATAAACAGTTAACTGGGATCTATATAAAACACACTGTTCAGTCTAAAAGAAGCCTACGTGAAGCCTGTTGATGTACTATTTTCCTTGATCTACTTCATCGGTGTCCAGTTATCAGGTAATACGGGACACCCTGTCAGCCAATCAGAAAACAGTATTTAATTTCTAGTATTTAATTTTGGGTTACTTGTGTAACTCATGCTCGTGCCTGTAGTGTTAGTTCATTGAGCACTCTACACTGGGCAGGCAGACACAGTCACGCCAGTAACTCAGAATGCTGAGGAGTCTGACTGGTGAGTGAACTAACCTGTGGCAAATCACCTTGGTGACCCGTAATCCAAGATTAGACGGAGAATAATCTGTGCTAATCTAAAGCTTTAAGCCACTTTCAGGAGTCTGACACTGGGAGAAGTGGTGTGTTCTGGGAAATTGCTCTATTGAATGTGCAGTTGACTTTACAGTTAAAGGACTGTGCAAGGACTGAGCAAAAAAAAACAAAACTGCAGATTTTTTTTCGTATGCACTTTTTCAGTGCTTTAATGTATTTGTTTGGGTATCTGGGATAGCATGTGCTACAGTCACGTGCAAAGGAACTAAACTAAACAAAGGAATTGTTTGTTTACTGACTGCTTCAGTTTGGAAAAACATGGTTCAGTGAGATGAGAATAAACTGCTCAGCTCGGAAAGTTTAGTTTCCTCCCACAAACCCTGTATCAAAATGTCGAAGTGAACAAATCAAGCAGTTTGGTGGTGTTTAGGTACTAGCCAACAGACAGAATAGGACTTCTCAGACAGGCTCTTGCAAGCTCCCTGAAAGGCAGTCAAAAGATAGATGGCAATACAGTCAGGAAGGTCATGCTGTTGAGGGTATTTTATTTGGCAGTGCATTTCTACCATCTACCAAGACCAACACGGTGCATATCCTGGTTGGCTTACAGAAGTAACATTTGGATTTAGACACCTTATGTATACTACTCTTTGGCATCCATATGAATTGCAAGATGATTCTAAATCCCAAAGTAGTCTGGTAAAAAGGAATACCTCGAACAGTGTAGAAGTGGCTTATATAATAATAGTATATAATATATATAATAGTGGGTAAGAAGTTGTGCTTCCTAACCAGAAGTGCAGGAGAGCAGTGGAGGAAACTGCTGTTCCACCTATTGCTGTGCAAAGGGCCTGTGGTTAGCAACCCACAGTCTTATGCTAGTATGCCCAATGCCAATGCTAGTGGAAAGTGAAAAGTGCCACGTTGTCAGGGGTGCTCAGCCAGCCCTCCACCAATGTGTGTGTGTGTGTAGAAGTATATGTGTGTCTGTGCATGCTTGAGCCAGGCCTCCACCAGTGCAGCCGTGAGAATTTGCAGGTCTGCCACCTCCAGAGTCTTCAGAAGAAGACTCCTCATTCACAACCCCATTCACACATGCTCATACATATTCCCAGACTTGCTGGGAAAAGGCACATTGGTGTGAGTGTCCTTGAGCTAGAGTGGAGAAAGAAGGGCATTTGTGGTGAACATCAATCATTCAAGTGTGTGTCCTGTCCTGTCAGTTGAGTGTGCTGTTCGCTGGGAAACGAGTCACTCTTCCCTTGTCTGTGCTGGCACTTGTGGCTGCGCCTTACTGGAAGCTCCTCCTTCTCCACCTCCACCTACCGCCTCACTGCTTCGCCCCATCGCCTTCTGCCCCCCCCCCCCCCCGCCCCCTGGAACTGTCTCCCACAGACTTGGCACGGCGTACAGCAGGAAGTTTTGGACTTAATCACTCACTCTTTGCGTCGCTGCAATCCTGATCAGTCATTCTGGTCTGTGCCTTGCCAAACACATGTGTTTTTTCCATTATTGCTTACATAGGATTTTTTTTCTATTTGTTTTGAGCTTTTGTCTCTCACTCAACTCATCCTCCAGTTCTTTTGAAGACATGAGGCTTGCTCTTCCAAGAAAAGCTTGACACCAGATCTGTGGTGCAATTTTTCTTTCATGGACCTTCAGTTCAAAACCTCTCTCTGACAAAAGTTCTTGACATGTGACTGAAGCTCCCAGAAAGAAAAGAGAAAGAAAAATGCAAGAGAAATGTAAGTCAGATGTGACACTCAAAAAAACATAGCGGAACCTGGCTGGTGGCTTCCAATCTCAGCTGCCCCAGCTGTGCCCTTAATCCTACCCCCTCTTGGAGAGACTTGTGCTGAATTAACTGATAGTTGACAGGTAGTTGAATATAAGTCAATACAATACCTCACTGACCAGCATGTCACTCTTCTGGGACAATATCTTGCCCCACCACCCTACAGAACGTAGGTTTGATGGGGGTGTTAATGATTAGTCAGCAGTGACTGTAAATCTTACCACAGATCTTGACGGGCAGTTTAATGGGCTGCTGCCCCCTGCACGGCCCGATGGCTGTCAGAGGTTACTCATGTTGTGTCATCATCCTCTCACCTGGGTGTGTCTGTTTGTCTGTCTGTCTGACGCAGGGACCTGAAGCTGGACAACGTCCTGCTGGACAAAGATGGCCACTGCAAGCTGGCGGACTTTGGCATGTGCAAAGAGGGAGTCTTCATGGGGGGCACAACTACTACTTTCTGTGGGACGCCGGATTACATTGCCCCAGAGGTGAGCTGGTGGGAAAGACTTTCAAGATCACCATGTGCATTATGTGTGTGTGTTTGTGCTTATTTGTGTGTGTATGTGTTGTGTATACAATATGTGTTTGTATGTGTGTGCACACATATACATGTTTATGTGTGCCCATTTTGTATATACTGTATGTGTGTGTGTGTGTCTGTGTTGTAGGGAGAAAGTTATCTTAATTGGTAAATCTATATGTCTAATATGATATTGAAAATTGAGTGACAAGATATAATGAGTGTGTTCTGTCTCTTGAGTTATTTAGAGGAGATGATTTGCGACTGATATGTGTGGCATGCTGTGTATGCACCAAGACATTGGGGCCTTGTGGCAGCCTTGTCTAAAGACCTAGGCGCCTTGGTAAAGATTTACAGAGGTGGGGGTCAACCTCGAAAAGGCAACACAGAGTCGGTCGCTATGGGAGAGGGTCTTATGTAGGCATTATAAGTATAGTGATGTAATTGGCGAAGAGATGATTAATGTACCATAGATGACGATGTAAGCCTGTACAGTAGATGTATAAAAACCTGTGTCCCTGCATTGTTAGTTTGGACTACTTCTGTTAGCGACATGATGTGAGTCCCCGGTGCATCATGAATAAACCTCTCTGAGACTACTCTCTTATAACTAACTCTGCCTGAAGACTTTTGGATGGAATCTTTACATCTACATTTACATTTATCCAATTTTTATCCAAAGCGACTTACAAAAAGAGGATAACAATCAAGTTACATTGCAGAAACCTTAAGGAGCATAGTGCTAGGGAATAGTGCTTCAGTTCAATTTAGTACTAGGATAGAAGATGTTCTCTGAATAGCTGGGTCTTTAAGAGCTTTTTGAAGGCCTCCAGAGATGGCCCTGTTCTGATTGTTTTTGGTAAGTCATTCCACCAGCGTGGGACGACACATGAGAAGAGTCTGGATTGCCTTGGGCGAGGTGCCGGGGCTGCCAGTTGACAGTCATTGGAGGCCCGGAGTTGTCGGGGGGTAGCATGAGCTTTTATGAGAGCACTTAGATAAAAAGGGGCAGATCCTCTAAGCACTTTGTAAGTCAGCATCAGTGATTTGAATTTGATGCGAGCCGCCAGAGGCAACCAGTGGAGCTCGATTAGCAGAGGGGTGACATGCATCCTCTTCGGCTGATTGAAGATGAGACACGCCGCAGCATTTTGGATCATCTGAAGTGGCTTTACGGCACAGGCAGGAAGTCCTGCCAGAAGGGCATTGCAGTAGTCAAGGCGTGAGAGGACCATAGTTTGAACCAGCAATTGGGAGGCGTGTTGAGTTAGGTATGGTCTGAACTTTTTGATATTGAATAGTGCAAAGTGGCAGGCCCGGGCAACAGAGGCAACATGGTCATTGAAGGTTAGCTGGTCATCAATCATAACACCTAAGTTCCTGGCTACCTGTGAGGGAGCAAGAGACAAGGAGCCAGAGTTGATGCAGATGTTGTGGTGAATAGTTGGTTTAGCGGGGAGGACTAGAAGTTCGGTTTTTGAGAGGTTCAGCTGGAGATGATGGTCTTGCATCCATGCAGAGATGTCAGAGAGGCAATCTGAGATTCGTGTTGGGATGGATGGGTCATCAGGTGAGAATGACAGATAGAGCTGGGTATCATCGGCATAGCAGTGGTAAGAGAAGCCGTGCTGGCGAATTATTTGGCCCAAAGAAGTGGTATAGATGGAGAAAAGAAGGGGGCCCAACACAGATCCTTGGGGCACTCCAGTAGCAAGGTGCTAAGGCGCAAACGTGTGTCCTAGCCAGGATATTTATTTACAGGAATCTTAGATTTTGTACCACAGAGTGTGTGTGTGCATATACTGTGTGTCCATTTTGTGTGTACTGTGTGTGTGTGTGCGTATGTGTGTGTGATATATCATGCATTGTCACTGGCTTTGGGCAGAAACAGTTCAAACAGTATTGGTATGTCAGTGTGAATATGTGAATATATATGAATACAAGGGTATGTCATGGTGTGTCCGAATTCCTGTCTGTGTGTATGTTTAAGTGTGCATGTGTATGTTTTCTATGTTTGGTTTTGGAAATGTGGTCTGTAGATGCATGTAAATGTATGTGTGTGTTTTGTGTTTGTGTGTGTGTGTGTGTGTGTGTGTTTGTGTGTTTGTTCCCATTTGTGGTATGTGTGTGTGTGTGGCTGAATGTGAACATGATTGCGCTTGTGTGTGTGCATGCTTACTCGGATCCGTCCCAGATCATCGAGGAGAAGCCCTATGGCCACTCAGTGGACTGGTGGGCACTGGGGGTACTGCTGTATGAGATGCTGTCTGGGCATGCTCCATTTGAGGCCGAGACGGAGGATGAGCTGTTTGAGTGCATCCGGCGGGAGGCCGTGGTCTACCCCTCATGGCTGAGCAGTGAGGCTAAAGACATCCTAAAAGGGGTGAGTACAACAATACAGCGGTCTTTAGAGGGAGCTTGTGAGAGAAAAAAACTGAACGTTGCTTAGCCCTTCTTTAAGTAATAGTACATGGTAAAACAAAGTACATAGTAAAAATGTAGTTTTGTATAAGAATACTGCATAATAGATAATAATATAGTTATTATGAATCATAAACAAATAAAAAATACATAATAATAAAAAAGTAGATAATGTTTTGATGACTCTGTCATACCAAAGCCCTGTAATGTGGATTTTAATATGGCAACAGGCCAAAAATCCCAATACAATTAAAATGCACATACATTTACAATTGTCCAGGGTGCAATTCCTTCCTGGGCTTTCTTTTAAATGTATGTGTTGTCCTCGGTCCTTGTGTGGTTATCTGTCTCTTGAGGTACCGGGAGAGAGCTTGAAGGCTTCCCAAGCACACAGAGGCTAGCTAGCATTCGTTCCAATTTTATCGATTTCTGTCACAAGCTTTGTACTGCACTAAACAATACTTTACATGAATGCATTCCATTAGTATACGCCACAGAGGTCAATGAAATCAAACTCCTTAATGCAAAAATGGAGAGTTTCCACAGTTTTTGTAATGGGACGCTTCAAAATAATCCCCCACTGGGGATGCATAGTGCACACAATGGTAATTCAAACCTGTTAAGTTTGTCATTCTGACCATGATAACGATAGGCAGTTAGCTTTTGGCAAAGTTGATTGTTGCAAAGCCAACTTCTTTGCTCCATTTGGTCGTTACAGATGCAATTGAAAAGAACATTGTATACACACACACACACACACACAGCCGTAGTCGCGAGAAATTGTCAACACCAAGCAGCAAAATGTTGCCTTCCTTTTTAGACACTGCCTGTCCCTAGTACATAGTGTATAGATGAGGGGTTAGATGCCTTGCTTGAAAAGCACTGTGGAAGAGCTGTGGATGTGAGCATGCAAGAGCAGTTCAGTTTCAAGCCAGAATCCCTAAATAGTTGGTTGCTAAGATACAAATACATAGATCCATTGTAATTACATAGATGAATTGTAAATGAACAAACACACAGACAAACAAGACACTCTGTGGAACCTTGCCTGGACACCGTGGTAGCAAGTATATCGCCTAGGTGTTTATGCAATATGCATGAATAGAGATGTGTCAAATTATGTAACATATCTGAGCTAGACGTATGCACTAGGACACTTTGGAATTGGGGTGAAGGCGGGGGTGGACCGGTATGCTGGAGGTATTTCTGCTCACTTAGCTTCAGTGGCAGAGGCTGAACTTTCTTTGACCCCACGACACCCTTATTGACCCCACTCCACTCCTTGACTCAACAAGACATGAGACAGGCCTACAGTATCTGTCTGGACAGCTGCAAAGAATGTAGGACAGAGAGCCGGGGGGATGGAGACTGAATGAGTGAGGTTGATTGAGGGAGAGTTGGAGAGTTAAGGTCAAAAAGAGAAAGATTCTGACAGACAGGGAATGCCAGGTAGAGAACGAGAAAGAGAGTTTGTCAGGAGAGAAAGAGATGGAGAGAGAAGATTTAAAGGTGCTCTATGAGATGGTGCAGGATTTTATTGCAATTTTATTGCAATTTCATTTTTGAACCGTACCCGAGTCCACCTCTCCCAAGCGCACTAGCGTACCGTACCCGGGCACTTAACAAAGGCGTTTGACCTGATTGACCATTATATTCTTTTGGATAAGCTCTATGCTATTGGTCTTTTACATTCTGCATTATTTTGGTTTAACACATACTTGCATAACCGAAAACAATGTGTGGTTATTAATGGGAGCAAACTGATAAATTAATACAACAATTTGGTGTGCCTCAAGGTTGCGCTTGGTCCTCTTCTTTTCTCTATATTTATTAACAATCTCCCCTCCTTTTGTAAATGTTCTGTTCAGCTTTATGCTGACGATACAGTTCTCTATACCTCACACACAAAATTATCACAGATTGAAGCTGATCTGCAGTCCGACTTTAATACGGTAATTTACAACTTTGGCTTGCAAATAATAAACTACTTCTTAATAAAAATAAAACACATATTATGATCTTTGGCACTCGGCAGCATATTAAATCTAAATCTAAAATTCATTCACTACGTATTTCCTGTTTAGACAATACCTTATTACAAAAAGTTGATCATACAAAGTATCTGGGCCTGTATCGCCATTCTAAGCTTTCTGTTAAGTACCAAATTAATCACATTGCACATAAAATGAGCTATCAGTCTTATTTCGCTCAAGAAGCTGTTTTCCACTTAAGGTTCGAAAAAAGATAGCTTTTCAATTAATTCTGACAGTGACAGTGACAGTGGTTAACCATCCCAACCCCAATGTTGAATTTGCTCAGAGTAAAACAGCCTTTTTTGTGGTCTGTCCAGAAGAGAATGAAATCTGCTCACACTCTTAATTTTGCAATCACCAAATTTTCAGGTCTCAGCCTGTTTTGGTTTCCAAACTTACAGAGCAGTGCTTTCTGTCGTCACTAATTGCGCAAATGGCTTTTTCAAGTTAACTTGACACCACTGACCTCCATCACTGGGGCAAATGAAGCTACCTGATTGTTGTCGAGTGGTCCAGGAGATGTGCTGACCTCTTTGACCAATGCAACCTCATTAGGCTCATTCTGACACACAAAGAGGGGTCAACAATGGCTGACCTAATGAGGTTGAGAGTGATTCTCCCCGCACAAGGCACTGCTTGTTCTTTTCAAGACCAGGCAGCGCTGGCCAAGCTCCAGGATCCTCTCATTGTACAGACCTTTTGTTGTGGTATACCAGCAGACATAGACTGTAACTGGACAGCTGTAAAGACTTGGGTAGATTGAGCACAGTGTGTTCCTTGACCGCTCTCTATATTGGGGGCCTCTTTTGCTCTAGGGGCGTAAGCACAGTGCTAAGCAGGTACTGTTGAGTGAGGTGTTGTTGGGATCTTCTTATTCTCTTTTAAGTTGGATCAGAGAAACTTTTTACTCCTAACTCTTCACTTGGGCTGAATTCTATGAAGGTAGATATGTTCCAAAATGCACGAGCGTGTAGATTCAATATGAGGACTTGTAGAAGATAATGTGAGAATGCGTAGAACAAATATTTGAACTTGTAAATGCCTATTTTCATATATGTGCGTGTTAAATTTGCAGTCACTGTGAAAAAAAACACACGAGTGCGTGAAAAAAAATGTGTGAACTTGCAGATTGAAATTTTCACCTGTGGAAAATATTTACACACACAGAGAAAAATATTAATAGATGTGTAGATTGATATTTGCATGAATAGAGTGACATGTACATTCTAAATGACAGATACAACTACAAATCAGCGACTGCAACTAGGCGCCCAGGCTAAAAAGCTTATGGCGAATTAACACCAAATTAATCCCTATATGAATTGATCCCTATTTTGTACATTAAGCTACATTAGGCGCCCATTAGGCTTCATTATAGCCTAATGGGCGTGGAGAGGAAATAGCTTAACGGGTATTATCCTTAGTCTTATGATTTCGGTTTTAATATTTGGCTAGGGGAAATAAAGCATGTCTATACGTGTTCATGAGAAATTTGGTGATGATTGATCGCTATTTTGGTACATTAAGGCTTAACCTACGTTAAGCGTTTTCATTGTAATGGGCGCCAATGGAGAGGAAATCGCTTAACGTAGATATCATCTATAATATTAGGATTTCGGTTCTGATCTTTGGAGAGGTAAAAGAAAGCCTAAATAGAGATGTTCATGCGAAATTTGGTAATGATTGACCGCTGTTTTGGCACATTAAGCTACATTAAGCTTTTTCACGTTACCTCATCCTCCCCTTTTTGACTGAGTCAACCCCTCCCCCTGATTTGTAGTTGTATCTCATTATGAATGTACATGTCACTCTATTCATGCAAATATCAATCTACACATCTATTAATATTTTTCTCCGTGTGTGTGAATATTTTCCACAGATGAAAATTAAAATCTGCAAGTTCACACTTTTTTTTTTCACGCACTTGTGTGTTTTTTTTTCACTGTGACTGCAAATTTAACACGCACGTATATGAATATAGGCATTTACAAGTTCAAATCTTTGTTCTAAGCATTCTCACATTATATTCAACAAGTCCACAAATCAAATATACACGCTTGTGCATTTTGGAATATTATCTACCTTCATAGAATTCATCTGTTTCATTGTGTAGCATAGTTGTTAATAAAATGTTGTTTAATAAGAAGTTGTCAATAAGAAATCAAATGTGGTGCTCCAGCTCTGTGCGTACATTGTAAACATCTCATTTTGCGCACGTGTGTGTGTGTGTGTGTGTGTTCAGCTTCTGACCAAGGACCCTGAGTGTCGTCTGGGCTGTGTGGAGAGGGAAGGAGGAGAAGAGGCTATCAGGTCGCACTGCTTCTTCTCTGGACTTGACTGGAACGCTCTGACCAAGCGAGAACTGGGGCCTCCCTTCAAGCCCAGAATAGTGAGTTCAGCATGCTCCTGATCTCTGTTCGCTGAGTGTAGACCTTTGTCAGAGTCAGACCCTTTACCATGCTCTGCTTTGGGATGGGTTTGGATACTGTCCAACATTTATTGTAACAACCTGATAACAAATAGGTTTGTACAAGCGGGGCTCTTGAGGGGCCTCTGTGTTAAACTTTAGAGTTAATGTTAAACCTTAAATAGCACCTAGTGTGAAGGTTGGTGCCGGCTGACTGAGTTTAGGTTTAAAGGTGTGAAGGTTTAAAGGAGAGATATGTTGTGTGATACTATCCATAGCCACATTGTTCAAGGTGCCTATAGGAAAAAACAAGACCGACTGTGGAATAGGGGAAATTAAACTGAAAGTTAGTGTCTGTGCCACATTACGCACAGCACTCGGGATGGTGGGAGTGATTGACATCTACAGAAATGTAATCAATAACTCTCTTTTTCTCTTCCTCCTCATATCCGCCTGCAGAAATCCCTGGAGGATGTGAGTAACTTTGATCCAGACTTCACTCAGGAAGAGCCCACCCTCACTCCCATTGAAGACGGCCCCTTTGCCCTGGCCTACCAGGACTTTGAAGACTTCTCCTTCACAGCCCCAGAGCTTCTAACCAGATAACAGAGTGCTGGACAGCTTAGCTGTGTATTTATATAGACATGAATGCAGATACACATGCTGACTTCTGTTCTAACTAGCACCTTGCCTATGTTTCCAAATTGCATTGTTTTGAAATAGAACATGCGCGCACACACACACACACACACACCTATAACTGCAAGCAGTTGCCACCTATTCTTCAAAGTGTTTAGGCATCAAAGGTGGTAACCAGAGATTTGGGAAACAAGCACAGACTTTGGTCACATCTAGGACATTATATTTCATAACATCTCTTTGTTTGGGAGGTTGTCTGCGAAAGAGCGAGTGCACATATGTGATCTGAAAATGTCTAACATGACAAAATAATGTTCATCACTTTGTAATCCCACAAATGGACAGGAAAGATTAATTCGATTGGAGCATCTTTGGAGACTTGAGGTGAAGACTTGTGTCTTATGATGACAAAGGAAACAGCCTTACCTTAAGTAATACAAAACAGGTAGGTGCTAATGACAGTGTTCAGCAGAAGAATTAATTTTTCATGACAGGCAAGCATGTAACTCTGTGTTGCACCATAACGAGCATCCATGCCTGAGGCCTACAACACTGTGAATGACAACTCTGTATTCAGACAATCTACACCTAACACCTGCCTGTTTTGCCTTTGCCTTGCTAGAGTCTTGCATGGCCCTTACTCCCTTTTTTGTTTGTTTTGATTTTTGTTTGGCTTCTGAAGTCCTAAAATAATAAAGACTTCTGGAGCATTTTCACATAAGGCTTCCTAATTGAGGTCAAATTATTTGTTCAGCAGCACCACTTCAGTGGATTTTTTGCAAAGATCTTTAAAATTGTTGTTGTCTCGGAGAAGGCATGCCATGCCTGTGGCCTTGGTGAATGGCTCATCTGTAGCCATATTAGGTTGATTAGATTTCAAAATCACTCAAGGGGCACTGATGTTTTATTTTGTTTCTTTGTTTTACCAGGCTTAAAAATGTTTTAAGTGCTTGGTTGCTATATCGCTGAGGAATTTCTCCTTCGGGGTTTTGTTGTAAATTATTTCAGTACCCATAAGGCTTCAGAGAGGGGGCACAATAAAAAAGAGGAAAAGAAAGACCATTTTAAACATGTCAACTGGCCTTGTAAATTCCTCACATGCACATACAATAAATAAGCTTGTTAAATAAAATTGCTTTGATATTGTATTTGAAAGTGTGTATGTGTGTGTGTGAGAAAGACAGAGTCTTTAAAGATTCAAGAGTTAATGATACCTTAAGCCCGAAAATCAGGTATGGGCTCCTCCTTCAATCATTTCCTGTGTGGCAATACAGAATTGTGATGAATAGCTCTGACTGTTGACCCACTTAAGTCAATGGCCTTTCCTTTTTGACTTTCAGGTTTACTCATTAGGGCTTGAAAGACAGCAGATGGTTCAACCTGATGATAATACAGAATTTCCCATCAAATGCTAAAAGGAAGATGAGGCTGTTTAAACTGCTGAAAAGGAAATCATCAGGTCATTATTTAAAAACAAGATCTAAAACGGTCTTTCTCAAAAGCCAAATCAACAATGGATGTAGGTGTATCTTAGATGGACACTGATATACATCTTAAACACAAAAGCGGTGTATTAAAAAATTAGAACTGTGAATAAATGGAGGAATTTACATGCACACAGATTTGGCCTTCTATGCATTGATCCACTGTATCAAAACACTATATCCTAGATGCTCTTTTAAGTCATAATAATGAGAGATGAACCGTGTTAAGGTCCTCATCTGAATTCTATCTATTCTATATGTCTTTACATTGTGTAGATTGTCTTTACAACTGCTTGTCTATGCTATCTGCAAAAAACACACAATTTGTCTAGAGAGCCCATTAACATACACATCAGGGCTACAGCTCCACCCAACCCCATGTTTACCATAAGTGTTGTGGAAACAGATCAAGGGCCCCCCACTGTCATATGTTAATGCACATGAGGACAGGCTAGCAGGCTAAAAATAAACTAGTACTTATAACCAGAGGCACTCTGTCTGGGGGGCATGAGTACAATTTGGTACAATCCAGCGTGGGACAAAAAAAAGAAAGAAAAGTGTTTAGAGCCATCCAATTAATTTTCTTGTAGATTTTCTATTTTCTAGACTTGACGTAAATTTAGCATTGTTTTTAACTGTGGCAAGAAGATGTGTCTGTGATCCTAGCCCTCCTATAAAGCTGGAGAACATTAAAAATACTTTTGGTCAATTTCCTAACATTTTGGGTATTTTGTTTTGGAAGTTTGCTATACCTACGGTGTTCTCGGTTAAAATTGACCTAAGTTGATGAAACCACACTACATTCCAGGCACTTAAAGTCCCACCTACAGATAAGTCAGACCATGTACAGTAAGTCAATTTCACTTATACAAGAGATCCTTCAGTGAAGCCCACAGGCCATAAAAGATACATGAAAGTTACAGTGTGTAATACTTAAGAGAGCGTTTAGTCTGTTACAATATTAGATAATACATGTGGTATGAAAAGTTATGCATGCTCTTGTCAATTTTGACTGGAACACTAAACAAGAAACCAGCAACATAGGGCTAGACACTGGGACTTGTCTCTTTACTGGCAGGAGGGCTTTCTTTACCTCTTGCCCAATTGAGGCCAATTCTCCACATTGTCTGGAATTTCTTTAGGATGGTTTTATGTGTGTGTAAAAATGATCCAGAAATAACCAGGTACATGATTGTTTACTATCAGTGTATTACAATGTGTTTTTATTTCATGGGATAGGCCGTTACAAAATACTCATCTTTCTCATGAGCTTCCTCATACAAAACAGATGACACAATGCCCAGAGTGCTGTAGCCTACATCCTGTGGAGGCCCCTAATCAAGACCCTGATTACCTTAGAGAATTGCATCACCTAAAATTATGAGCAATTTAAACTGCTTGTTACTGAACTCTGAAACCATTTGCACATTAATTCTGCATGTGATCTAACGGCTGTGCTTCAAGCCATAAAGAGATAGAAATTAAACAACTGCAAGTTGCACAATGCAACTGGAACATATCTGCATATTTAGACAAAGGCTCTTATCTCCATAATCACCATAGGGATTTGACAGGTCACCAGACAAGCTGACCCGTCTCACCGGCTAAGCGTGGAGAGCAGCTGCAGGAATGTGGCACGTGTGTATACATGTTTCAGACAAACCAGCACTAGAAAATATCAATAGTTATGTATTACACAACTCTAGATTACTTAGGACTCCTGGAAAAAGTTAATATAAATATGAATTGTGATATTTACCAAACCTCTTCTATAATTTAGACAGTGGTCAGGTCGTATTCAGAGACTCACTTGAATGGAGTGATAGAACCACATCAGTGGATGCCGATCATCCCTGATTTCAGATGTGAAAGTTATTCTATCTCACCTTGTGTGTGTGTGTGTGTGTGTGTGAGAGAGAGAGAGAGAGAGAGAGAAAGAGCAGTGCTGATATTCTCTGCATGTCGAACAGGAAGGAAAAGGGGGGGTAGAGCCCGTTCACCACGGCTCAGCTGATATGAAATGGCTTTGCTAAAGGCAAGGCCGGTAGTTCTATAATTAAGACGACAATAATGTGAAACAACATGATGAGTGACTGTTTGTAGTGGTGACCTTTGCCAGATTAAAAGCTGCTTCTAAATGTAGTCGATGAAAAGATCACGAGCATGCATCATCACGAGTGTCTGTGGAAGAGCTGTTGCTCCAGTTGTTGCCCATGTCCCCTGAAGGAAGGTAACCTGAGTGTGTGTGTGTGTGTAAGCTCAGGGCTCAGTGTGTCTTCTACGATCAGGTGAAACCTAGCCCTTAGTGAGAGCAAATCCCATGAAGTCTTTTGTTTGGCTCGTCTCAGATTTCCAGCCCTCACTGGAGGAGAATGTCGGTCGGCTGCAACACAGCTCGTGCTCACACTTGTTTGCTTCTTTTGCTGAACCACCCTTTTGGAAAAGTTTGGCACATGAAGCAATTTTCAATGAGTTTGAATGAGGCTAAAATTAGAAGTCTGTGCAGCTTCCAGTTTCTCAATACAATAATTAGACAGCAAACAGTCAAGGCTCTTAGAAAACAATTTTAAACAAATGTAAAGCAAGATAAAGTATAAATATATATAGTGTCATTTTGTTAAAGCCATTCATCCATGTGAAAGCACAGACATTGTGCCTAACAGCTATCTGCCCTCTGAGATTGCGGAAGCCTATTAAAAGCAGAAGCGTCTAAACTGTCTGATTGGGCAGCTCCTCTGTCTCTCCCTAATGCTCTGTGCCCTCGCTATCTTCCACACATGAAAACCCAGTGACCTTGGGATGTTTCGAGCATTCTGCACTTGTGCTCCATTCAACAGTCTTAAATAAAATAGCAGCAGGCTGTGACTGTGCATTCACATTACACTCTGAAAAGCATGACTGAATGACACCCAGTAGGCAAAAACTACATATAGTCACAATAAAGACCTCCATGCTGTTTAGTTTCGTAATGATCTCACAGTGATTTTTTATGATCTAAAAAATAAAATTGTATAACTAGAATTTCTTTGGTATAATTTTTTCATTCACATAAGCCTGCACATTTTCTCAATGCATATTAGGCTTGGTGCGACCATTTATAGTAGAAATATCATAACTACCATTGCACTAAAGGAACTGTAAAAATCTGTAAAACATAATTAGCCTAAAAACAGAGAGCATCTCACACACACACACACACACACACACACACACACGCACACACACAAATATATGTGTGGGTTTCATCAATGCAGATGTCTTTGCATAGATTTGAGCAAGACAAGTTTAGTATATAGTGATAAAAGAGGAAAGAGACTGTCAAAGTCCATCTTATTGTAGCAATTCAGCGCAATCCCTCCCCTCCCACAGTCACACACACACTCTCTGATGACAACAAGCCTAAATAAAACATGCAAATATAGGCTAGTCAATTTGATTTTGTCATTAATTTCATGTACTAAATGGTAGGCTTAGGAGGATATTGCCTTAAATTGAAAATCTAAATCATATGATATGGTGGTTAATTCACACTCCCTTGTATATGCTACTCCAAAAAATGTATTTATACATTTTATTACGCTTCCAATTTGACAATAGCTGTAGTATTGACAATGACTTTTTGTCGTAGCATACTCTACGAGTGTGACGTAGTAACATTTTCGTTGTCTGAAAGGCATGTGATTCTGCGCGCTCCCGACTAGATCTGTCGGTAGCGAGCAAAATTACGCTCCTGCACGACGACCAGAAACAATTCGATACAGACGTGACTCTTTGTGCTGAAGATAAACACGGGGTTTTGGATAACTAATGTTGTGACCTCCAGCTGGGCCCTCTCTTGAAGAAGACATCGATAGATTATACATTTCCAATAATATTGTGGATTCCTATTCAAGATTTTACTTGGATATTCACATCAGATTTGCCACGTCCTGAAGTATCGTTAATGACAGAGTAACGTTACTAGCTTGTCTCAGCTAACGATAGTGTTGCCGTTTCATCGCAGTGGTCTGGGAAAACCGCACTTATAGATAGGTTTCACCCCGGCATGGATGTTGGTGTTGCCACTGAAAAGAAAAGGTAAGTGCTTCTTTATGTCTTATTACTGAATGTCTGTTTTCCAAGAACAACACTGTAGGCATTGCATTGAAAAGGCACTGCCACTGGCTGTTGTTAGCATCCAGTTAGCTGGGATTTTAGCTAACGCTACGTCGCCATTTTGAAGTCCACCAGTTAGCCCAAACAGCTCACCTGGGCAGCTTAATGTTGGTAGTTAAGGGTGGGTAAAAGTCGTATGTACTTTCTGGTTGGTTGATAAAATTAGATTATAACGTCTCATTTTAGTGGTAATTTGGCTGATTCTGTACTGTTGAGTAATAACCCCCTTCTACCAGTAGTAACAGTAGAAGTTTTGTGTGCTATCGTTAGCCCCTACGCTATGGTTTTAGTAACGTAAGTGCACATTTTGCCATGCTACCTGGCATTGGAAAACGTAACGTTACTGGAGTTGTGCTATTAAGGTTGGCTTACTTTAAACCATGTCCTTGTTAACGTTTTCTGCAGAGAGCTGTTTTTCTGTTTGGTCATCCCTTTGTGCCCCCTTTGGAGCTAAGTTTGGCCCCGTCAACGTGGTACGCAACATGCCATTTTTCCTGTAAATCTAGTCTACATTGACACCTTGATCACGCAGCGCCAGCGACCTGACGGTCGGTTTTCAAGCAAGCAATCAGATGGAGAGGTGAATGTTATGTTCGGAATTTCTAGTATTTGCTGGCCGCTAACGTTATATGCATGAACGCAGTGTCAGGAGACTGTTAAGTTGTCTTCGTATTGCAGGTCTGAAATGTCTAGAGCTAAAGAGTGGACAGGCTTTGTAATGTAGATTAATATCAACCAGTTAGTCCTTTGTCCATTGTCCATTTGTATTTATTTATAGAAATATATAAATAAAGGCCTACGGTTAGTCTAGATACTTTCCTATTCAATGTCCAAAAAAATGAATTGAAAAACATAAATAAATAAATTGAATCGATTTCCAGCCCCACACATTCACGCTTATTTTTGTGTACTCACTTTGATCTCAGGTAAACTATTGACACCGATCATGTCGTAAACTCATCATGGCGCTTTGGCAATTGAGGATAGTGAGATAAACTACTGTTAGCCTACTTCAATCAGAATGAAACTTTGAAATAATGTTAATTTACTTTGAGCAGATTGAATGGGGTTAAAAACTGTAGGCCTATTGCTATGAATGTGTGTAAGGCTGTGAACCAAATCTCCTTTAATGGATGATGGATTGTTTTGATAATTTTATTTTTTTAAGTGGGCAATGGTGAGGAGGTGGGGGACTACTCCAGAAAATGCACCTCAAATACTTTTTTAGATCCTTTCTTAGCTGTCTCCATAACTGACTCACTACATCTCATTGACGTCAACAGGACTTCCTGTCTTTGCATGTCGCAAGGCATTCTACCAGCTTGTTGTTGATTGCATAGTCTACACTTTCTGACAGTACAGTTAAGGTTTGTCCTTTTGCTGTATTTCGTACAATAACTGTAACTGTGTTTCATTCTGGATCAAGTGGTGCTACATGACATGTTATATATATTTAGTTGCAATCAGATGTTATCAGATTGAGCTCAATTAAACAAAAACAAAAAAGAAACATCATTCTTCATATTCTTGTGATCATCTTGCAAATCACACCACTAGGGCCAGTAACTGCTTGATGCCGTCCACACTAAAACTCTGTAGTTGCAACCCTTCCTAATGGTAAGAAAGTTTATGTAGGCTTGGCGGAGAAACCTAACACTATTTGTATTTATCCATAGTACATTCTTATTGCCAATTATTGCCAATAAAGGTTCAGTTAGGGCTCCACAGAGTCCAGATGGATGATGCAATATTGTGAAACGTTTCTCTGTACGTGGCATACATTGCTGTTTTTAAAACAATATTGAGATATATTGCTGTTTTTATCTCGTGTGAAAGCTTATAAAATCTTTGCATCATGTGTGAGTGAAAGTCGTTAATCTAGTGTTTTTTGTTATGGGTTAATCTGTAGCTCCAGCTCCAGGACAAGCTTTTGATTATTTTCACTCGCGCATACATGCGCGCACACACAAACACACACACGCACACTGCGGGAGTGCTCAACGCAGTGCTTGCTGCTGTGGCATGCATATGTTATATAATGCAGCCAGTCTGGGCGTCTCGGGCATTTGTCCCGAAACAGTCCAGGGGATTGGCCTTTGTGGTGGGGAAGGGGAAGGGGGTGGGGGTGGGGGTGGGGCTGAAGGATATTTAAAAAGACAGTAGGCCTAGTATCGAGGCATCGTATTCGATCACCACACTTACTTGTTGACTTCAGGCTGAGACGGCCATTTAAATTTAAAAGCTTTGGCTCAAATGCACAGGCATCTCTTTAGCCTTTTTCAGATGACAAGACGATTAATGGTAACTCTTAGTCTTTAAACTCAATCGCTTGCTATAACTTTGTATCAGTGTGTGTTACGGGTTCATCACATATGATCTGAATTGTTACTTTGCACCTAATCTATCTGCTGCACTGCACACAAATAAAGATGCGTTGGCTACTTCTGCATTCTGTTTGCGACCCTCTGTCGGATATAACCACGCTAAGCAACTTAGCCAGAATGGGTAGCGGATCTACAGTGCAAATGAAAACGACAAGTTTAACTTGCTTTATGGCAGACCTTACATAGCGTGATGCAATTGAATTTGAATTCACTTTTGTTATGCAGTTCATAAGGTCTGTCAGAATTTTTTTTTTTTTACCATAACTTAACCAAACCATAGCTTTTGTGACACGATTGGCAAACCTGTTTGGCCAAACCATAATTTCAGAAAATGTTGGAAAAAAATTTTAATGACTGTAAAAATGATGGGTGGAATAATTTTTGGAAAACCATTGTAGGCTGCTGAAAATGTAACAGGTTTTTCTGAGTGGTGCGGTCCTGGGCTTGATCTTGAGACCATACAGGAACATCGCATGGGGAGTTACATTGGCTATCTAGCAGTCAGACTGTCAATTTCCTAGCAGGCTTTTGAGTTGTTGGGATGGAGGTCCACATGCACCACAGTTAGGCTAGCTGGCAAATGTGTGTAGTTGCAAGTGCCCATGGGGACCTGGTTTAGAATCCGGTCCTGGGCCTGCAGTCAATTCCCAATGTCAACCAACCTATCTCTTCTTACAGTTGTATTGTTCTCACCCTTATAAGTGTTGATTCCATTTAGATAAATTTGTGTTTTTGAATTGAAATGAGGCCTAAGTTGAATGAAGGGTTGGGCTAGTCTATTATTTTATGATGCCTCGTCACATGACTTGTAACCGGGGAAGCAAAAGCAGTGGCTTACTAGTTTCCTGATCAGACACAGTTTACCTAGACTTCTCGTAAAAAGCTGTAGATAAACAATAAATGTTAAAAAAGTTTCCTTTTGTAAATTATTATTTTTCCCTCTTATTTGCCAGGTTGCCAAGTGATGGACTTCCCATCCTTCATTAACAAAGTAGCAGTAGCAAGTAGCAAAACACTATAACCTGAATATCTAAGGCCAATCTACATGCAAAGTTTGTTAAATGTTTTGGACTAGATGTTGGTATGTGAACAACTACCAGCTAAAACACGAGATGTTTTCCTGGAATCGGAACGAAATTGAGTTTTTGTGGTGGGTGTTGCACTGACATTTCATCAGCCATGCCTAGTCAGCCCCTAGATTTAAAGCCTCTATGTGTAGGATTTATCTTCTATTTATCTTCGTCTTTTATCAAAAATATATTTTTTATTTTAAAAATATAATGTAAAACGATGGTAATTACCTCCATGAATAAATTGTAGTGTTCCGGTAAACTTGGTAATTTCCATTTATATATAGATATGGCTGGGGACCAAAGAAGAATATTCATTTTGCGCCGCCATTTTCAAAAGTACGGGTTCTTGTAGGGGAGAGCAGTATCGTATATTCAGCTCCGCCTTTCGCGTTTCCGCTCAGAGACTGAGTAGCAGAAACTGAGATAAGAGCGAGCGAGCGAGCGTTCGGCCTCCGTAGCAAGAAATTAGGATTGTGGGAAGGGGAGGGCTAATACATTTTATTCAAACGTATGCAGTATACCACTTCGCCGATAGATGGGGAATTCTGATACGATCCTACACATAGAGGCTTTAAAGAAAGTGCATAGCTCTCTTGTTCTGTCATAGTCAAAAGTTTGAATTGTATTTTGTTTTTTCAATTTTGTCCAAAATGTGAAGTGGCTGTTGAGAGCTGACACAGTGTCAGAACATGTGTACCAAAATAGCAGACGTGTAGGAAACTTCAGAATGTTGTGTAGGTGGAGGCGGCAATGTTGAAGTATTTACATTTAAAACTCACGAGGAAAGCACTTGCTATTGAAAATGCTTTAGTGATGGACTGCTCTATGACGCCCAGGCCTATTAGGACATAGTAGCCCAAAGTTGCAAGACTCAGTCTAACCACCTAAAGTCAATCCGTTTTTTCGAAAGCCCAAGATTCCATGTGTCGTCCAATCCCTGTTGCCCTACATGCCAAAGAATTTAGTTAAGCGTCATAGCAAAACGATCAGTTGATTGCCAAAATATTTGTCTCAACCCAAATACAGGAAACTGGCTGTCATCACTTTGAAATGCAGGCAGTTTTTTTGTATTTGAAACCTGGCAGAAATGAATATATTCTCTACACTACACATTGCACTACACACTACATCACATTGTGGAGGTAGTGTTAAGCATCTGTCAAACACAGGAAATGCTTCAAGCTTTTTTTTTTTTTTTTGGATGAGTTGAATTCTGTGATCATGTTGGGTTTACGTGAGAAGTACAAGATTGAGCATGCACACATATACACACACACACACACACACAAACACACACACACACACACACACACACACACAGAGCTCTGTCTAACTCTGTCCTTCTCTGCTCAGTGGCAGGACAGGCTCTGTGTTATTTTTTGACACGCAGAGAGTCAGAAGCAGCGTTAGCTGGCACTCGCCCTCTGCCTTTGGCCGCGGCCCAGTGAGTGAAAAGGAATGCTGTGCCACTCCCTCTGCCTGGAACCAATAGCATTGAGGTCACTCGTTACTCCAGGCCGTGGGCCGCAGCCAACAAGACGGCTATGTTGTGTGTGTGTGTGTGTAATGAGAATGACCTGCCTGAATAAAAAGGAGGGGGGCGGGAGTGATACGGGAACTCGGCTGACCTTGGCGGACTGTTTTAGTTCAGTTTAGTTGTTTTTGTTCTTCCTTATGCCTTGTAGTTTTTCTTTTTTGTGTTGAAATTATTTATAAAAGTGAATTTGTATTTCATGTGTCTGTCTCTCTCTCACCATCTTTTTCCTTTCCTCTCTGTCTCGTCCTCCTAGGGTGAGCTCGGAGCGCAGGAAGGAGAAGTCTCGCGATGCCGCTCGCTGTCGCCGGGGCAAAGAGTCGGAGGTGTTCTATGAGCTGGCCCACCAGCTGCCTCTGCCCCACAATGTGACCTCTCACCTGGACAAGGCCTCCATTATGAGGCTCACCATCAGCTACCTGCGCATGAGGAAGCTGCTCAATGCTGGTCAGTTCCAGAAACTGCGCACACACACACACACACGCACGGACACAACCACACATATCCATGTATGCAAACACGCACAAAAGCACATATTAAACCTTAATCATAAAAGTGTTAGTTGGTTGAAATACTACCGATCCGAGCCCATATTTAACATCGGAATACAGTGGAGGACCTCGTTTTTAAACTTGAGGTGTACACTCTCAATAGCCTTTGAGAAGCAGTTGAACTTCCAAAATGGCCCTTTTTTAAAAATAAAAAAGTGTTAAGGCCTCAACACAATAGGCAAGGCCAGTTTATTTAGGCTCTATAGCACATTTCAAACACAGTAAGCATTGAGGTATATTTTATAAGTTTAAATGGCATCATGGCTAGGTCATGCTGTCAAAAAAGAAAACCACAGCACATCCCCAACACTGCTATAAACTGTTTGCATAGTTTAGCTCAGTCGTTGCTCTGTACACATCTTGTTTGTGGACATTACTGAAAGCAGTCTGGTAGTAGCAGATGGATTTGACACAAAGTGTGTGTGTGTGTTTTTTGTTGTTGTTTGTTTTGTTTTATTTTGTAAAGCATTTGCATAGCCCATCTTTTGGTTTTGTGTACCGGGTTATAGTTGCTCTGGTAACATGTTAGAAACCACCACCTGGAAGGCTGCAAAAAAAATAAACACCTAAAAGAGGAACATCCTACCATTCATAAAGGCAGTTTTCTCTTTCTTTGTCCAAGGAGGGCCTTGTTATGCACATAAACAGCAAGGCTGTTATTCTGTACCCAGGTTTTCCACCCCACTGTTGACCCAGATGCCTTTGAGGTTGAAACTAGCACCCTATCCGTGGTGGCTGTGGCAGGTGGTAGAGGGGTGCGGGTTCATGTTTTAGATCCTGTCAGAGCAAAGAAGTTCACACAACTGAACCATCAGTGTTGTTTAAAAAAATAAACACTGTTGTTTGAAAAAGCAACTTTGCTGAAATAAAACAAAATCTTCATACTGAACCAGATTTTTTTTTGTTCTGAAGACTTAGAGTTGAAGACAGGACTGTTTTTTCATTTACCATTTGCAAATTACCATTTACCATTTGCCTCTTTCAGATGTGAATGAGGAGGAGTCCGACCTGGACAGCCAACTCAACGGGTTCTACCTGAAAGCTCTGGAGGGGTTTCTGATGGTGCTGTCTGAGGATGGAGACATGGTCTATCTCTCGGAGAATGTCAACAAAAGCATGGGGCTCACTCAAGTAAGAAAGTGTACCAAGTAGGGCTGTCACTTTTGTGAAAAAATCCTGTTCGATTGTTGAGACATAAGTGTTCATGGAATGGATTGTAAAATCGATTTTTCATGTCCAAAAACGTCTCAATATTTAACCACAAATATAGGCCAATCCACGGACAACTAACAGGCATTAGGATGAATGTAAAGAGGGCACTTGAGACGCATAAATCAGCAATATTTCTGATGATTTATTGGCGTGAAGTTCTTTGCATAATGACATGTAACATTCTCGAAAAACAATAAGCAGTGTGGACTGCCATAAAATATTAGGCTACTGCAGGCTTCAATAGCTGTGTTTACGATACGCATATTTGTTGTGCTGCTTTGATATGGGAACTCACGATTGCAGAGTTTACATACCACTTTGTCTTTCTTCACTGTTTGACCTATAGTCCAAAACCCAAAGCGCTTCCATATCGTACTCCTACAATGATTAGGGGGTTTCACTCATGGCACAGGGTTATCGCCGTTGTCCTCCATTTTATTTTTGCAAAACGCCAACAACAGCTGATTAGGCGCGTAAAATTGGTGGGATGTTTTTTTTAGCTTTCGCAACGCCCACTGCACTTTCGGAATTCTTTATTTAAATTTTCTGCTTGTTTGTGAGTTTTGTTACATCTGTGTTTTTTATTTGAACTTGTTTAATTCGTTAAAAATATTACTGTAGCCTACATATTTGGTTAAAATCGATTCCCTATTTTCGTTTTTGATACTTCTGTTCGTTGGTCCAATCGATTGTGCAATCGATTTTCGAACGTAAAGTGACAGCCCTAGTACCAAGAGTAAGAGACCAGAGCTCACATGGCAACTTTTTTTTTTGTGTGTGTCCCTTTTTGTCCATAAAGGCGCTGAATAGTTGTTCAGTAACATTGTGTATGTCCAGTCCTTGGTGATGGCGGTGCATTTAGGGTTGCAAAATTCCGGGAATTTTCAAAGTTGGAAACTTTCCATGGGAATTAACGGGAATTTATGGGAATTAACGGGAATTTATGGGAATTAACAGGAATTAATTGGAAAAAACTGGAAATGATCTCAACTAAAGGTCAGGGACATAAAGATAGTTGGTAGAAAATAATATTTTTGCAGTCTTGGCTAAAACTATGAGATGTGATATGCATAAAGTTGAGTAGCCTATAATTTGCTATTCTTCAATCACAGGGACATAACACACTTCTTAATGCAGTGCTATTGAGGCCACACCTCCTGTACGCATTGTGCATCCTCCCATCACATGCTCAATGATTTCTAGAATTATGGACTGCTAAAGCAACCTTTATGAGCCACATACAGTCACTGATACAGACACGTGAGGCCACACATTTGAGGACTACAAACAGTCAAGCAAGTTATGATGATATAACTTAGATGATATTTGTTCTAAAATGTTAGATTTTAGCTAGCCCAATCAAAATATAGATTGCTAGCTCACTGGTAAGGCAGATATGTTAAAGGTAAGCTAGCTAGCACCTTTGTATTAAAGAAGTTAGCTTATCATGGTGCTAGATAGCACAAAATGTTCTGTTTCTTCTGCGTCCTGCTAAACAGTTTTACATAACCACACCTGATTTCATACATCATTTAAATGTTTTGATAGCCCTTTCCATTTGTTCAGTTTACAATCTACATATTTTTCTTATTTAACAGAAAAATGCTATATTTTTATTTTAATTGTATCTTTGTGGCAAAAATGTCTTCTTATGACAAAATATGTTGTTGGTATATGAGTCATATGGTCTATGTTTCTTAAAATCATCCAAAATTTCCAGTTAATTCCCATAAATTCCACAAATTTCCATTTTTGAATATTTCTAAAATTCCCAAGCTAAAGTTTCCATGGAAAGTTTCCGGAAAGTTTTCAGAAATTTACCGGAAATTTTCCACCCCTTTGCAACCCTAGGTGCATTTTTACAGAAAATCCAGAGAAGTTTACTCTGATGGGCTACCGTCTTCAAATAGGCCAAGGCTAATTAGGGCCTACGGACATTGCGTAATAAAGTGTAGGCCTCACTGGTTCACCGTGACCTGCCTTAGTGGGGCTTAAGCTATTAAACATAGACTGGAAAAATGAACCGCCTAACTAGGCCCTGACGCTATTCTTTTTTTTGTTGTTCAACAAGAATAGGCTAGTGCACAACGAACACATTTAATCAGTTTGCATTGACAAATCAAAATGAATTTAGCCTGGTTTGCACACATACTGATTTGTTATAAATATCAGTTTGGCTAATTTAATGTCATCTCCTGCTTCCATGAGGAGGGTTTACCAGTTGTAGCTCAAAATGCCACTGCAAACCAGTGCAGAGAAACGATAGTGGGATGCATCAAAAGAAATGACACATAATTAGTAAATGGGTTGCTATTAATATCAAACTTGGTGAATCTTGGCCACAATTTTACAAAATGAAATTCAGGCTAATATTATATTCAACTCCTGATCTCTTATATTTCTATGTATTACAGTTTGATCTGACAGGGCACAGCATTTTTGACTTTACACACCCCTGTGATCACGAGGAGATGAGGGAGATGCTGGTCCACAGAACGGGTGAGTCCAGTATACTGCTCCGTCCCAACGACATGAAGGTCATTGTATACAGGCGTGATTCAATCGCCGACTTTTGCTAATCTCTCTCTCTCACTTTCTTTCTTTTTTTCTTTCTCTCTTTCTTTCTTTCTTTCTTTCTTTCTTTCTCTCAGGCAACAAAAAGGGAAAGGAACAGAACACAGAGCGGAGCTTCTTCCTGCGCATGAAGTGTACCCTCACCAGCAGAGGCCGCACTGTCAACATCAAGTCTTCCACCTGGAAGGTTAGCAAAACACCTTATTCTGGGAAAAAAAATGGCTACATTGGCCCCAGTAGTCATGTCAAAAAGTCAACAGCGAGCCTTAACGCGGGTAGTTCGGTTTTTTACACTTTGAGCCCCTTTCACAGATTGTCTTAAATGCAATACAATGGTTGACACCAAAATTTGGACAATTGCTCCTGTTTCGGCTATTCGGGAAATATTCGGGAAATTGCCTCTGCCTGCTTCAAAATGGCTAGCAATGTGCATTTGTTGTATCTATCCTTTTAAAAAGGTGCCACTCACCGAGTGGTTATTGGTGTTCACTGATGTTCCAACCCAAGTGTCGTAGCGTGTCGTGTTTTATTTGCCATTTTGTAAGTCCCTATAGATTTGTTTTAGAAGACTCACGCCGCCAGCGGAAACGGAAAGGGGAGCTGTTTACATGGAATTGTAGTCTTTTTGCTTGCCGCAGCAGTAGTCTTACCTGAAGATCTGCCGTGCTCTCTAACTGCCGAGTAGGTTATAGATATTTTTAACAAAAGTTTTCAAGACTGAAAACTTTTTAAAACTGAAACCTTTTTAAAACTATTGTTTTAAGGATAGATACAACAAATGCACATTGCTAGCCATTTTGAAGCAGGCAGAGGCGATTCTACATTTCCCGAATAGCTGAGACAGGAGCAATCGTCAACATTTTGGTGTTAACCATTCTATTGCATTTTAGGCAAGGCAAGGCAGTTTTATTTATAAAGCGCATTTCATACACAGTGGCAACTCAATGTGCTGTACAGAGACCAAAACAAAATACAATACAAGGCAACAAACGTGTGTTAAAAATGAGAATTTAAAAGAAAATTGATAATAAAAAGATGAATAAAATAGATGAAAAAATGTAAAAGAAAATTGATAATAAAAAGATGAACAAAATAGATGAAAAAAAGAGGAGAGGAAATATAAAATATATGAAGTAAAATGATCATTTAAGAAAATAAATAGTAAAATGAACATGTACAGAAAATAAATAAATAGTAAGTGCAAATAATTAAAATATTTGTAAAAAATGAACATTAAAAGAAAGTTAATAATAAAACCACAATAGCTAAATAATTACGATCAGGTAAAAATGAACATAAAATGAACATCAAGAGAAAATTAATCATAAAACCAAAACAGATAAATAATTAAAATCAGGTGGCATTAGGAATAAGCATCAGAAAATAATTTGGTCTTAAGTCTTGATTTAAAACTGTCAACGGTAGGTGCATTTTTTATATTTTCTGGAAGTTGGTTCCATAGCTGCACAGCATAATAAGAAAAAGCTGCTTCACCAATTTTTGTTCTGACAGTGGGTCTGATCAACAGATTCTTTTCCACAGATCTTAGAGACCTCAGTGGAGTACATTTCTGACACATGTCTAAAATATAAACAGGGCCTTTGCCATTCATAGATTTAAATAAAAGTAACAGTGCTTTAAAATCAATTCTAAAACTCACAGGAAGCCAGTGCAGGGATTTTAAAATTGGAGTAATATGGTCAGTTCTTTTTGTTCTTGTAAGGACCCTAGCAGCTGCATTTTGAATGAGTTGAAGGGGCTTAATGGTCTTTTTGGGTAGGCCTGTTAACAGGCCATTGCAGTAGTCAACTCTGCTAGAGATAAAAAGCATGAATAAGTTTTTCAAGGTCCTTACTTGACATTAGGTCTCTCAGCTTAGAGATGTTTTTTAAATGATAGTATGCTGATTTAGTGATTGATTTGATATGACTGCTGAAGTTAAGGTCACTATCAATGATGACTCCAAGGTTTTTAACGTTCTCTTTGGCTGTGAACCCCTTTGCGTTGAGCGCGGTGGCCACCTTTGATCTTCTCTTCTTGTTTCCAAATATAATCACCTCAGTCTTGTCTTTGTTTAGCTGTAGAAAATTAAAGGACATCCAGTCATTTATCTGTTCAATACACTGATAGAGACCTTCAAGGGGGGTATAGTCATCAGGGGACAATGAAATGTAGATTTGGGTGTCATCAGCATAGCTATGGTAAGAAATTGAGTAGTTAGTGATAATCTGACCAAGTTTAGACAATCTTGTGAAAGGGGCTCAAAGTGTAAAAAACCGAACTAACCCTCTAAGTTAACTGAGAAAATAAATGCCTCCCATTATAGTTAGCTGTGAATTTCTTATATAGGGATTTAACCAGAACTTTATAAGACGCATTTAAAATGTTGACGTGCAAAAGAGCCTAATGAACTGATTTACAAATCTGCAAAGTCTCAGAATCCAGTTGCAATGCTTCTTTAGGTCCGGGGTAGGTCATTTTCATTTGTGAATTAGCCAGGCTACAGTAGGTGTTGGCCATGTCAAGTCCAAATGGTTCTTAGTTTATTACCCTCAAGGCTAATTCTCACCAACTTCTCAAAAACCAACACACACTAAACAGTCTCAACATGTTGTTGTTGTTGAGAGAGTTTGGATTGGAGTGTCAAAACCATTAAGATGTGTGTCAGTCTACTGTTAGCATTCCAGACCAAAATTATGAAGCGCAAACTGACAAATGTGTGAGCATTCCAAAAAGTTGCAGAAGAAAGGAATCCACCTTGCCATAACCAATGATTTAAAAAATAAAAATGTTGTTCAAATTAGTTTCTCGGTGCATGATAAATGTGAGGTGGGTGAATTCTCATGACTTGCACTCTGCTTGGCTCTGAGGCAGACGAACACCTGAGCAGAAAGGTGGGGTTAATCCTCTTGGCTGCATGGGGCCAAAGAATCTCTCAAGGCACTGTGGTGTACTGTTTGGACAGAGCGGGACAGTGAGGGAAGGCAGTGAGTGGGTGGAGGGGACGGAACATCCACCGGGCAGGATTATCTCAGTTTTAATCTCGCCGCAAACGTGATGACGGGTGTCAGCGTCCCTGTCCATCTTTCTCTCTCCCTCACTCAGTCTGTTTATCCCTCAATCTGTCCATCAATCTCTCTTGATCTCTTTCTGTCCCTCTCTCTTTTTCTCTCTCACCCTATATCCCCCTCCATGGAAATTCTTGTTTACTTGAGACTGCTAGAGCCTGTCACTGTAGATTGTTGCTCTGTGTGTGTGTGTGTGTGTGTGTGTGTGTGTGTGTGTAGAGACCCATAAGACCCAGACTAGTGTGTTTGAAGGGGGGTGCGACATGTGGAAGGCATTCACTGACTTAGTTCTTCAAACAAGCTACAAACAGCCCCACACCCACCTCCAGCCCCCCAGGCCCCCATCTGCTTAACCTGTTTTCCAACAAGAAGGAATTTCACCCCCTTGTCCACTGTTTTGGAAAGGCTCCATCCAGCCTTTCTGGCCAAGATCAGAGGAATAAGAAGGGTGTAGGACGAGGTATGAGGGAGGGTGGGATTGAAGGGGTTGAAGAGTCAGGAACCCAGCGGTCGGTTCCTCAGACAGCGGGGGTAGTGGGGTGGAGGAATCTTCACAAGGTTCCTGACCTGCATTGTTTTCAGTCATAATAAGAGGAACAGACCCGGACCACCCCCAAGAGTCTTGGGATTCCGTGCCGACGGCAACATCCGTCAGCGTCCGGGAAAGCCAGGCACTATTGTTTCACTTAGAGACCCTAACCCTCAGAGACCTTAAGACCTTAATTACTCTCACATCATGTATACACACCAGCTTGGACATGATCAGGGTGTCTTGGAACTACACTGGCTTGCACTGGCTTCACAAGCCTGATCTGAAGATGGTTCAAGAGAGTGTTTAATGTGTGGTTAATGCCATGTCGGGTCACTTCTCCAGTATATTATGGGATTGTTTTCTAGGCTATTAGTAATTTGACTAGTGCAAAAAAAGCTGTTTTAGAATAATACATATTGAGAGATATGAATACAATTGAAAAGTCAGCCATGCAGCAAAATCAGTACAGTGTTCTTTTAATGGTGTGAATGTTGACTGTTTGGTAACCCTTGACCCTTTGGGGGTTCCCCTCTCTTGGCAGGTGTTGCACTGCATGGGTCACGTGCGCGTGCAGGAGCGGGATGAGGTGCCTGGCGAATGCTTCAAGGAGCCGCCGCTCACCTACCTGGTGCTAGTTTGTGAGCCTATTCCCCACCCGTCCAACATCGAGGTTCCACTGGACAGCAAAACCTTCCTCAGCCGCCACACTCTGGATATGAAGTTCTCCTACTGCGATGAGAGGTGCGTTTGTTTGATCCATAAAGAACCTGTGAAAATGTGCTCTCAGTATAGTATAGAAGTATAGTATATATTTAAAGGCCCACTATGCAACATTTTTCATTTGATTAATCCGTTTCATACTGTTTAGGATGCTAAAATGAGTCATTACACAGCGAACAAACGGTGTAGAATGCACCACTGTGGCCTATAGGGGTAGATACAGCACTTGCAGTGTTCAGCAGCGCGGACTGGACAATGCAATACAGCGGTGGTTAGAGGGAGCTCGTGAGAGAGAAGAACAGAACGTTGCTTAGCCCCTCTTTAAAGCAATACTATGGACTTTTTAAATGAAAAACTACTGGACTAGATACTTTAAGCACACACACATCCTTAATGGTTTTTTTGAGCCCTTATTGGCACTCAGATACTGATAAGGTTAGAAAAATAGCATGCAATGGCATGCTATAAAGGTGTTTCTGTTCTGTTTATCCTTTTATTTTTCTGAATTCCACTTTACTAATCTTGATTAAGTTGTGGCAAAGCCGTTATTTATTAGACTGCCTTTAGCACTTTTGTGCCTTCAGTTGTGTTACGTGAAAAGACATGCACTGGGTGCATTGTACACTTCTCATTGTGATGTTACTGTTCTTTCTTATTTTAATATATTGATGTTTAATAAGGTCTTCCTTACATTGTATTTTTAAAATGAATAGAACAGCTAGCGCATTGTCTACATAAAGACTTAAATGCTTCTATTCTTCAGGGTTATCAGGCATGCCTTTCGACATGTAGTCTAGGGGAACTTCAGAGGAAGTAGGTTGTCTGTTTATCACCTGCCCTCATCTCTCTCTGGTCATACTCTACTGCTGGCTGGAAAAATCAGATAACTGGTGCACTGGGGAGTTCCATTGCTTAACTTGTTTTTATACAACAAACAGATTAATAGATGAAACCCACTCCCAGGGCTTTGAGCTTTCTTGTCTGAGTGACTGACCATATTGGCTAATCTGTCTCTCCTGCATAAGACTGATAAGAGAAGGAATGTGGTTAGCAGATTGCAGATTGGCGCCACCTAGTGGTGTGCTTTGCAAGTCAGCTTCACTTTAAGCAACACACAGCCAGGAAGCAGCCATCTTGAGTCATTTTTTGGTCTCTCTTGTCTCTCATGCGTGGTGTGTTCCCTAATTGGGCCCCTTGCGTGCGTGCACACACAAACAGAAACCTAATCTAACACCTCACCTAACACACTCTCCTGTGTCCTGTGTGCTATTTAGAATCACTGAACTGATGGGCTATGAGCCAGAAGACCTGCTCAACAAATCAGTGTACGAGTACTACCACGCCCTGGACTCTGATCACCTCACCAAGACACATCACAACTGTAAGCACCTTGGCGTAGATATGCACTAATGATGACAGAGATTGCATACTGGTTGCTACCAGCTTATGATATCATTTTGCTGCAATAACTTAACTTTAATGGAGGAATTCTTGCTGTACAAGAACAGGAAATGTCATGTTAACAACAACAACAACACATTATAAACAGGCCATTATAGATAATTGTGGTAAAAACAGGAACTCCCTTAGGGAACAACATATCAACATCCTGAAAAGGTTTATTCAGCATTATTAGAAGCTCTAATGTAGTAATCAAATGTGATGACACTATAATATATTTGTTTTCCTCTGCTTACAGTGTTTGCTAAGGGCCAGGCCACCTCTGGTCAGTACCGCATGCTGGCCAAGAAGGGTGGCTTTGTGTGGGTGGAGACCCAGGCCACGGTCATCTACAACCCCAAAAATTCCCAGCCACAGTGCATCGTGTGCGTCAACTATGTGCTGAGGTAGGCCGTTCAGTCACCAACAATCACATGACAACAGTGAAGTTATTGAGTTAGATATACATGAAATATACTCATTTGCAATACATATGCGAAGTGCCTATTTACAATTTACTTTTATGGTCATATTTCACATACAGTTGTTAGTAGTGTTTTATTAATTTGTGATTTATGCCATGTGAAATCTAGTCTCTTCACATCTCTGATTGTGATCTAGAATTAGAGTACATCAGTAATGTATTTCTCTCTAAGTTGGCCTTTAGAAGAGCACAACCATATATCAAAGGAGGCATACTGCATATGTAGATTCTTTTGATAGATGGATGGACGGCTGGGTAGGTAAATGTATGATGTATGACCATCTTTATTGTAATACAATCTCTCTCTCTCTCTCTCTGTTTCTCTTTTTCTTTCTCCTCTACACAGTGGCATCGTGGAGGGTGATATACTCCTGTCCTTGCAACAGACGGTCACTGAGCCCGAGAAGGAGATGCTGGAGAAGGAGATGTTGGATAAGGAGATGTTGGAGAAGGAGATGCTGGAGAAGGAGATGTTGGAGAAGTTTGTGGCAGATGAGCAGGAGGAGGAGGCCAGCAGCGAGGAGGAGGAGAAGGAGGAGGCGGCGGAACTGAACATCACCAAGCTCTTCATCAGCCACAACGAGAGCAGCGACTCAGACAGCCTCTACGAGCAGCTCAAGGCCTCGGGTTCGGACCTCAGCCTGTTGGCGCCCGCTGCTGGAGACACCATCATCTCGCTGGACTTCACCTCACCCGGTCAGAACCCACACCTCTAAAGACACAGAGCGATCACCTGTCATAGTATAGACAGTAGCTGGACAGTAGCCGTAGCTGGAACGTTTAGTTGCTGTTCAGACACTCTGTTAATAGGCTGTTTCTCAAAGTCAAGGAAAGATGCTTTGCTTTGGTTAATGGCTGCTTGCTTTTTCATTAAACAATTCCAAGCACTGTTTTTAGTAAGGGATGCTCCAAAATTTTACTAAGTACAGAGTGCTCTCTTAGAATATTCAAGGAGGCATTTGTATATCCTCAATGTTTAACAAATGTCCACAATCCTGTGTGTACGTACGAAAGTTGTCATATTTGGCAGCAGCAGTGCAGCACAACGCATTTATCTCGAACGCTAGAAAGGTTCTCAGCTTTGACACTCTAGCAGTCTACTCACAAGGAAGCGATTCATCTAGGAAGCATTCACGGAATTGAGAAACAGCCAGAGACTCTATTGTTTGACGGCCTGCTCCTCTGCTTTTCTAGACTCTGATCTGCAGCTCCTGAAGGAGGTGCCCCTGTACAACGACGTGATGCTGCCCTCCACCAGCGAGAAGCAGGCCCTCCTGTCCCCCATGGCCTCTTCCTCGCCGGCCCTGGCCAGCTCCCTGACCCCCAGCCCCTCTGCCACGGCAACCAGCTCCAGCCCCGAGAACAGCTCTCCAGAGGTACTATTTTTAGCTAGGACATTCCAGTTGAGAGGAACATATTTAAATTGAATTTATTGCTAAAATCCTATTTACTGGCTGACTCTTGAATGTTGTTTGGGTCTGCAGCCCGGTAGCCCCATGGACTACTGTTTTCAAGTGGACTCAGACATCGGGGCCGAGTTCAGCATGGATGTGGTGGAGAAGCTCTTTGCCATCGACAACGAAGCAAAAGACCCTTTCAGCACCCCGGTACACACTCATATCTACTTTACTAGACTGGCTACAAGAGCCGTTTAGTTTGCCACTTAAAAAGTATCACTTCAGGATCTCAATTGTGACATTTTATTGGGTAAATGTTGCATGATGAAGCTTTTAAGATCCTAGCATACCACCTTTTCCATCTTGTAACATGATTTACTAGTTGGCTGATAACTTTGTTCAGATGGTTCCCAGTGGAGGTGCTGGAGTGCTAACTGTTATAATATTTTAAATGCTGCTTCAAACTGTTATGCAGGGAACTCCAACTTGCTTATAGGGCTGCATGAAGAAAAAATAAATCATTAGTGAAAAAAACTCGATTCACACTTTCTTTCAAACTCATTTTTTTCTAGTGACAGTCATTTTTTGAACTTTCTTACGTACTGCATCAGAAATAAAGACTCTTTCTTTGTCCTCTCAAGTGACCCAAGTATAGCAGGGTTGTTGCTTTTTACCTCAACTGATTAACATTTTGTGCTTTGAACTGAATCTACCTGAATTGAATTGGAGCTGATTTGTGAGTACCTCTGGCTGTACGTCTGACTGACTGACTGCTCCCTGTGCTTCCTCAGGACACATGTGACCTGGAACTGGAGATGCGGGCTCCTTACATCCCAATGGACGACGACTTCCAGCTGCGCATCCCATCCCCCCTGGACCCTCTCCCTGTCAGCAACCTCCCCATGGACGCCATGAGCTCCATATTCCAGCCCCTGCCCACCGACACCTCCTCTACCTCCTCCCCCTCATCATCTTCCTCTTCCCCTGCCCCCCACTCCTCTTCATCAATCTCTTTCTCCGCCGGCCCCTCTCCCAATGTGGTGGTGAAGCAACAGGAGTCCATCTCTGGTGGCCCCTCTCCGCTTCACATGCTGATAGAAGGTCGAAGCAAGCCCAACTCCCCAATGCACACATCACAGCTCCAAGACTCTTCCTCTACAGACGGTCAGCCGTGCAGCCTCTTTGAGCAGCTGGAGGCCAGCTTACAAGCCAGCAGGTAACAAGAGCACAGCCCAGACCAGACCACAGACACTGGCCTGAAAGCTCAATTAGACGTTCAGTTAATAAAATGATTGTACAGTGACTCCAAACGCCCAAATAGGTGCATTTGACATTGGCTGATCGTTCAACTGTAGCCAGCAATGCATTCTGGGATAAAAGCTATTTCATATCCTATTGCAGGGTGCTTGCGCAAGTCTTAAAAGTCTTAATAAGTATGGAATTTTAAAATACTGTTTTCCCGACCTTGAAAAGTCTTGAATTTTGTGTGAAAGTCTTAATAAAATATGGAAACAAAATGTATGGTAGAATTTTACAGTATGCTCAAAGGCATTGTGAAATGAGAAATAGGAAGGTACACTATAAAACTAATTATTTTACTAACTGGTCACGTACATTTCAAATTAACACAATCTCAACCAATGAAGTAGGCAGCATACAAGTGCAGGCTTGCATACAAGTACACAAGTATATAAAGTCAAGGTCTTGGGGGGCGGGTTACAATAAGTTGTAAAAAAAGTCTGGAAAATGTTTGGAATTTTAATTAGGAAGAAGAGCAAGCACCCTGTATTGGTTAATCGGAGCACCTTTGCACCATTGGCTCACTGATTGTGTGTGTGTTGCAGGATGTCCGCTGTGGAACAGTCGTTATCTCCAAAGATGCTGGCTCTGCACAATAACCAGCGGAAGCGGAAGCGGGAGGAAACCACCACACTGGCCCAGGCAGTTGGACTGGTCAGTCTCTCTCTGTCATGCCTCCCACACCCAGTCTGCTAATGCCCCATTAACTTTATTTGCTCTTTTATTGGAAATTCCATTGTAGATGGATCAAGGTTATAAAATCACATCGAAGAGGTTCTGAAATGGTGTCTTGACAATAGTGTCCCATCTTTACTCCCAGGGTGCTTTGCTGCAGAGTGTGGACGCCTTAGCGACAGAGCCTGGTAAGAGGGCCAAAGTGTTAGAGGTGAAGAGCTCCACGATGCTTGGCGGGAACAAGACCATCCTCATTCTACCCTCTGGTGAGCTCAACTTCACAGCAGTTTAAACGGCAAATAAAGTGGGGAATGTAAATGGACTGACCTGACACACTCTCTCTTCTTGGTTTCTTTCTCTCTGTCTCTCTCCTTCACATTCTCACACTTTCAGACATGGCAAGTCGTCTGTTGAGCAGCTCGTTAGAGACGGGTGTGGCGAGAGGCCTGCCCCGACTGACGCGCTACGACTGCGAGGTCAACGCACCGATCCAGGAGCGCCACCACCTGCTCCAGGGAGAAGAGTTGCTGCGGGCGCTCGACCAAGTCATTTGATCACACTCCTGCCACCGCCCCCCCAATCTCCAACCTCACCCCACCCCTCTCTCTACGCCTGGCAATATTGGACACTTTGACAAGCCCCGCCCCCTTCCATACCATAGCCACATTGAGCAGCCCCATACCCCACACCTCCCCCTTTTCTCCCTCCAACGTTATCGTCTTTCTATTTATATTTTATAAACTCACTTCATCGTGCATGCCTGGCAAATGACTTGCGCTCTCTTTTCATTTTCAGACCCACCCCTACCATTCATTCCTGCCAACCTATCTTTCCCGTATTCCCAAACACCTCCAATACTCACACACACACACACACACACACACACTGACATACATACAATAAACCAATCCAGCGGAGAGTAGAATGTAGAGGGCTTGCTTGTCTCCTGATTGTGAATCTCCAAAGGGTTAGAGGGGTGTGTGTGTGTGTGTGTGTGTGTGTGTGTGTGTGTGTGTGTGTGTTTGTTTCAATGGCATTGCACAGTGGCATCCAACATAACCAGTAGTGAGGTTTATTTTGTGTTGATAAAATAAAGGCCTTAAAAAGAAAAATAAACACACTTCCAGAGGGCACAACCTCACACGCTAACCCCCCCCCCACCCCCCTTTCCACTGAAACAAAAAACCCTCGTTCTAAACCAGTGTGTTGCTACAGTCGCACAATGATCTATTTTCTTAAAGAAAGAGACAAAACAATGGATACCAGCAATTCATGCAATATACAAAAAAAACCTTTGTAATGAATGATTACTTTTAAATGATAGATTGAACTTTTTTTCCCCTTTTGTCTGTTTTTTTGTTTTCCTGTTTAGGTGTTAATGTTTTTAAGTGTTCATCTGTAGCTGTTTAATGTCAGAGGGTTTTTATTTCAACATGCTACTGTACGGTTGAAAAGAAGAAAAAAAAAATACCATGTTGCTCTCTATTCATAATGCTCAGTCATCGCAGTCTAGTTTCCTCAAAGGAGTGAGCAGACTCAGGCACAGATTCAGTCATAGAGTCAAGTTTGGAAATTTGAACGTTAGCCGTTAAAGGGAGATCAGTGTTCGCTAAGCCATTGAGGCAAAAGCCGATACCCCTTTTCCAAGTGAACTAGGCAGTGAGTCGTAGACTACTTTTGGCTATTTTTCTCTGTCAAACTTTCCAAACTATTTGTAATAGTGGTCTAGAAGGCTTGTTTTGTTTTTGACATCATGCTTTATTAGGAGACACAGTAACAAGTGTGTTGGTGTTTTAAACTTTTAAAGTGTTGGCATAAATGAATATATAATTAGTGCAAAAAGGCAACTCGGCTCCCATTTCTATCACCATGTTTATCACATTATTTTTGGACAGAAAAATGCATGGATCAAGTAAGACGGTTTCTTTCCTACCATGTGCTCATGAAAGTTTGCCTTGTAACAATGTTAGCATTGTTAACAGAAGCAGTTTCGAGATCATTGTCTTTCCATATTTTAGACAAGCTGTTTTCCTCTGTGATGTGTCATATTGTAAACAATTGTTTTGTTTCATCTCTGCACCTGTATTCTCTAACACTAAATGTATCATTTATTGCATCATCAGTAAAGGACAATTGTGGACCAGACTGATTTTGGTGTTTGTTTTTTGTAGTTTTGTAAGTTTTTTTTTTCCTTGACCGTCATGGGTTTCCAGTCCTGCAATTCTGGAAGACAGAAAAATATTTTTTTGAGTGGTTTGTGTATGTAACAGCTTGCAACTTGATATCCTCATGCTGAAACATCAGTTTTTCCACATATATTCCTGCCCCTACATGTTTGTAGGCCTGAACCTAT
This sequence comes from Limnothrissa miodon, assembly GCA_017657215.1. Lineage (NCBI taxonomy): Eukaryota > Metazoa > Chordata > Actinopteri > Clupeiformes > Clupeidae > Limnothrissa > Limnothrissa miodon. The sequence goes on along the minus strand of JAGFZM010001537.1, from coordinate 113,748 downwards.
AGAGCTTTGTCCTTGCCATCGACACAGATTATTTCCATCTGCAGTGCAAAGGCTGTCTACAAGAGCACAGGGCAGACAGGGAGCAAAAACCGGAGGTAGTGATGGCCAGATGGTATCGAGACTTCGAATGATTTTTTAGCCGACGCTCCGTATCGAGGCGTGTGTCAAAATAGAGAGACCACGTGGCGTAATGTTTCAGGCCTCGGTTGCCAGTGCTTGCCGTGCTAGCGCGTTGAATCTAGTTTGATTTTGGCGGGACATCTCGACTAAAGATGTCCCACGGAGAATATACGCTCGTAAGTTTTTGTCAGTGGTTGGAGACAGTTTTTCAGAAGTGTTTTTTTTTTTTTTTTTTTGCGGTGGATTGCAACTTGTGCATTACTAAGACACAATGGAGATGAGAGAGAGGAAGTTTTCGCCTGTTTGGGAGTACTTGATCAGATTTGTCCCAATAAGGTGGGTTATGCAATAGTTTTAAAGGAGTGTTACTTAACATGTAAATATATTATCAGTAGCTTAATTTTGTCATATGTTAAATTTACTTATTCAGTATATCCATTGGTGAAATGTCAAATTTGTACTTAAGTGATATCTTAGAGCAACAACACCTCATCCATTTTGAGGCATTACCGTAGTGTGGTAGAACTGATTCTGATTGAAGGATGGAGTATACAGTAGGCCTATATGTATTATTTACTTACTGCTATTAAAGCTTAGTAAGTTGGTTTGTTCCCTTAGCTTTAGCTTCCAGGAAACAAGAGCTGGATCAGGCATTGGTTGACATGATTTTGTCACTTAACCTCTCCAGTTACAAAAACACGTCTTCACTGCTCCCATTTATCAGTTACAAAAGCACTTTATCACATGTGTACATTCATCACAATAATTTCACTCCTAATTATAATTTAAATATATATTATAATAATTATAATTTATTACTAGTATTTAAAGAAATTTACCACAATTGGTAAAGTGCCTGAAACTAGCATGGTGCAATTTTTTTTCTGTTATATTTATTCACCACTAGATGGCCTTAGTGAGCATTTGAGGCCTCATGAAATGAACCTTTTTGCAACACACTTTGGTGAAAAGCTTCAAAGCTCATCTTGCCATCACTAACCGGAGGAGGAACAGTTTGAAGTAAATGGGTAAAATGGTCAGAATGGGAGAATACACCCTAATAGCAACACAGTTGAGTGGCAGCGGTTAAAAGCAGTTCTTTGTTCTCTGTAAACGTGTAATGCAGAGGTACATAAACGAGACATAGGCCAACGTGGAAAGACTGAGGAAATTCACATCCCCATAAAGTTTTTTTTTCATGGCATACACACAAAGAAAAATCATAATACACACTTAAATAAAAATGCAAAAACCATACAGATAAAAGTTAGAATCTCTCATTCTAAAAAAGACAAGATTAAGAAAAAAGGGGGGAATACAGACTTGCCACTTTGCCTTTACACACCTGAAAATAATTAAGACTTTCCTCAATACCTAAAATGGCAACAGGTGTTCCACTAACCAAGAGTCTTTGCTGCTGTTTGCAGTTACATGTGTCTGTTACAATGCCAGAGGGTAAGATGGCGTGTTGATGGTGCCAAAAGATTATCTTATTTGTAGACTCTCAGCTCTCATCATCCTGTTTCTGTTTCTAGCAAAGATTGCAGATCCCTATGTGGCACCTCTTAAGGAGGATCTTGAGGAACTGTTGTCTCGTTTCCAGCAGATTGAAAGTGTCAGATTTGAACACTTCTCTGCAATCTGGAGGGACATGAAATTCTCAACTATTCACCAGTAAGTTGGCTTTAAAAGTTACATACATAAGTCAGAAATACAATAAAATTAATAATGCGTTCAAAATTTTAAACCTAATTAAAATTAGAATCCAAATGCAAGCCCCTTACCTAATCACCATATGTATGTAATCTGTTGCAAGTTAGTTCCTATATCCTAACTCTGGTAACCTTTCATCTGGCATTTGTGTTCATTTGTAGTGGCCTACCGTTAGGAACCGAGGCAAGGCCCTTCTCTAGGTTAGCGTTAACCTCAGCCTATGTTTATCTTCTGCCTCCCCACAACTTCCAGATGAGGGTGGGGGGACTCTACCTGCTCTACGGCCTTTATACCACTCAGCTGGCCTGGCCTCGAGTGGGTGTATGTGTTTTTCATTTCATGTTTGTTACTGTAATGTTTGTCATCGACACACATCACTTTGGACAAAAGCCTCTGCCAAGCGCTTTAACCATAACCCATATTGTCCTTGACTTCTGACCTTGAAATTGTTGGCACACATTGTTCAGCTCAGAATAACATTCTGACAGTTGTAATAACTTATTTCAGACATCTCTTATTTCAAGTGCATAATAACACCTCTTTGAACACATACTAGAAGTCATAATAAATTTGTGTTTTATGCATGTTAAGATCTCTGTGGCTCTGAAAGATTGGGATGACCTTCAGGCGTTTATACAGAGTGCATGGGAGGGACGACACTTGGATGTGATCTACATATACTGGAGGCTGGTGTCTATGAAGGCCTTCTTATACAGTGCGATGCCTGTTTCTGTACGCTGCCGTTTTACTATTATCTCAACTGTTCCCTCATGATCATAAATGCTTTCAACACCATTGTGATTAGATAAAAAATGTCTTCGAATGAAAAGGATTCTGTAATATTGTAGTATGACTGCTTTCTTAAAAATATTGAGGCTATATGAATTTTAGAATGCAAACACTTTAGCACTATTCTTACATAGCCAATGCACCTGCCTGGTGTGTATTTGGCTGTGTTGGGGGTGGTAATTCACCCCCAGTAACTTTGAAATGTATTAGAGTTTTGCACTGTTTGTCTCCTCCTAAAAACGCCATAAACTGGCCATCATAAGGACATAATTCTGTTGACCTGTAGTTGACCTATGAAAGAAGGCGGGCCATCTCTAAGCATCGTGATCAAGACCTGCCCACAGAACGTCCGGAGCGAGTGAAGACCTTTGTCCTCTCCAACACCACTAGGGTAGGATCCAGTCCCCTGTGCTGACTGAACCATCTTGGTTGTTCATGCACCTTACTGGGAGGCATACTGCCAACATACTTTTAAGCAGCCATTTTTTAAAGAGAAAATCAACACCATCAATTGCATGGTGCTATTCACATCCTGAACTAGTTTATTTAGGGATAAAATTTAGGGATAAAATCTCATCACCTGTGTGAGTAGTGGGTTCATCTCGAATGGTTCCAATGTATTACTGTGCATCAATAGTGCTGCTCTTTTATTGTGTGTGTGTTTGAGTGCAGGAACTAAAGCAGATCCAGGATCGCTATGAGAAAATGAAGGCCAACCTGTCTTTGACTTCCACGCTGAGGGCAACACGGCAGGATATCACCAAGCTTATGCTGGACTACGTTCAGGAGTTGGAGCCAGGGGAGTGCTCTGAAAAAGTTGTGGTGAGTTGTGGTCAGTTGTCCCAAATGGTCTTGCAGTTTTCATTTTTTTTGTTGTTTCTTTTTTACTCTCTAGAATTCTGGCAGTTCTTGGTGCTATTTTTGCTTGCATGCTGGCTCTTTGACTGCAGAAAAAAAGTATCTGATGCATTTTCTCGTTTTCAAGGCCAGTGAAGCTGGTGCTGAGTCTGCAGAAATCTCAGACAGGGAAGATGTGAGTCACACTCCTCTACTGCACTGCTTCAGAGCAACACAATCCTTTTGTTTTAATTTTTTTTATCTATGCACAGATCTGTGGACATACTTTTTGTTTCAGAAAAAAGTGCAATATAACACGCATCACGACTAATTCAAAGTCAACATGGTATAGAGCATATGGATGCAATATGGATACTTCTCAAATGATCCAGAGTTCTGTATTTAACTTCTTTTCTCTTCTTGTAGTCTTTAAAGCGGGCAGAACTGCTTGCTTCTATCAAATCCAAGTCATTTGAACTTGTCACAAAGGTAGGTGATTACTTCATCTATAAGCTATTGAGAAATACAAATTAATTTCTAAATTTTATTTATTATGTCCTAGAGCTGTGGTGTCTAACTCGATAAGCAGATGAACATGAAATGTAAAATATAGTGTTTTTTTTTTTTTTTTTTCACTCGACTGTGTAAGATGGTTAAGGAAGTGGACATTTATCTCCAGGCCTATCAGTAATGCAATATTATGTATGTATTAGTTTTTTTCAGCGTTGAATTGATGTTGAATTGCTTTTATTGTTCTTCTGCAAAAAAAATTGGATCTGTTGCTAGTCCTAGGACTTTCGAGACAGATAACGTTCCAACTCTGAAACGTCCGGGCTGACCTCGATCGGTGTGCTTACATTCATCTTTTTTATATCTCGTCGTTTGTCCGTTCAGCCGGTTTTTCAGAAAGCTCCACACAGTTTCTACCAAGACAATGCAAAAAAAAAAAAAGTCCCCCTACTAGGCCTTGGGCTAAGGTATTTGTAGAAAAATGAATGAGACACCTTGAGGAACCTTCTGTCAACAACTGTCTGAACACTAGCTTTAAATGTTGTTGTCTTCTGCAGGCATCCAAGTCCCGTCGCCATCGTCAGGTTGAGTGCGAAGTGACAAGCACCACCTCACCAGACCCCTACACCGACCAATTAATTCGCAAAAAGAAACGGCCACCTTCCTTGAGATCTCGCATCTGCCAAGCTTTTGGAGAAGGTAAGAGGAGTAGAAGTTGGGGTCAGACTGATGGATCAAATCACATTGCTGAGTGCACAAGCGCGACTGTTGAATGTGTCAATCCAATCTATTTCAGATAAGAGGGATGACCCAAAACAACACTGGCTCTTGAGTGCGGCTGTGTACGATCGGAAATGCCGTAAGTAACTACTTCTTTCCACCACCAGTAGGAGATATGGGAATGATCCCAGTTGCTGTGCATGCCATTTTATTAAGGAAATATTTGTTCTAAATTTGTGTCTTTCTATGTTTTAGTGAAACGGAAATCGACAAAGCCTAACTTTAAATGGCAGTAACCGGTGAGGAAAATCAACTCCTTTGAGTGAGATTTGTATCTAAACAGCCATGCAAAACATCTTATTTATGCGTACAAATTAAGTTGTTCTGGTGGTATGATTATTAGTGCACTTTTTTTTTTTTTTTGCACTTTTTCCAGTTTTAATAAAGTTTTGTTTGTGCTGCACTGCTAAACCTTTTAAAGCTTTGGCTTTGTGACTGCATGCTAAACCTTTCCAAGACCTAGTTTACAACTATAGGGTCTTTATAAGATTCTAATTTGGTGACTTTACTGCTCTTTGTCCTCAAAAAGACAGAACAGGAGAAACATCATTACCCCAGACAACAAATGAATTGGCACATCATATCAAACAGTTCAAATCACAGGTCACCAGTAGGTTAAAACATCTAACTGCCAGCGAGACCTTTATCACTATGCTGTATGTTGCAATCATTCCAGTTAGGAATGTGAAGGGTCCTTTTCTCTTTATTTTCAGTATTAGTTTATTAGCCTATTGAGTAGCCTACTGAAGAACATCATATCCCCAGTGTGAATAGTTACTTAGTAGTCAGGAAGGAAGGGCGTCTGACTGGTGAGGCAGGAAGCGTGTGTGTGTGTGTGTCATTAAATTATGATGGGCCAACGTCAGTCATTTTAAGGGAAACACATATGTCACGGTGAACTACACTAACGTTAATTAGAGCAGTTCCAGCGTTACAGCTAGTCGTTCACTGCCACTGACAGCCTTTCTAATCTTGGTGTTTGTTTATTGGCGCAACTTTTAGGGCTACTAAGCCCCTCCAAAATCCTTAAAATGTTCCTTATATCCTCTACCTGTTAACATTGCCTAAATCATTTTCTTTCCCTCAATGCAAAGACTATGGGCCAATCCCATTTCTAATTTCTACCCCTACCCCTTCCCCCTGCCCCTTGAAGCAGAGCAACAAGGGGTAGGGTTTGAAAGTCAACCCCTACAAATTGGGACACCCCTTAAACAATCGCATACATCATCAGTACTCTCCGGCAGCTATTACGTTGGCAACACTTTTTTAGCACGGACGCTCGCAATTCGTTCACAACTCAATGCTCCAACCGATCCCTCAAGTCACAAATAACGTTGCACTACTCATTGTATTAGTGATTTTTGTTCGTGTGCATTTTATGGAGAAAAGGACCATTACACATTGGAATAACGTTAACCGTTGTATTGTCTTAAGTTTAACATTTTAAACCATCAATAATGGAGAAAATACTAACATTTGTGAACTTTTCTGGAGATACGCAAGGCATTCTGGGAAATTTCTCATACCCCTCCGTTCGGAGTGTGCCTTTGAAAAATCTCCGTTTGGAGGGGTATATAGCCCTACCACTTACCCCTACCCCTCTGTCTTAACGGAAATTGGTACACCCCTACCCCTACACGTGAAAGCGCAAAACGGAGGGGTAGGGGAAAGGGGTAGAGCGAAGGGGTGAAATGGGATTGGGCCTATGTATGCCTGGAGCTTTTCTCTTATGCTTCTTTCGCCAAATGAAGATGCTCATAAACACCCCTCAGAGAGGCTAAACGTTTTGTTATATCACCTCTCTAACATTCAAGTAAAATAAGAACACATTGACAGCAGACCAGACTTTGGGAGTCTTTTTGCCAGCTCTTTTTGCCAGCACAGAATACGCCACAATGTTTACAAACGTTTAGTCTATGTTACAAACACAGAAAGCAAGTATTTCTCAGGCACTAGCGTTTACATCTTCTCTGATCACTTGTCAAAACAAAGCATCAGGGTCTTCGTCTACAGGTGGAATCTTCACTAAAATGAACTGGGAAGGAACTGCTCACGTCTTGTAGTGTGTGTGTGGTGTAGTCCCGCCTTTAAAAATCTTATAATATTATAAAATCGTATAGTGTGGGGCCAGCTTAAGCATTGCAAAAATTGTGAATTTCCAGAGCGTTACTCCACACTCGGAAATCGACTCCTACGGACTTTCCCCTAAAGATGGCAGCTAAAGCAGCAACATTTCTAGAAAGGTACTGGCTCGTTAAAATTCATTCTGGACCACATTTGGCTTTATGGTACTCACTACCATGTAAGTGTAATGTTGTTTGGAACTGTAGAAGAGGTATAAAAATAGCGTTTTGTAGCGGCGGAAATGATATGCCCTGGTCACTTCCAGGCTAACAAGTTTTGGCTCAAAAGGGTAAAATATAACTTTCTCAAAACACATCCGAATGACATGATTTTGATGTCAACACAACGTATGTACTCCCAATCATCCGTAAATGATCTAAAGTTTATTTTACTCCGGATAATTCCTTTAAAATCTAAAACATCATTAAGTTGTGAAGTTAATGCCAGTTAAAGATTAGGGATTGGCAACTAGTGAGTACATTGGGATTTGAATAGTGGGACCATAGACTGTATACAGTCTATGAGTGGGACATCACTGCTTTTTTTTTTATTTTTTATAATTTGCGAAATAACATGCACCAGCAGATGGCAGTGTTGCTGTGTCTGAGTTTTGTGCGATCAATTTTTAGTCCTGCAATACCTGTTATAATGCAACAGTAGCCTTTAGCTGTCCTATTATTTCTTTACACTGCCTTTATAATATCATCTGTAGATTCTAACTTCTAATGCAGACATTATTTATTTGTGTTCATATATTAATTATAGCCTATACACATACAGCCTGCCACCAGGAGCAATTTGGTTTTCAGTGGCTTGCTCAAGGAAACTTTGATGGGGTCAGGTAGAGTGGTAGCCTGGGCCCTCCCATACTTCCTGTGACGCTACATTCAATTTTGCTAGCAAGTCAGTCTGGCCAGGCTGCTGTTTTAGAGGAATTATTTTTCCCAGAATAGTGGGCACCAATGAGAAACGAGCTTACGCATACGTCATCGGAATGAGTGGTCTGATTCGTCAAGTAGTATACAGAGGCATCTGATGGACGCAGGTTAAGCCCGCCTCCCAGAAGACGTTTAGTAATGTAGGATGGCCAGACTAAGCTCCCATGAGCTTTGTCGCGCAAGCCAGGCTAGTAGAGTGGGGCTGGAACCTGCAACCTTGCGGTCAACGAACGGCTCCTCTACCACCTGCGGCACCACCGCCCTTTTGATGACCTCCTATGGCTTGACTACTGTGTAATGGTTAGCACTCTGGACTCTGAATCCAGCGATACGAGTTCAAATCTTGGTGGAACCTCTGCCTAAACGTGCAAAGGGCTGGACCCTCGAATGGGACTGAAATCTTAAAGAAAAGAAAAAAAAAAGAATTTCCCCTTGGGGATCAATAAAGTATCTATCATATAATAATGAGGGACTATAGCTTGAAATTATGATTCTCAGTTAAAGGAGACGTCCTGTGTGATTTTGACCTGGGCTGTACTGAAAGATGTTACCGAGTACAAAAATATATCCAATTCTGACCTCCAGTCACCCCCAGCACTCCGCATTTTACACAGAAGCATGGACTTGCAAAATCATGTGAAGCAGGCAAAAGTATTATGATTCATCAAATTAATGAAATTATACAACGAACACAACAACAACAAAAACATGCTGTTATCAAAGAAAATACCAGGACGTGTCTTGCGATCAAGTCTACTGGCCTCAGTAAAACCTGCATGGCTTGTTGCTACAGCTTAGTTACATGCATGGAGGAGCAAAAATCAATGTAGACTTTGTACTGCATACTTGCAAAATGGCACGTCATCAAGCTAAATATTGAATTGAAATTCGTTCTCCTTGTGCCTAAACGTTTTGGCCAGGCGGGTTCATTTTCTCCCTTCTCCTTACTCGCTCCTCAAAATACGCCTTGCATTAACATTGATTTCATTAACAAGCTATTCCGCTTTTGATCTCTTCCTCAATTTCCACTGGTGAACCTTTGAAAGTTGGAGCTCTTTGATCACAGTAAGGCCAAGCAACACCCCTCCTTCTTTAGTGCACCCCCACCAGCTCCTCATCTCCCACCAGGACCAACTCCCCCTATAGGGCCCTGTCAGCTGGCTCTCCAACCTTTCTCTAGGTCACTGCATTGATCTGTGGCTCTCTCGCTCTCTCTTCTTTGGTGAATAAAAATCCCTGTTGTAATGTGAGTTTCTGTCTTTTTATTACTTGTTTTTTTTTTTTTTTCTGGGAGTTGGAACTTATACCAGTGCCATTTGGGCTTGTTAAGGGGGAGAAAAGAAATGTGAGTAATCCCTTTGGAATAGCTACGGAATGGAATTCCAGATAGAATTCCTTGTTCAAAGAGTGTACGAGCTGTGGTGACATTTTATTCTAAACAGATGAATCCCAAAAGGAGATATTACTCTTTACAGGCTCTGGCAAAGAATTCTTGTGTCTCAGTAAAATAAATACTCTTGAATAATGTGATTTGTAGGTTTTCACATACTGAAAAACAGAAAAATGCAGTCATTACAGCTCCAGAACAAGTCTGTTTACTTTTCAACTAAGAAACATATCCATTAATTTTTACCTTTGCTTTGTTGAATTAGGAGAGGTTGTGAATGACCAGAGAGAGCCACCATAAGAGCCTAAAATGAGACAAAATTTTATTTATAGTATTCTCCTTTATCTCTAGCGCACTCTCACCCACATGAAAGGGCAGATGTTGTTTTTTTGTCTCAAAGGTCAGATTAGGATTTCCAAATTGATAGATAGATAGAATTTATACATGTGTGTGTTAATTCCTGTTCTAAATTGTTTTTGACAATTGTCTAGTTGTTAGAGTGTAATTACTGAGTGGATGAATGACCGCTGATTGTTGGCTAAACCTTGAATACTGTAACCTATTCTTGACAAATCAACTTTTAATGCAGGTCTAAATTCACTTATCACTGGCCGAGAAAGCCTCTAATGAACTCACAATCAATTATCTTAGTCCCGTCACAGATCATGACCACTTTCAGTCATGAACTGTAACAAACCTTCATTAGGTGATTAGGCCTTCTTTAAGCAGGGCAAAGAAAAAAACCTTTTTTTTAATCTTCTTGTGGTCTAAATTTGCACTCTTATATGGTGGATATTAATTTGGCATCATATTAATCCCAGGATTTTATATAGAGCCATGTTATTCTAATGACTTTAGGGATAAGTTAATAGTTCCCCCATAGTTCATCCATACTCTGAAATGCCAAGCATTTAGGTCTACATCATCACGGCCAGGAATCTTTGCCATGCAATGAAACTGTAGGGGCCTAATTGATTTCACAGTATGGCCTACAGAATTAAAGACATTGGGATTCTTATACTCTGTGCCCAGAAACAGTCTTCTCGTATAGTCTTACCAGCTAGCGAAATCATGTCTTAAAAATCCTGCCAAATACGGTCGGACTGAGATATCATAATAGCCATTTGATTGCTATGGCTCAGGGCAGGGCTATTCAATTATTTCATTTGGGCCACATTTCAGAACCAAGATCTTTGTTGGGCCGCACATTTTCAGCAGTCATTAAAAATTATGACCCTTTTCACAAACTAAAACCATTTAAATTTTTTACCCTTAAAATGGACGACATTGGATACTCAACATTGAAAACAATCTAAAAAAGATTGAGAATGCATGCAATTTATATTTGGCCATATATCTCTAAAATTAGGTGGGGTGGAGGAGGAGGCATTAACTAGCTTGGTTTTTTTCTCATATTCTGGGTGCGTTGGGAAATAGGCTACAATCTGCCACTATGATCATAGAATAACACTCCACAGTTTGATAAAGAGGAGCTTGTTATTTTTCTGTTACCAAACAAACGGTTTCTGATAGATCAAAATGAACATTTTGAGCAGGTTAAAATAGCGGTTACTGTTTAAATCAGTTACTTGCCCGGTGGACAATGATTTTGATAGTTTTTTCTACCTGCCAATTATGAAAAGTGAACCTGACAAAGCAACAGCGAAACGCGTTGTTCATATTAAAAAATGCAAAATTGAGTACATTAGCGTGCGGTGATTTTTTTCACTTTAGCAAATTTTATGGATGACTGCACATCACCTGCACCTAAAAATCATACGGCTGTGCACAGCGACCCTATTCTTTAAAGTGCCAATTATGAGCTTTAATTCATTAATCAATCCATGGTCTATATTTTCTAAAAACGTCGTCCAGCAGTACAGTAGCACTGTTTTCATTTAGACTGTCGTGTCGTCACGCTCTGCTGCTCTCGCCCTTCAGCCAGAGTGGCCGGTGTACGCTCTAAACACGCTCTAAACATTTCGAAAGTGTGACTCCCTGAATAAACGAACGACAATTCTATCCACACTCTGAAAAGTTTTAAAGGACCAGAGGGTACTCGTAGAGCTCGGAGTGTCAGTTTACGAACGCACCTAGAATGCAGACCCAAGTTACGTTCTAGAGGCTCATGAATGGTGTTTAACTTTCATTGCTGGAGCGTCCGGGCCGCATGTGCGACATGCACAACAGACAGACTTAGGAAGTAATTTGTACCCAGGGCCATACAACTCTACAATGCTTCACTGAAAGGAAAAGGAGAGTTGGACTTCTCTGCATAGTCTATCTGCACCTGAACACTCTTATACACTTACAAGACATTTTTCTACAATACTGTGTATTGTTGACACTGACTAGGGACCCTACTGGCTACATTAGCCCACATGCACAACTCCTCCTCACACTGTAACTTTATACTTGACCAATAACAATAACTGTAACTTGATACTTGACCTGCATACTTGATTGATGCATGAACCTGTGTATGACTTTATAGACTTATCCTTGCACTATGCTGTTTTATTGTCCATTTTACATATGCACATATTTATTACTGGTCAATAGACTTTTAACCTTGCACTATTGCACTACTGGACTCATTTGCACAACTACCTTGACACACACCCCATACTGTACCTCAGTACATTCATGGCATCTCTACCCATAGTATTTGTATTCTATTGTTATTTTTAGTAATGTTGATCTAGTCATGTTGTTTTGTTGATCTGCTTCTTATCATCCTGTGTACACTGTAGTATATGTTGTGTGTGATTTTTTTTAAGCTGCTGGAACCTTGAATTTCCCCTTGGGGTTGGGGATCAATAAAGTATCTATCTATCTATCTACGTTGAATAGTCCTGGCTCAGGAAGAAAAGGGGACCTAGTCTCCTACGTCATCGTTCTTGCGCGTACTCGTGCTTCTGTCAGATCATTCTGCACGGGCAATGGTCGCCCATAGTCGAGAGGGTTAGGATGACAAGCATAATTCTCCGGTTCGTAGAACAGTCGGGTGCAACCTCCACGTAGATCCGCGTGCCGATGACGATCTAGGCCTTGAATAATAAACGAAATTCATTTGACTAGTAGACCTACCGCTAGAAGATTTTAATGCGCGCATGTAAGTCCGTTAGCCAGCTAACATTAGCTTCGCGAGCTAGTTGAATGCTTCAAGGCAGAGCCGCAGGAGCATAGACGCCCCACTCTAGACTAGCATTAGACACGACGTTGCGTCTTTAATCACATGCGGTTTTCTTTGGTTTTCACTTACAACCATGGCGACTGACCTTATAAAGGACTTTATTCGCCTTTGCCTGAACCTTCAGGACCCTCATCATGTGGCAAGATTTCAGAAGCTTTGCGGAGTTAGAGGAACCTTCCCCAAAAAATCTGCCAGGATAGAGGATAGTGATTGTGAGACCTCTCCCAACGGTGCTTGTGCCAAACAGTGTACTCCAAAGAACACAGAAGACCTTCGACAGAGAAAAGACACAAGTTCGGAAACTTCCAAACAGGAAGAGTGTTCAAATGGCTTGCTCAACGGCGCTGCGATGCCTGAAGAGCTAAATACTCTGTCCGAACACGGTTCAGAAGCTGACGGCGATGAAGGGGAATCGAAGGAAACTGTCAAGCCACTTCGCAAAAACTCCCTGACTGGTGATGTCGGACAGGAGTTTATTATTGAGAACAAGTTCCTCTTTTATCTGTTTACTTTTGGAACAGAACTGGGCAATGAGATGTTCTTCATCGTGTTCTTTCCCTTTCTCATGTGGAACGTTGATGCCTTTGTCAGCCGGCAGATTATCGTAGTGTGGGTGCTGGTGTTGTTAATCGGACAGTCCACTAAAGACCTCGTCCGCTGGACACGTCCAGCTTCACCGCCGGTGGTCAAAGTCGAGGTCTTCTACAATTCTGAATATAGCATGCCCTCCACCCACGCTATGACTGGAACTGCACTCCCCTTCTCACTTTTCATGCTCACATATGGTCGCTGGCAGGTAAGAAGCAAGAACGCATCGGTTCCAAGCCTTACAAAAACGAGCGATAAATGATAAACAATCGTACACATAATCAAACAGTCCCCTCATGGTCGTCAGCAGGGATTATAGAAATACATCTTATGTTAGTTATGGTTTGTTATCCAGTTGTTGTGAGATAACCCCATATTCAGATAGCTAGTATAACCCCATATTCAGATAGGAAATCCTTTCATCATTACACTTTCACTAAAATACAGTTGAGATGCATTAGGAGTAGGCTACCTATGGTGGTATAAAGTGTATTTCAAAAGCAGTCTTGTTTGTTGCTTTAACCATCCAAAACACGCGCCAACTCATGGTGCAGTTTTCCTCTAAGAGGCATGGTCGCAAGGATGCCAGGGGGTTCCTTGCCAAAAATTTCATTCACACGCACAGAAAAAAGGTATGCGACGTCATATCCTTGCCTGTCATCTGCTTTAAACATCCACTAAACGAAGAAACGTGCTGAAATTGTGCACAGTTTTTGTTTCTTCAGAATTTCCAGGACTCAGAATCATATACCTTGTAATCAGGCCTAAATATTAAACACTTTATTGAATTGATGATTTCTGCACTTGAAAACATTACTGTCAAAGGTGTCTCTCACCAGTAGGCCTATTAGAACATTGTCAGGGGCAAAAGAAAAAGTGTGTATAGGTGATTAGGGTCTTCACGTGTCAATACCAGGTGTTATGGAGAGATGGTTCTAGCCTAGCTTGTGAAGCATGGTTTACCCTGCACTAAGCATGTGAAGCATGGTCTGCCACAGATCCCATACTCAGGGAGTTCTCAGGTCAACAGCTGTCTATTAAATTATTCTTTGTATCTGGACAGAGATACAAAAAATCAGACAAAAATTTCTGAGGATGCAGGTGTGTCTAAAGGGTCAATGTCTAAACAAAACAATGACATTAAGCTATGATAAGATGCTAAGTTTTCCTCCTTTGCCTTCGAGTAAACGTGTGTTTTACATTAGTTCCCTATGTCAGGGTCAAAGGTACAGTCAGAAAAAAGCCAGTTGGCCAGACTTGGAATTCAGAACACAACTAAACCCTTTTTGAAATTCATTCGGATCCAAAACACCGTCCTGTTTAGCAGTACAGTGATGTTTACAAATTCTCCCTTGCTTTGCAAATTCCTCTCTTTGTTACCTCCCTCTGTTTGAGATAGCTTTGGGTGTAAAGGTTGGTGCACTTCTTCACTGTGTTGCTTTGTCTGCTTGGCCATTGCACAGCCTGAGACCATATGAGGCCACAAGAACAAGAGGGGTGATCAGGTGATAACACACCATGTCTTTTATCTCAAGGGGCAGTAAGTTCCTCATTTTGGTTCAAGAAAGTTCACAGAAAAACATGGGTGTGTGATCCCCTAAGAAACAGTGGCATGAGAAGCCACGCCTCAGGTCTCTGTGATTGGTGGAAGATGGCTCTGGCCATGCGGTGGGAAGGTAGATGCACATGGATACACACAGCAATGGATGAGTTGAGTTGATAAAGAACATGGTCAGGACAGTGTGCTCAGATAACCCTGTTTTAGTTGCCCTGTCACCTGTATTAGGGGTCTAAGGCAGTTTGCTTGCCTCCTTTGCTCTTTTGCTCTGTATCAGTTTTTCTCTCACACTCTTGTTCTCTCTCCCCCCCCCCCCCCCCCCCCCCCCCTCTCTCGCTATCTCTCTCTGAGGCAGTTTGCTGGGGGTGTTGCTTGTCTCCCTGCACACTGTCAAAAAAAATAAAACGCAGTAAAAGGCAATTGTTGTCTGACATGTCGTTACGTTCCAATAAAGTCATGGGTTAGCTCTTTCCTTAGTGCCTTGTATATTTTCAAATGGTCGAAAAAGAGTGCCCTCTGCTCCACCCTGGCCCTGTTACCTTTCTTTCACAGTCTGCCATATCAGGAAGCCAGAAACAATGTCCCCCGCTTGGCTTTCCGCCTTCCCAACGCTCTTTGGCAATTCCCTCATAAGGCCAAAAACACATGGATCATAAGCTAAGATAAGCAAAGTTTATGAGTTGGGTGAATGGACAATGAAATTTGAAATGTTGGCAAAACAGTAGTGGATTTGGGAGCGTAAAAGAGAGTGGGGCATTATTGGAGATTAAGCCCCTTGTTGGCATACCTGTCAAGCTGAACCTGGTCTTCACTTACGTGTTCTGGTAATACAGGTTCACAGATAATCAGGTCTATTCACATGTTGAATTTGCGTGGGGCTAACCTCAATCTGTTCCAGAATGTTTCTTGGCCGCTTGCTGGAGATATGAGATTTACGCGCCTGTTTGCATTTAGTAGAGCTTACCACTGACCCCATAGCAGCAGATGGTGAAGAAAATGA
>JAGFZM010001537.1:81399-98198 GCA_017657215.1 Limnothrissa miodon | reverse complement strand
AGAAGAGAGACTGTTAGGCGAGGAAAGAGGGAGAGAGAGAGGGAATGTAAGAGTATGATGGACTGCCGAAGGGCCAGTTAGGCGGCAAGCATATATAACAGATACTGCAGGAGTACATTATTCACTTCATCATCCCCCATCATCACCCAGCTGTGCAGCATTCAGAGAACTGGGTCAGGACTAGTGTGGCAGAGTAGGATCACAATTGGCCAGTGGGTCATCTGGTCCCGCCCCAGTCAGAGTTAATTGGCCGAATCAGGATAATGTTAACCAGTCACACAGCTTAAAGCTCAGATCTGTATGAATGGGTGGGGGGCTGGGTGGGGAATTGCATTAAACAGATTTAATGTATGCTGTGAATGCAGAGCTGAAGGCAACCAACAGGAGTGACTGCAAGGTCTGCTGGCTTGAAGAACGGCTTGTAAATGTGTGTGTAAATGTACAATTGCGCTCCCTTTTTAACACATGCTGTGGGCAACAATGTGTGTGTGCATGTGTGTGTGTGTGGGCGTGTGTGTGCATGGATGTTTGCTGATGTAGTGTGCAGGTCTGCTGTCTTCTAGAAAAGAGGACGGAGGCAGTTATCTGCCCAAGCAGAGAAACAGGAATGACACGTCCAAGGGTGTCTATTGAATTTCTGAGAAAGCAGCAGGCTTGTGAACAGAGAGAGTTCCTGAAATAGGAGTGAAAAGACTTGCTTGAGGATCTTGCTAACTGGCGTGTCTCTACCCATCTGAGCTCCGATCTGGGTTATTGATTTAGTGTTCCCTCTTGTAACACTGTGGGAAAGATTACGGCTTGTAAATGATTGTGTGTATCTGTGTATCTATGTGTGTGTATGTTAAAGGTGCTCTGCAGATGCTGCAGGATTTTAGCACCATTTCATTTTGGTCTCAAATTGTAGGAATCTCCTCTTGATCGGCTAGCTTTCTGCCCCCTGAATACATTGTGAAAAAAACCTGATCTCTCACAAGGGGATCTGAACTTAAACATAACAAACAACTGCAACAAGCTGGTTGGGGTAGGGGTGGGAGGTAATGCGCATCCCCTACCATCTTGTTGTCGATTGGTTGGCCGTGGTGTGGTGTGTTTAGGTTTGTTTGAGTGTTTGTTTGAAGATTACATGTTGTACAATTTGAACCAAAAATATAATTGTGATAAAATCCTGCAGCATCTCATTGAGCACCTCTTAAGTAAACTTGACTTTAACTTAGCAGGCACTTTTTTATCTACATTGACACAAAATTCACTTTGTGGTATTAGAAGTTTGAACTGGGCATCCAAGTGAGCAACATAACAGATGCTACATCACTTCTGTCACCTTACGGATCTATGCAGATACACACATAACATAGCAATAATCCGCCTGTGTGTGCATACGTGTATGGGTATGTGTGTCTTTGCAATTCAGGTTTCTTCAGGCCATTTTGCTGACGCAGTGTGTTGCCTGCCTGCCTGTATGCTGTGATCAGTGAGCAAAGTCCAGCACGGGCCACATCACCCTCTCACGTCTTTCCCCTCAGCTTATCTCTTGTTCTCTAACTGGAGTACCAAGGGGGCCCCCGCATCATAGCACACCTCGATTAGTTACAGGTTTCATCTAGCTCATCACGCCATGGGTGGTCAAGGTCAAACCCTTAGATAAGTTCGATAAGTTTCAGGGAAAACAAAGAAACAAAGAGATTGTCACCAAGGACAAGCCTCAGATTGGGCTGGAGTGAAAAAAAAGTAGGAGACGCAGTAAGCTTAGGGGAGGGAAGTGAGAGAGAGAGAGAGAAAGTGTGAGGTAAGAAGAGTGAGAGAGAAAGTGTGAGGTAGGAAGAGTGAGAGAGCGAGTGAGAAAAAAGCTGAGTGAGTGAGAAGCAAGAGAGCAAGTTAGAGAGAGAGAGAGAGAGAGAGAGAGCAGCCACGAAGGAGTAAATGAGAGTGAGGGAGGAAGATGAGAGAGAAAAAGAATACAAGAGAAAAACAGAGCGAGGGATAGAGAGATAGCTCTCCAAGAGAGAGCTCCAACTGGAAGGTGGTATGAGAGGCTCTCATTTGTCCCCAAACATGAGCGAAGGATAATGTTTATGCATAGTGCTGGTCTTCAGCACTCCTGTTACAGACATGACTGGCCCACACCAATGGGGGGAAAAATAAATACATTTAAAATCCGTTGTAATGGGCTATTGAGTTCCTGTGTTGTTATAATGCTCGCTGTGTACATTAAACTTTTGTCTCGGCCATACTAATCACTCAACATAATGCTAACCATAAGGAAAGGCTCTTGGCTTCTTTGGTGTGCATGACCAGGAGGAGGTGTTTAGCTTGGCCTGTTTTGTCAAGCAATAATAATTCATTTGTTTAGTTTTGATAAGACTTCTACTGTTACATACAAATATTGTTTTGCATACATAATACTGTTACAAAGCCATGTCAGTGCTGCAGTGCAAGATGAGATCAAACACGTCTGGAACAATAGCACGCGGTTGTCACCCCTTCGCTGGAGTTGCCGTTCTTGCACACATTTTTAGTGTGTAGCTCAAGCCACACACAAGGTTTCAAAACATGGCCCCATGTGTCATAACAACACAATTCCTCCCAAGCCTGTAATTTGACTTGAGTGTTTTAGAACTGACTCACTGCCTAGGCCTTTTACATATTTGTGTCCCGTGTTTGTCAGTGCAGGCCAGTGGGAGACGACTTCAGTGCTGTGATGGCAGCATGCAGGAGACGACAATAGCACAAGTGTTAAGTGGGAGGAGATAAGATCACAGAGCTCCTGCCAAAAAGCACTATTTTAAAGGCCAGTGTGACAGGCGGGAATGTGTACTCTTCTCCCATGTGGCAGTAAACGAGCACACTCACAAACTCTCACTTTCTCACACACATAATCTTAACACACACAATCAAGCAGGTACGCAACAACCTTCTTCAACTGCCGTCGTCTAATTCGTATGTCTTCCATTCAACAAGATTTAGATAATATGTTTCTCTCCTTTGCTATTACTGGGAACCTGCCCATTGAATACCTCTTTTGATTCCTATACCATAGGTCCTGTTTGGACGGTTGTTGGGTGGAGCAAGAGTGCAAACTTTGACCTCCAGGTCTCTCTGGATACTTTTTGGAGTTTCTCAAGGCCAGAGTCAGAAGTCGGGCTGCAGGAAGCTACTAAAGAGGACGTGTGCACGTGCAGGTGCTAGCGTAGTCACCTGTTAACTTCTTGTGACGCAGCAGCAGTGCAGTGTGCTGCTTTGTTTGTGTGCGCACTCTCACTTACTCTCTGTGTGATAAAAAGTCCAATTCCCTTTATTTAGCATTATGACGCACATACAGCCTGACTGACAGTTCTAAGACAGTGCAGCCAGAATTAGTGCCCTAGACTCAATAGGATGAAATCCTGTTCATTAGGACTTTACTGTTATAACACTGATTATAATAGCCAGGCGTACTGGGGCTTTAGCTGGTGTGAATGTGTTGATGGATGAATTTACCACCTTTGTAGGCGCAGACCTTCCCTTTATTTACATGGGTTGTGATATACCCATGGTGGGGTATTGGGTTGAATGCTCCAATGTTGAATGACAAAGTGGTAAAAATTGCAGCTCTCATTTCGGTATCATCTGGTTGTGTCCCTCCTGGATGGGTTATCAGACACTGCCTGCGTGGTTCTTTTGGAATCTCCGCAAAGAGCAGTCATTTACACCGAAATGAGCCACTTAATTATTCATGCCACTACAAAGCTGGTAAATACAAATCAAAATGTTAAATGTTGCCTCGTTTGCCCTTAACACACCCATGCACCCACTCACCCAAACACACACACACACACACACACACACGCACGCACCTATACACACATAGACATTTTGTGTTGATTTCCAGACACTTCACAGTTGATTGAACATGACCAGGCACTTCCAGAGCTCACCTCAGCTGAGGTCTTTGGCACCTTGTCACTGGGTCACAAAATGGCCAAAAGCCTGGCATGCTCTACACATGATACAGTTGGCCTCGTGCCCTCACCTCGGGCACCTGGCCGATACATAAATAAGCCCTCTGTCTTTATTGACTGACTCTTACTGCGGTTTGGAGGTCCGATGGGCAAAACATGTCCTTGGTGGTGCAGAATAAACCTTTCACCCCCTTCCCCAAAAGTTAAGTTAAAGGCTAATTCTGGAGCATTTCAACCCATAGCTAACACGCTACAGTAGGGCAGAAACTCTCTGTCACTTCCTTTCACCTTGCATGCCAGTTAGCACAAGCTGCCCTTTTGCAGTTTGGTGTGTGTTGTAACAAATGTAGGCTAACCAATTTTCTGATTCTTTTTCTCTTCAGCTTTTTGTTGACCGCAAACAACAGCCTGGTGTGTTAAAATCGGTAGAAGAATTAGTATTAAACAATTTCTGTGCCTGTCTGTACCTGTCTATAATTTTTTGTATAAGATCTGGGGCACATTGTGTCTGGGTGTGTGTGTGTGTGTGTGTAGCTGGATATCTCAATCCACCTCTGCACAAAATCGTGCGTCAATGTCTTCCGAGAATTCGTAGATTGCGTTGTTACCAAGAAATGCATTCATTGCATTACCACAATGAACTCTGACTTTATCTTTCTAACTCAGCCTTATTATCTCTTTCTCAATCCTTTGCTCTCCTCCTCTCTCTTTCTCTCTCTGTCCCTGCAGGAGGTCATAAGTGGTTTCCTCTACAGTGTTCTCATCCTGGCCGTCTTCCAGCCGCTGCTGGGCAGCATTGACCAGTACTACCTGTCCGGCTCGTACGCGTCCCTGGTCATCATCGTCCTGCACGTCAGCCTGGGCCTGCTGGCCTTCTCACTGGACACCTGGAGCACGTCCCGCGGGGACACGGCCCAGGCCCTGAGCACGGGCGCCGGCGCTGCCCTGGGCTCCAACCTCAATCATCTGCTGGGTCTCCAGCCGGACCCCCCTCTGGAGGCACTGCCCCTTACCATGCCCGTGGTGGACGGTACCCTGCTGGGCCGGGCGGTGGCCCGTCTCCTGGTGGGCGTGGCAGTGCTGCTGGCCACGCGGGCAGCCATGAAGGCGTTGACCATCCCGCTGGTGTGCCGCGTGTTCAGCGTGCCCTTGGACGACGTGAGGCGGGCGCGGCAGCACTCGGGCGTGGAGCTGTCCTACCGCTACCTGGTGTACGGCACGGTGGCCTTCAGCTGCGTCTTCCTGGTGCCGCTACTCTTTGACCACCTGGGCCTGTCTTGATGCAGCTGTCCGTCCGAATCTTTTTAAAGCATCCCACCTTCACCCCACACACCCTACACCTGCACACACACAAACACACACACACACACACACATAGTGTCCCGCTCTCTTGCCCCATTCTCCTACAGCCTGCCTCAGTGATCTCCAAACTCCCTGACCCTTTTGCATAAGTCCAGAAGGTTTTAGAGTAGCTTGTGGCGCCTCCTTTATCGCTCGTATCAAAGAACTCCCGTGTAGTACACCACAGGAAGCCCTTCGGGAGCTTCACCAGAGAAAAGCAAAAATAAAAACAAAGACGACTGAAAACAAAAAGCCAACTAAGCCAAAATAGTTCAGAGAGAGTGTATTTCAAGACGTTCTTGTTTTTCTCATTGTTTTTAAATTGTTGTTTTTCATTTATGTTGCTGGCAGTCAACCAGCTGAAGAAGTCAGAAAAACCTGTCGGGTCTGCCAGAACTTTAAATGAAATTTAAAGTCTATTGCTTCAGTCGAGCATTGGTATTGATTTGTAGGCCGAGATGTGCCTCTTGAGGGCACCTTGCCTAAGGGTGTATACTGGACATGATTATTGTGAGTGCCTTGAAGTGCTTGCCCCTCAGAGTGTAAATAAGGAGCACCTTGCCTCTTGTGGCCACCTGTATACAACCTTGAGGCCTCTAGATTTGGAACTGTCCCCGGCCTGAGCCCCTCATATCTATCACCATCCCCATCTTAGACACCTTCCGCTTTCAAGAGGCCCTTTCTCGTCGGGATCACCCACCTCTCGTCGGGATCACCCACCCCTCGGCAGAGCTGTTCTGTTGCATCTGATTCCTGTTTGTTTGACCAGATCCTTCCTTGATCCTGTCACCCCCTCACACACACACACACACACACACACACGCATACACACTGCGGCTACACACCCATCCTGCGTCATTGTGTTGCTCTCCTGCCCATCCCCCAGACTGTCCCCCCCCCCCCCCCCCCCCCCCCCCCCCCCCCCCCCCCCTCCAGACAATGTCCTGGCTCCCTGCCCACTTCTTGAAACACAGACTCTCCCTGACTTTGTCCATTCTAGTTCCCTTCAACACAAACACACACATACACATACACACACACACATACTCAAATGTGTGGAAACAGGCTGTGCTTTGGGAAGGGTGTATTGGACATCTGGGACTGGCCAGTCTGCTGTATGCTGTATATTCCCTGCTTTGTAGATACCATAGACCATTGTGAGCCTCCCCACTACTCATTGTGCTGTTGCGGAGCTTCCAGTTCCGTTTGTTGTTGTAAGCCAAAATATGTCCACTGTGGGAAATGGGGAACTGTTCCAAAGGCAAGTGGCAGTTAAAATATGTTTTGGAGGTTTAAGTTTGAAATGTGCGTAGAGTTTGTGCAGTTTGTGGCTGGAGGAACCAGAAGTTGGGAGCTTTCCAGGACCACACGTTTGAACTTCCTGCCTGGGCACATTCCATGAGGGCCACATTTGGAGTAAGGAGCAGAAGAGCTGTGGAAAGTGACTGCTACCACAGGGGGTTCATGGGAAATGTAGTCCTAGACTCCGGCACATTCATGACTTGTTGAGGAGTCAAGTAACATCGTGCGTATTGTGGGCAACTGCCTGTAGAGATAAGCCTGTGAAGTCTGTACACACTGGGTTTTACCTGTAAAGATAATTACTATTAATATGATATGCTTTATGGAACAATAGGCAACAATTCAACAGTTCCCCAACCGTTGTATGTTATTCTATTTTATATTTTATTACCATGTGTATTGTAATTTGGCTGACTGGGAAATTCTCATCTACGTTTGCACAGTACTTGTGTTATATGTGTGATTTTCAGTAATGATCAGTATTTGTGCCACAGTGTGCACCCCTCATATCTTTCTTTTTTTCTATAAACATGCCTGGGACTCGTTAGGCCCTGATGGACAGTATTAAAGCCGTCAAGATGAGATTCTGAAAAGTCGGAGATGAGGAAATGACTCGCATGAAAACATCTTGTGCTCCAGTTTTGACATCTTCCTCATGCACCTTGTGCGCTTATGTCATCTCCCTTTGTCTTTCAGTTGTGCTCTCTCCTACATTTATTTGTCTCTACTTCCCTCCTGCCTGCTTCATGGCCTGAAAGAGTCATTTCTCATCAAGACTTTCGACGTGTCATTGTTTTTTTTTTGTTTAGTTAATGTGCACTTTTTTGTCTCTATAGGCAGGTAGTGGGAACATTTCTTCAAGCCTGACTAAGACCTATTTTGTATGGGTAGAAATGTATGTGGACAAAGGCATTTATGGCTTGAAAGGGCTACCTAATATATAAATACTGTATATATATATCTTTATCTAGAGAATAAAAAATCTGTACTAACCATAAAATGATTACACGTCTGCTAATTTAAGTCTTGTTTGTGATGTATTGGCAACTAAATTGAGGCAATAATTTATGCTGTGGTCTGTGTTAATTCTGATAAAAGAAAGAAATGTGTACAATGCCATTTTGTATGAGTGTGTGCGTGTGTGTGCGTGCATAAATATGTGCTGGCTTACAGATGTTTTCGGTTGACAGTGTGTTTACTTTGTGTAT
Organism: Limnothrissa miodon; assembly: GCA_017657215.1. Lineage (NCBI taxonomy): Eukaryota > Metazoa > Chordata > Actinopteri > Clupeiformes > Clupeidae > Limnothrissa > Limnothrissa miodon. The sequence goes on along the minus strand of JAGFZM010001537.1, from coordinate 90,409 downwards.
GCAAATTAGCAGTAGTTGGTGAACTTTTGTGGTAGGGTCAGACCTCTTTCAAGAACACAAGTCTTTAGTGTCCAATCAAATGCCACCTAATTTCTCTGCTGACATCTGCCATTTTTTATTGGTCCAGCCCACCCTCCTAGCCCAGCCCCCCAGTCTCCCCTTAGTTCCTTGCCTTAAGTCTCTCAGGACCGCTTAGTGTTTAGAATCAAGGGACTCTGTTATTCTGATCTTCAAGCTGTTTGGGGCTGTAGGTTTGTCATGAAAAAAAAGACCATATCTATTGTGTATTGATTTGTGTGTTCTTTTGTTTAAGTGGGTAATGTCTGTCATAGACATTTACCTTTTTTCTGTTTACCTTTTCTGTTCAAATGTTTATTTTCAGAAACCATTGGTATCCTATATATGCCATCACATATACTCCCCATATCCTGTAACTTAAATATGAAATGGTTTCCATAATCTGTCTACCAGCTTCTAAATGAATAGTAAAAAAAGTGCACAAAAGGCAGCCTCACAGCATGAGCAAGCCGGCTTTTCTTTTAGCTGTGTTATGGTAAATATATTAAAGAGTATTCATATCTCAGATTTTTTCACTGTTCTTTGCTGGCCGTTATCTGAAGGTTGCCCTGGAACATAATTTCTCAACCCTCAAAGACTTAACTGCCTAACTGCATGACTCGGACAATGGATGAAGTCAGTTCATGTCAGTGAAGGCTTTGAGGATGGACATTGTGACGTGTGTCAGTTCTCCAGAAAGGAAATGTTTAAAGTTTGATGTGGCCTTGTCAAGCTTTTGTCATCTGATCGTTCATAGGTAAAACACACAAGCACAATGTTACACTGCCTTAAAGGAATAGTCTGTGATGTTTCCTAAACCAATTGAATTGCACTATGAATGGGAGAAAACAGCGAATTTTAGAAAAATTTGAATCACAGATTGTACCTTTAAGGCTTTAAACACAAGTCATTGTGAAATTATTCCTGTGTACTTAAACATACTGTATTATTGCAGGCTCTTGGTAGCATTGGATTTTTGATATGGTTAAAGCTGGTTTAAAAAATGTTGCTTAATAATCAAATCATGTCCAGATGCTAGAGCCGGTGCCAGTCCTGTTCTGCTTGCTTCCAGAGGTGTATTAACCCATTAATGACCAACGACAAAAAACAGTTCTTTAAACCAAGGAGTTTTGAAAATCACCCCCTTTACAGATTAGAAAGGAAGCATTGCCATAAGGCAAGTCAATTGTAGTTTTACTTGAACTATAGATCGCTACCCGATTTGGCAAACTTGTTTAGTGCTATTAAAGCCGATAGAGGGCCGCAGAGCAAATGCGGCAAGTATCGTTCACCTTGTCACGAGTTGATGGACCCCAGAAACGATTTTGGAAACATTATTTTAAAGTTTTAAACCCACTATGTGTAAGTTGTATTTTTTTCGTATGAGAATTTCTCCCATCTATCGGCGAAGTGGTATACTGCACACGTTTGGATAAAATGTATTAGCCCTTCCCTTCCTACGGTCCTCATTTCCCATGTTCCTCATTTTGAAAATGGCGGCGCAAAATGGATATTCTTATTTGGTACCCAGCCACATCTATATATAAATGGAAATTACCAAGTTTACGGGAACACTACAATTTATTCATGTAGGTAATTACCATCATTTTACATTATATTTTTAAAATAAAAAATGTATTTTTAATAAAAGATGAAGATAAATAGAAGATAAATCCTACACATAGTGGCTTTAAAAGTTATTGGTGCTGTTTAAGGAGACCCACAGCTTTGTCTCTTTAAGGGGTATGAACTTGAAATTTGTTATGAGACCTCGGTTAAGTATTGTGAAATGTGTGCTCATATTTACCATACCATACCATACACTTTTGAATCCAGTGGTACCGAACACTTGATTTAACTCCTTTGTTCTTAATGAGATACAGTTCATTTGCCTAAAGAACGATCCTCAGTAACTGGACACATGGGATATCCACGTTTTCAGTATTCTTAAAAACAAGTAGAATACAAGTTCTGTTGATGCATATCAGTTCCACTGTAGGAATTAATGACAAAGTATTTTGTAATTTGGTTTTACAAATATTTACTTAATATGAGAAGAATATACATAATTTCTCAACCCAGATCATCATGTAGACTGTTTGACCGATTAAGAAAATGATTAGTAAAAATTCCAAATGATATGTAGTGTAAGTGCTGTGAAGAAATTCCACTATGGTCAACACCTTTAAGTCTAGACTCAAAACCTTTCTATTTACTGACCCCTTTAGTTAGGGATGGTGTATGGTAAGCCACACCTCCTCAAGGTATTATTGGAAAGGACTGCCTCTGCTGTAAGCTCCTGTCCAGGGCTTGGTGGCCAATGACCATTCCTTTGGTAGTGTTGGCTTGTTATACATCATACCTTAGTTATGCTGCTATAGATTAATGCCACTACAAACCACCCATCTGTTAAGCCATACAGTTTTCACTGTCTTTCTCCTCCTCTCTTTCCTTTAAACTTGTTTCTCTCTCATCACTTAGCCAACATCTGTACATGGCTGCACATGCAATATAACTCTCACATCCTCTGAAATCTGATGGAGACTGTTCTAACTCATCTCCTCTCTGACTTTCCATGCCATTACCACCCTGCCGTGAGTCACCACTGCCTTCTACTGCCTGACCCTGCACCTATTGCCTCCTGGGTACCCATCCAACCTCACCGAACATGCCACCCTGCTGAGGACCTTCTTCCAACGTTTGATCCGGTGGCACTCCTGAATGGTCCTCAACCCACTCCACGGTCCAAGCCACTGCCTCCCTACTGAGGGTCACCCCTGCCTCCACTGCCTGACCCTGCATCTCTGGCTTCCTGGGCGGGCTGCCTTCAGCTCCACAGATGACCCTGAAATTATTGATACAGCCTCCAGCTGGCCCCTGGCTTGACTGCACCTAATGACATGGGACTATATCCTGGGATTATAATGGGACTCCTACATTGCTTTATTTATACCACAATTTTCTTATAATGTGTACTTAATGGAATAATAGTGGACTAATCACCATCTGAGAGACTGAAAACCTGCCCTACGCAGTTGGGCTGCCCCTTGAGCCGTCGGAACTGCCCAAGGTTTCTTCCTTTAACATAACAAGTAAAAAGGGAGTTAGGGAGTTTTTCCTTGCCCCAGTTGCTCATTGGGCCTCTTTGTGTTAAGCGCTTTGAGACATGCCTTTTGTAAAAATGCGCTATATAAATAAAATTGAATTGAAAATTGAACTGAACAGACATATTTCCCCCACATATGTTTTTTCTTTTTAACAGGAATTGTCTGTCATTGAAGCCTACATTGAAAAATGCTGATGTGATGGAAACTTTCCCACTTTGTCACTGCTTTTAGAAAGCATAAGCAGTACTGGCGTGTGTCATAGAGTTGAGCAGATTTTCTTCATAGAATAGCAGGAATATGTTAAGAAAAGGCTTACTAGGAGGCCAGTCTCTGGAAGAGGCAAAAGCACTAAACATTTTGTTTTGTTGCTTATACAGCCATGGCACTAATAATTCTTAATTAAGTTGTAATTGGTAGTCTGCTCTTGCTTTGGCCAAAACCTTATAAGAATGTTAATTTAAAAGTGAAAGTATATAGTAAAATATTATAGCCTATAGTACATAATGTAGGCTATGTTCATATGTAGGCCAAAATAACTTTCGTCTGTACCAATTTTCTGCCATGGAACTGTCCATTAAATCCAGTGTTCTGCCGCCCTCTACTGTTCATACATAGGAGCCCTCTGAGCAGAGAAAGGACCGTGCTATAGGCTACAGTACACAGCGTACCGCTAGGTATTAGTGTTGCGTAATGAGCATTTGTGCTGCTTTTCAGGGAACAGTCTTTTTTTTAAACCATAAATGAAAATGCAAAACTGTGAGATATACTCACAGAAATTCAACAGAAATTCAAACGTTTTGTCAATTTTACTGGTGTATTAATATGGTCAGCTTTATTTAGCCTACCACCAAAAAGTCATCTTACGTAACAGTCTAGAAATGTTCCTTTGGCAACATTGATGCAGATGAAAATCATAATCATAATGTGATCTAGTCGAGAGCGTCATAGCATGCTCTACGATTGCACATCATACTGGACTTGGTAAAGACTTTTTTGAAGTAGCCAAGGTTTACATACTGTATTTCCAGCGCCTGCCTCTGGTCGATACCATCATTTCAACGAACATACAACCAATCTTGATTATACATGGTTTGTCAGGTGATTGAGGGATTCTTCAACCAATCATTCATTTCTACATTATGCTGACCAACCAATCAGTATATGGTCACTCCATAACAGTCTAGCATGTTAGGAGGATCCTCTGTTATGAGCAAGTAACTAGCTACCATGTATTTGAAATCGAAATATTCACAATAGAGATATGAAACCTTATTTCGGGGTAAATTAGATCGACTAAATTATATTTAAGTGATTTTGCAGAGTGCCTCAAAACTCGATGGACTCTATGCAAGTGGGATGTATTTAGAATTCTTTGTCGGGATAACACGGACTACTCCGAATGCTGTTATTCATGCAGTCTCAGACTAGGAGGATTATTTCGTCTGGTTAGCCAACTAGCTGGTCAGCTAGCTCGCTAATGTTGGCTTGCCAGAGCTTGGTTCACTGGCTGACCGGTAAGCGTGAGCAGTATCATCCTAAAAGGACGAGATAACTACTTCAGAATTATCTTTGTCCCGTGTGGAAGCAAGCTGCAGAGACCCGTTAATTAGGCGTTAGCTAGCTGTCTAGCTAGCTAGCTAGCGTACATCCTCACACGGGACTGCCCTAGGTAGTAGCTAGCTGTCGACAAGCTTCTACCACCCCCACACGGAATCGGCTACAAAAATCAAGGTAAACAGTAACATCTCTTAATGCACACTTATGACTAAATGAATATACGATCATGTGACCTTCAGTAACCACGATCAATAAGGTCTAGTAACTGGCTAGCATTGACCAGTGCTAATTTGACTGGCTTAGCTATCGCAAGTAAAGTGAACGTTAAATTGCTAACGTTGACTTCAGCGGCCTTTGCTTTGCTGTTGGTCAGAAGGCTAGCGATAATGTTAGCTCTCTAGTCATGTTTGTGTGATTTTCGAGGGGCCAAAGTAGCAAGCTAACTACTGTTCACACATACCTGAAGTTAGAAATGTCGCTAGTTGCACTAACGTTAGTTCCTTCAACCACCAGAAAATATTTCTAAATCTTCCATCATGTCCTGTGGGCTTAACGTTAACGTAGTGATTTTTAAGTGTATCGAGTTAGATAACTTATTGTACTTTATACATTTCCGTGATAATAACAGTGTTTGGTCATTTAATTGAACATGCTATACAGTTATGTACCAACTTTATTGATTAAAAACGCAGGGGTGGGTAAGAGGAGTCTGCAGCTTTTTTTTATTGTTTAAGACTTGTGTCTTAAAAAACATCGCTTTTTGTTAGATATGGACACGTCGTCCAATGTTTTTTGTATTAACATTAAGTGTTACAATTTACAAACTAACCACAGATGCTGCTGTTTTTTGTTGCTGCGTCGCTGTTCACCTACTCAGCTGTCATATTATGTACATCCACTTCAAAATGATGGTTGTTCCAGAGTGACACTAGTTCGCTTTAACATTATATGTTACCAAAGATTTATCTAAATCATCTCTCACCTGATTTTAATTGTCATATTTAGTTGTCAGCACACAACATGCACAATGTGCAGATGTTTATTCTAAATGTGCAAATATCTTTGTAAATGTTCGACGTATGTGTTTTTTTTTTTTTTTACCTATGGTGTTTTGTGCTGCAAATACAGTCAAATTGTCAAATGTCAAGTCGTTGGTTATCTGCAAGCTGCCATTTGTGTTGGTAGAATACCCACCTGCCTCACCCACACACACACCTTTTTTTCTACACAGCTGCAGCCATGCGTTTCGTAAGCTGACAATCGAGACTGTTCAGGCACCTCTCGCTCGCCTGTTTTGTGCTTTTGGGAAAGCCATCTTGGCACTCTGGTTACATTGACTGTCAAACATAGTTAATGTTTGAAAGACTGTGTAATTACTAAACGTTTACTACAGCGCGAGAAGCAAGAGCATGTTAGTGCTTTGATGGTTTCAGCCTCATCTGTTGGTTGACTGTCATTGATCCAGAAATCCTAATATGTGTTTCTATATGATGCTAAAATAAACTAGAATGCAAATGAGGATTCAAATAGGCCAGTGAGTTGCATTGGTGGGTAACTTAAGTAGTTGTATCCTGAAAATAAATCTTTATGTACATTTTGTATATTTGTACAGCAATGTGTGAAATGTAGTGTTGCATTGCTCATTTCCAATGTGCAACTAATAAGAGTAGAAATTGTGATGGGCGTAGAAACCTTCATGTGCAGGTAGATTTATTTAAAAAGCAGAAAAGTACTTGTTAGCTACTTCTAGCAACTTCCTACCTCTCCCCTCATGGCCAGGTAGGCTGTCCTCGCTGTGCCTTTTATGGAATTTAAGTGGGCACAGTGTCCTTCTTGGGAACGTGCAGCCTGTAGGCCTAGTAATTTGATGACTAGTTGCCGGAGACTGCCCTTATCTTTACTGTAGCCTATATCTAATTGAGATGTACAGAGAGTTTTCGAAACAGCTGCAGGTTTTAGCTCGAGCTGCTTTCACAAGGAGGTCAGGTGCCGGCAGCCACATGAGCCTTTAGCTGTCAAAGTCCCTTCTGTTTATGACTACAGTTACAGGGACAAGGAGGCAGAGACACAGGCTGCCTGCTCACTTTCTCTATCAATCAGTTAATTACTAATATGGTGGCCACTAGGAGGGTTTTCTCATCACATTATCATCATTGTTTTTGTAGAGTTAGTGGTTTATGTGAGCTTGTACTACAACGATTATGTCTTTGGGGACCTACAAGCTACAAGTACCAATACAGGGTTGTGAAGAAAGGGCTTTCCAGAAATACAATGGATCATCATGCAAAACGGCCTGTGTGTGTTTTAAAAACTGTCTCTGTTTTAAAGCCGTTTGTGTTTGGGAGTGAGAGAGAGGCCGCTCCGGTCCAAAACAACCACTGCCACCTCCACATTTCCCTCCGGCTGTCTGCCTGCCTCCCTTATCTGATTGCTGCTTATTGTCTCTAACTTCCTTCAGCCAAGGAACAGCGTTGAGGGTCTCCAGCCGCAAAAACGCACAGCGCGCACACACACACACACACACACACACAGCCTGAGCAGATATGGCCTCTCCCCTGAAGCCTGCTGAAGGCAATGGCGGCTGCCTTCTTCTGGCGTGGAGTGACGGTGGTGCAGTGAACCTGCCATAAACACGCTTTAGGTGGACAAAGTGCAGATGGCCCACGGAGATACACAATTTCTACATTTAAAGCATTACTGGGGCTTTTGCAGAGAACCTCTAATGTACAGTGAAGTGTGTTTTGTAGACATCCCGGGCCAGTTAAATAAGAACGTGAAGTATGCACGTGTGAGAGAGTGTGTTCGTGTTCCTCTGTGAAGGGCTTCTGGCTCCAAGTTGCTTTAGCCTCAGGTGAATTTATGGTTTTAGAGACCAGGCCTGCAGTAGGTGCTGATATCTGGAGTGACTTTGAAAGCAAGGTAGATTAGAAGCAGTTCCATTGTTCCCGGTAGATTTAGGTGCTGTGTTAAAGGTGCTGTGTTAAATTATGAGGGCAGTGCCTGTACAAACAAGAAACTTTAGCCCAATTACTTATGTGTAGGTAGGCTAGTTACTTATTGAGGCTGTCGTACTGGCTAGATTCAGACCCGTGCTGTTAGAAGAAAAACTTTTGCTGATCACCTTTCGTTAACCTTTTTATGCATTGCTGTGTAAAGGTGTGTGTGTTGAAGCAGTAAATAAAAAAAGAAGACCCACTCTAAAGGTTTGCTATAAAGACAGCCAGAGAAAAGTTAGTGAGTGTTGAATGCCCATGTTTAGGTGGCAAGTAATCATTTGTTGTGGTCTTTTTAACATACAGCGCTTTGTGTTTCCTTGTTGTGGAATGATTGGAATGCCTCATAGGAAGCCGAGACAGTGTTTGTGTGTCTAGCTCAAAATTAGTTTTTGCAATAAAGTGATCCCTTGTAGTTCCAGTCCAGACTCTTTAGACAACAGCAGTTTTGCAGCATTCTGATTCGAACACCTCCTATGTGTTGACATGTTTTGCAAGATTCAAACTGTACAGACATGGGACGCAGTAGGCTAATACGAATGGTAATACACTGCACACCTATTAAATGCACTGGGAGGACAGGAGTCTTGGGGCTACAGCGGATACAACAGCAGAGGACCATTTATGGTTCTTTTAAAGAGATTGCTTCGCCCAAACGGCACCAAACTTGGCACTGAATTCACACGTGCCATTTGCAAGACGCCTATCAATTTTGAGGTCATTCAGATGAATGGTTTGGGAGCTATGCCGATTCACATGCAGACTGTTACAACAAACAAATATTGCATCACAGTTTTCAGTTGATGGTGGTAAAAATGCATGTTTTGTTATCGACCGATTCATAATGCCTCACTTTTACACTTGGAGCCGAATTGTCTTAAAGTTAGCCATAGGTTCTTTCACCGCTTAATTTACTTGACTGTATAAGACCTGTATTATGTAATAAAGTATCTGTGTATCTGTAATAAATAGTCTCTTTAGACCATTCATCGTGCTGAGTTTCAGGCTGGAGCAGGCAGCGTGAAGTCTAGGGCCTCCCCAGTGGCCTGATTTAGCTCCCAGTTCCCCTCCGTCTGTTCCTGGTACTGATCCGCCAGCGTCATACAGGCCCACTGCAGATAAACACCTCCCGGCAGCTCTCTTTGCTCTCCGCTCAGCACAAAGAGCGCAACAGAAAGAGAGAAAACCTGATTTTCTTACTTGCTCCTGACCTCCCTTAAAGCAACACGCCACCGTACTTCAGTATTGGAATATGTTCTTCCCCTAACTTAGACGAGTTGATACATACCTGTTTTG
>JAGFZM010001537.1:49469-76399 GCA_017657215.1 Limnothrissa miodon | reverse complement strand
GCTAATCCGCCGCACTGCCATGTTGGAAATACAGATGAGTATTCCTCGATCTTAATACTTTCTTGTTTGCAGTCGTGTGCTATGTCCCGACCTATTCATGAGAGAAACAAACCTAGTTTAACATTAATTGATTGTTTATGCTAAGCTATCATAGTAACGAGTGTGGATCTCAGAAATTAAAGGTGGACATGCAGATGTGTTGAACGCTTCAGTGTGAACAGTCAATTCAGTACGAAAGATCAGGTTTTGATAGGATATGCAGAAGGTGGTGTTAAGCCTTCAGTATGAACATGGCTGAAGATACCCAGTGGACCATGGATGTTCAGAACTGTCTGATGGCTGCTCTTTTGTTTTTGCTTTGCACTAATTTAGACAGAGAAAAACAGGAAAACAAAACAAGACCAATCAATTTTGTTATTATTCTATGTCAACAATGAAGACTAAAATATACGTTTTTTCTCTCTGTCTCTCTGTCTGTCTTTCTCTTTCTCTCCCCTTCTCTCTCCTTCTCTTCCCCCCTGCAGATGTGTCTGCTCAGGAGCAGCCTGAGTTGTTTGTCAAGAAGCTGCAGCAGTGCTGTGCACTCTTCGACTTCATGGACACGCTGTCTGACCTCAAGATGAAGGAGTACAAGCGCTCCATGCTCAATGAGCTGGTAGACTATGTCACCGTTAGCCGCGGCTACCTGACCGAACAAACCTACCCTGAAGTGGTCAAGATGGTGAGGAGATAGGGGTGGGGTGTTTGTGTTGGGGGGGGGGGGGGGCGCCATGTTTTTATTGGTTTTATGATGGAAGACAATTGAATTATACGGATCAAATGATACAAATTTAAGCATATGCCATCACTGAATTTAAGGGTTTGGCAAAGCGAGTAATATTCATTTATAAACAATGCAGTGTAATTCAGAAACACATGTAATTCAGTGCTTGTCAAAAATAAATTCAAAAACAGTAAATTGGACAAAACCAAAGTAAGGTAAAAGCACCAAGGACAAAACTGGACAAACCTGATGTACTGTTCATACAGTATTGATGTTTTTAGTATCGGACACTGGAAAAAACTGAGATTGACCACACAGTTCTGGCAGGTTTACTTTATTCTTTGGCCACTGTTGTTCCATATACTACAACATAGGATCATGTATGGATACTAAAGGTTGGATACATTGCCTTCTGTATTGTAAAGAATCAATAAAAGAATTGATAAACTATCAAATCGATAGATAGGATTGACAATGGCCTCAATGTAGTTTAAATCGTAAAAATTTCCACCCCCTAAAATGTGATCTTTATCACGAAATTACATGAACGTGTTTTTTTTAGGCTTCTAAGAAACTCTTGCTCTGAAGCGGTGACTTGTTCCTACATTGCACATTTTCTAAGATGTGCCGTTTCAAAGCTATGAGCGGCATTTTAATCTCTTCAGCAATGGTGGGGGACCACCCACGGCTCTGGGCCGTGGTGTCACAGGCTTGTTTGAGGAAAAGGCTATTGTAGTGTGAAGAAGACTAAACAACCCCCCACTGAAACATGTTTTTTAAAAATGCACATTTTCTTGACCTCAATGCTAATCCTTAACCCTAATCCTTAATCCTTTAACCTTTCGAAGACGTAACTGGCATGATAACCAGTTGTTTGGAATTTTTTACGATTCTATATTTCCAGTTTTGCTTTAGTGTGTATAATGTTCATCAACGCTCTTAACTACAACTCTGATGAAGAACTCTTCTCAAACCCCACAACAAACTGTCTGTCAAACGCTCTGGAGAAACACGAGTCACTTAAATAACTCCAGATTATAAGTGTATGTGATTGATACTAGAGAGTTTGCACTCCAGCTCAGGTTTTGTATCTAGTGACTGACCTTTAGTTGACTTTTGGTGACAGGGCAGTAGCTCTAGCAAGTCTGAGTAGTTGTTTGAGGAAGTGAAAGTGAGGGTGTGTTTGTGTGTGTGTGTGTGTGTGTGTGTGTGCGCTCGGTCACTTATTTCCATGTAGCCCAGCTGCTGGTGATAAAATTCTGTTAATTTTCTGCTGACTTGTTATATATATCCCTTTCTCTCCCTCCTCCTTTTTCTCCCTTTGTTATCTCTCTCTCTGTCTGTCTGTCTGTCTGTCTGTCTGTCTGTCTGTCTGTCCTCCTCTTTCACTCTCTCAGGTATCCTATAACATCTTCCGGACTCTTCCGCCCAGTGACAGCAATGAGTTTGACCCTGAGGAGGACGAGCCCACCCTGGAGGCCTCTTGGCCTCACTTACAGGTACACACACACACACACACACACACATAAAAATAACAGAAATATGAGCACATGCTCACTTGCTGTTTTCTCACACACAAGTGGGCATGACGTTCACATACTTGAGTGTAATCGAAGATGTAAACTGTCCCTGTGTGTGTGTCTGTGTGCGTGCGTGCATGCGTGTCTGCATGCATTTGTTTCTCTGGCAGTCCCACATGGGACTGTGCTGATCATCAGCTGAGTTTTTATTTACCGGCTCTTCTTTTAATCCCTCTACCTCTCTTTCTTCTCTGTCTCACTCTTCTCTTTCTGTCTCTCCTTCTCCATCCCCCCTCCTCTTCTCTCTGCAGCTGGTGTACGAGTTCTTCATTCGTTTCCTGGAGAGCCAGGAGTTCCAGCCCAGCGTGGCCAAGAAGCACATAGACCAGAAATTTGTCTTGCAGGTGAGGGACAGAACCTGGTGCCAAGACTCACACACACACACACACACACACACACACACAGCGCCTGTAGAATGGGAACTCGCCATGGGGTGCAGTGGGAGGTAGCAGTGGTCAGACTTGACAAGGTGTTAACGTATTAGGCACTGTCAGTGAGATTAATTGTGGCTAATGGAACAAGTAAGAAAAAAGGGAACTACCTTTCTCAGTGGAGTAATTGCTAGAGGGTAGACGGCTTTTCTTTGGGAGTTGGTATGAGAGCCCCCCAGTGGACAGATGGCACACACACGTGTGTGTGTGTGTGTGTGTGTATTTTTAAATAAATATTTATTTATTTATTTATTTATTTATTGTTTACTTTCACTTGAAGCATTCGAAAACGTATTCTACTACAAAAATAGTATGATCATAAATCTCATCAGTGACATATTTTTGGTGGCTTGTGTTGTCGTTCTGTTGTGATATGCTAAGCAGGCTAGCTCATATTCAGCAAGTAGGACTTTTAGGTTTCTCTAATAGATCATTGGAGGCACCTGTGGCAAACTGGTTAGGGCTTTGAGCTTGTAAGGAAGGATCGCTGACCAGTACATCACAGCTGTAGGGCCCTTGAGAACTTAGTCCCTACCGCTCCCATTTGTGTTTACTAAGTCTTGTCTATGTTTCATTAATTCCCAAATGAAAAAGAAAAAGTAGAGACCAAATTATCCTCACAGTAGAGTTTATACCCATTTGTATACTTAAACATATATCTGTTTCTAATAGTCTGATTTTGTCTGATTCTGATTCATGGAATTGTTTCTCACAGCACCGGTTACTGTGTGCTTCCCCTCACTTACGCTTGGGTTCAGTGCAGAGGCCAAATGTTCCTCTTGGAATTAAACGAGTACTTATAAATAGCTTCCTGTGCTCCACTACTGCAGACACTCATCCGGCCTCTCTCTCTCCCTGTGTGCTCTAGCTGCTGGAGCTGTTTGACAGCGAGGACCCACGGGAGAGGGACTGCTTGAAGACTGTGCTGCACAGAATCTATGGGAAGTTCCTGGGCCTGCGCGCCTTCATCCGCAAACAGATCAACAACATTTTCTTGTGGTGAGCCCCAGCCTACTGCATACTGCTTACTGTCTACTGTCTACACCCTCACCTCATTTATACAGGCATGTGTGTCTTTATGGGACAGAAACCTCAAGTGGGCTATGTGCTGCTGGTACAGAAAGCACATGTCAGCACTGATTAATTATGCATTCACCTGTAATAAATTTGTGCTCTCTATCTTTCTTTTACTGTTGTCTCTGTGTCTGTCTGCCTGCCTTGTTTGGTCTAAATCTTTGTTTGTCTGCCTCCTGTGTGCTGTGCAGTTTTGTCTATGAGACGGAGCACTTCAACGGTGTGGCAGAGCTGCTGGAGATCCTTGGCAGGTGAGTCCTTTCCAGCCTACTCCTCCACCCTCTCTCATCACTCCTGTTTATGTTGGAAAGTTTGCCTGGTTAAATAGGGACTGCAGTGGTCCATACAGGATTCTATTTGGACAGATATAATAATGTATGCTTTTTTTATTATTATTTGGACGAGCTCCATATGGCTGTATCCTGCCTTTCTGTCTTTGTGCTAACACCAGCCCATAAAAGAAGCCCATATAATAGACACACTCACACACACACCTACCTTAGTATAGGTCTCTAAACCATCTCACTAGCACCATTAGTGAGGGAGGCCAGGAGGGAACCGTGTGGCGCTGATCTGGAGCAGGCCTCGGGGGTCAGCGCTGTCTGAGTCTTTAGCGCCTTTGGCTCCTGGTCCTCAGCCAGACTGCAGAGACAGACGGGAAGGCCCAGTCTTTGACTGCCAGAGCCCTGGCCGACCCATAGCGGAAGCCTGTTAGTGCTGTCAGCAGTTCGCCTTTGGTGTTTATATCTGTAGGCAGACTATTTTTAGGATTATTATTAATTTTTTTTTAAACGAACATGGCCGAGGTTTGGGATCACGTTTCCAGGGATTAGTGTGAACATGAAAACCGAGCAAATGAACAAGGCATCGTTGTGGGAGAAGTTGTTTTGAGTGTGTGTAGAACGTTCACAGTATTTTACTCTCAGTCACACAGTCAACCTGCTGTAATCTGCTTACCGTCGGAGAATCGGCTAAATGAATGAAAAAATGACGAATATTTATTAAATAACTGTTCAGCGGGGCGGCTTCTGTTCCAAAATGCTCACTTGTCGTCTCTCTCGCTCTCTCTCTCCCTCCCCCTCTCTCTCCATTTATTTCCTGATCAGTATCATCAATGGCTTTGCCCTTCCGCTGAAGGCTGAACACAAACAGTTCCTGGTCAAAGTCTTACTGCCACTGCACACGGTCAAGAGCCTATCACTCTTCCATGCACAGGTATGGAACAGGAGGCACTCTGTGCGGCATGTACGGCTACACACTTTATATAACCCCTAACCCTTTAGCAATACCTAGGATTCAAGGATTCAGGGAAGCTCATCGTGACATACATACATTTACAGGTGTACAAAGTGGGAAAATTTCATTTGTTGTCAGCCGAACAAATAAGGAGGCTGTAGACAGGGACAAGTGTTGGGAGTACAAACATGCCTTTGGCTTGCCAGTAACTGATGTTTATATTGGGATACAGTCACAGCTGCTGCTACAGCAAAAAAAATATATATATTTCATCCAATAATGGAAATGATTTTAGAAGACAAATCTGTAACATCTCCCTAACATCTGTTAAGTTCTGTATAAGTTCTGTTTGTATAGAATGTTTCTGACTCTGTTTCTCTGTCTTTATCAGTAAAAACAATCCATCTTTTTTCCATGCTAGTCCCTGATAAGGCATTGTTTTTTTCATGAGCTGACTCATATATCTATCTCTTGTCTCCTGCAGTTGGCCTATTGCATTGTGCAGTTCTTAGAAAAGGACCCAACGTTAACAGAGCCAGTGAGTAATCTCATTTTATCAGATACACAGTGTACTTTCCCCCCTCCTTGTGGTAACACTTTTTTTTTATCAATCTTTGCCTTTCTTCTTTTTGTCTATTCCTCTTCAGGTAATCCGAGGCCTGCTGAAGTTCTGGCCTAAAACATGCAGTCAAAAGGAGGTTGGTAAAGCGTTGCACTGAGCTTCTGAACACCTTAATGCTTACTGCAGTGAGGTGATATTATGAAACCGCTTTAGTTAGAGCTCACTGTTATTTTCACAGCGGCTGGTTTGTGTGTAGGGTTTCGAATGATTATATTTAAGATATTGCATATGCATTGTGAATTTTTACCCAGATTTTGTGTGTGTGTGTGCGCGCATGTGCGCGGCTGTGTGGCTGAGTTGATATCCGCTGTACCTTTACAAACATTTGCGAGACAATTGTATCCCAAAAAATAATTGTGCATGGCTTGAACTCCCTGCAGGTGATGTTTCTGGGCGAGTTGGAGGAGATCTTGGATGTAATTGAGCCCACCCAGTTTGTCAAGATCCAGGAGCCCCTCTTCAAGCAGATCTCCAGATGTGTCTCCAGCCCCCACTTCCAGGTGCCCAATTCTGCTTGGCTCTTCCAAATGCTGTGATTCTAAGCACACATAATGCCATTGTTGAAGCAATTTCTATTAGCCCATTGTCAAACGCATGTGATAACCGTTTTTGATTGACTTGTTGCAGCAGGCCTATAATGACCAATAAGAAGATGTCACAGTAAACAGTGTAGATGTTTTCCGATCTGAAGTTTGTGTGTGTTTGTGTGTGTGTGTGCGCGCACCAGGTTGCAGAGCGTGCCCTCTACTACTGGAACAACGAGTACATCATGAGTCTGATTGAGGAGAACTCCAGCGTTATCCTGCCCATCATGTTTGCCAGTCTCTACCGCATCTCCAAAGAGCACTGGAACCCGTGAGTGCCGTGTGTGTGTGTTAGATCGATAGTGGGACAAATAGGAGTCTGAGTGGGGTGTTTTTCAACTTGAAAACAGTGGCTGAGAATGGCACTCTTTTTCTTCAAAAAAAAGTCACATGTTGTGTTGTTTGTGTGGTCTGCTTGTAAGCACTTCTTGTCTCCTCTCCACTCCCCTTCCCCTGTAGGGCAATCTCTGCTTTAATCTATAACGTGCTCAAGGCCTTCATGGAGATGAACAGCACTCTGTTTGATGAGCTGGCTGCAACCTACAAAGCTGACCGTCAGAGGTGAGTAGCCCACTGGATCTGAGCTTTAGCTTCAAGGATTGTATCTGATGCTAATCTGGTTAATCTGGGGTGTGTCTGTGTGTGTGCTGAATAGGGCTGTAGCTTTGAGTCTAACCCTCAACCATTTACTGATTCAGTCACTTATGCTGTTTCGCACTAGTACCTGTTCGTCCCCTCTACTCGAGTTTTTGGTAGCAGTTTTCCACTAGTGCCTGGTACCATGTGTGGTGTGGTGAATACCGTGACGTTGATTTAGGCATCTAGACTTCATAAAGTCGGCGTTGCGTGATATCATTGCCTTTCAGCAGCCTAGGCTTCTTTTAACCTCGCAGCATGAGAGCATAACTTAGAAAACATTTAAAACAAATTATGAAAAATGTGTCCCGCTTGGAATGCTTGATTTTATCTAAAGTGGTCAACTTTACGTCTGGGTTGATACTTTGCAATACTAGCTAAATGTGAAGATTCTCATTCATCCAGGTTGTGGTTGTCATAATGTTCAGTTAAGGCAACTGGTCTTCTTTTTCAGCTTGAAGCTTTGCAAGCTCAAAAAGAAGTCCAGCTGCCTCAACTGAACACTATGACTAAGAGCTAAAGTTTATGAAAACCACTACCACAAAATTTCTATGTAATGTTAGCTGCCGTTAAGTTTAGTTTGTGGTTCTAGTATAATATAATGTACCACTTGAAATGGGTCATGGTTAACGTTAACATTTATTTGCGACAGTAAAAGCAGAGGTGGTTTATATAGGTTTATGGATTACCAACGTGAGCCCTTCACTAACCCGACTGACAGGTTGGTATCCAATGTAATTAAGAACAGAAAGATCTAAAGTAGGGAGAGAACACAACTTGCCGCTGTCACCACCACCAAGAGATGCTACGCCACACATGTGTCCACACTCCCCAAAGATCAATCAGTGGCTAGCAGTCACGTTTAGTTCTTACTCAGCCCCGATGGAACCGGGCAGAAGCAGGGACCAAAATCGTTTCTGGTACTAGTGGAAACGTGCCAAACGCTGGCCAGTGGTGTAGGGTAGGTACTAGTGGAAAGGTGGAATTATTGTTTTATCCAAATGTGCTTGCCACATGTTCATCATCAGTCAAGTATGGAGGTCAAGTATCAAGTTACAGTTATTGTTATTGGTCAGAATACTTAGATGTAGTTTGCGCTTGCAGATGTAACTTCTGCACACTGAACACACATTGTTTGGAAGACTCACAACGAATTTTTTATTTTTTTTAATCCGAATGTGCTTGCCACATGTTCATCATTAGTCTGAATCTTGGTAAATGTGGCTTGGGGGGAGATGCACAGTTGATTAGAGATTGAGTCATTTCCTTTGCTCTTGCTTTGACCTCCTGGTCCGAAATCAGAAATGGGTTCATTGGTTCAAGTATTCTTACATTCCTAAGGAATTTGACTTAGGTAGATGTAGTCATGTAGTAGTGTACATTTGTTCAGCAAATAGAAATATTCAAACACATACTGGAAAGATATAGATCATGATGATTGACCTTTCTCTTATTCTTTTTTTTTTTTTCCTGTCTTTTCTCCTGTCCCCATCTCTCTCTCTCTCTCCCCCTCTCTGCTGTCTGTTGCTCTTGATCCCTCTTTCTCTCCCTGTCTCCCACTCTCTCATCTCTCTCTCTTTCTACCTCTCCCATCTCTCTCTGCTTCCCCCTGTTCCTCTCTCAGGGAGAAGAAGAAAGAGAAGGACCGTGAGGAGCTGTGGCGTCAGCTGGAGGAGCTGGAGTTGAGGAGGGCTGTCCAGAACAGCGACGCCATCACCGCCAACGCTGCTGCCCCCGTCATCCCCACCTAACAGTGCAGCAGCAGCAGCAGCAAACACCGTAGTCCTCAGCCCTCCTCCACCCTCCTCTCCCCCACCCCGCACCCTCAGTCTTTCTCCATCCAGTCTCATCCGGGAGAGAGAGAAAGATGGAGGGGCCTGGAGAGAGCGAGAGAGCGAGGGCGAGAGAGACATCTCTCCTCAAACCGTGCTTCTTACTTTACTGTAGAGTTTCACTGCACCCACAAGCCCACTCCACCTACCCCACCACCCCCCCTTCAAACTCCCTTTTTGAGTTTAGTTTCCATAGCACTGTAAATATTTATGTCGTCTCTGTTTTTTTTTTTTTTTCTATCCTCCTGCTGACAACACTGAAAGGAAAATTAAAATTACCAAAAAAAAAAAAAAAAAGGAAGGAACAACAGCAACAAAAAACATGATGACTAAACAAGAGACTTTTAATGCACTCCATTTTAGGGTTGGTGTTTTTTTTTATTATTATTATTTTATTTTGAAACCTAGTAAAGCTATGAAATGAATGATTTTACTCATAAGAAGATAATCAGCCTCCTCAGGCCAAGTCTTATCTTTTTTTTGTGTTGTTTTGTTTCTTCTTCCCCTTCTTTTGTCTCTTGTTGAAAGATTTGCAAAGAAAGGGACAGCAGAACGCACCTCATCTACTCTGTCAAAGCCAGCAGCTATTAACAGGTATCCGAGGCCCATGTTGGTTTTCAAAATGGCCTCCTGACAGAGTTGTGGTGTTTTTGTTTTTTATTATTATTATTTTATTTTAGTGTCTGAACAGTACACACAAACCTCTGTCCCTCCCAGGATGGACATTCATAAGCAGAACAAATCAAAGAAATGACAGAAAGGGTGTCTGGGGGGGTCAGAGGTCGTTCCCGTCAGTCACTTTGAGTTCCTTCGCGTGACCAACCGCTTGACCGCCCCCCCCACCCCCACCCCCGACCCACTGTCTGCGTCTGCAGACTTTTGTTATGAACCAGCATCTTTCTTCCGCAACCTTCTGACCAATAGCACTTGTCGCCTCGCCCCTTCGCCTCCAATGAACTCCCCACACTGCAGCTCACCTGGGGTCCTCGCCCGCATCCCCTGGGCGCTAGTCAGGCACTGGCGTCCTCCAAAGTAGACCCTCTCAGGTCAGGTTTTTACGGCTGGCCTCAAATGGCTTGAAGAAGTGGCAGCCATCTTTTCCCACCACTCGCCACCACCACCACCACTACCCGTCACATGTCCCTTTTTCCACCCTTGAAGGAGTTTTATTTTTCTATGTGTCTTGGAAAAAAACAAACAACAAAACAAAAACAATAACAACTAGGCAGTGCCCTGGTATGTGTTCTGATGTGTTAATCCTTCTCCCTCATGTGGGAGAACTCTGAGGCCCCCAAACAACCTTCTGGCTGTTTGTGTGTGTGTGTGTGTGAGAGAGAGAGAGAGTGTGTGTGTGAGTGAGATCACCCTTTACACCTTTTAGAGCTGCTGCGATAGCCGTCCTCCGACCAGATAGATGACGCTGTGGGAGACAAGGACTCTGAAGAATCTGAGTGGTGTAAAGTGCGCGGCATTCACAATCCAGATCAGTAGTTTGTTTTCCAAGATGGACTTTTAAGAATGCCTGGAGCTCAGAGAACCACTACTCTTATCCTTCTCGCATCCGCCTGTGTTTTAATTGGTCGTTTCAAAGGGGCTTGGGCTCTAGCCTGTCTGGTGAGTTGCTCAAGCAGGTCTTCGTTACCTCGTCAAGAAGCTCTCCAACCGCACAGACAATGTGAAAGCCAGCACTGTAGGGGGACCACCAGGACATGGGTTTGGAGTTGAGAGCATTGTGCAGCAACAGCCCACAAAAGTAAAAAAAAAATAGATATATATATAAAAAAAAACGACATTAATAAATAAATATGGGGTTGCCAGTGTTTTGCAAGAAAGAGTGTATGAGAGCACTTAACTTTTTAATTGTATCCACCATATTTTCAGATTTCTTTTTTTGTGTTTTTTTTTTCCTGAAGAAAGTGACGCGTCAAGGAAAAAAAAAATAAGACGGCAAACAGTTGTCTTTTATTTTAGCGTTATTTTATTTTCAAGTTTTGTAAGTGTATGAGTGAGTGTGTGAGTGTTTCCAATTGAGTTTGCAGTCTTACTTTATCCTCTGTTTCTGCCTCCCAGCGAACCAGCCAACCCCACTCCTATTCGTCCCCCACGTTCGCCATTTTGTGAACACCCTGGTTTGATATGATTTAAATATGACTAAATAATGACATTAAGAATTTAAAGGGTTGTAAGTGCAAAAGCAAAAGAAAAAAAAAGAAAATATTTTAAAAAGTCAAGAAATGAGAAATAAAACTTGTTTTGCGATAAATGGTGTCTGGCAAGTTGTTGACATTATATATATACATAAACCCCCCATCCCCTTTACAATTGACTTATTCATGTCGTTGTTCTAGGCTAAAGATTAGTGGAGGCTATTGGAATTCATAACTAGGGAGATGCATTGTGATGTGTCTGCTGCTTCACTTTCTGTATCAATCGTGCACAATCTACTTTCTGCCACAGGGTGGCAGTATAGAAATGTGCCAGTGCTCGGAGGTGAGGGGAGCTCATTTCCCTTCATATGAAGTCCACTCACAAATGTGATACTGTCTGTCAGGATATATACAGTAGACTTGCTATTCATCCCTATTAATGTGTGAGAGGCAGCAAGAGGAGAACTGCAGTCCCTATCAATAGCCACTAGGAGAGTTAAGGTTTTGTGCGTGTGATTGTATATAAGTGTCACTATCGTTGCCCACTAGTGTGCTGAGACTCGTCCTCAGTCCATCCGTGCAATGCTTACACAAAGAGTGTGTGTGTGTAGAGAGAGGGAGGTGAAGCCCCCTCATTTAATAATAACCGGCTGAGCTCATTTAAGCAGAAAGCCTAGCAGCCTTTGCCCGTTATACAGGGCGCCTCTGCAGCACGACTGCAGAGTTGACATTTAAAAATGAGGGCATCGCACACATACTCACTCAAGGCACCCTATCTGTGTGTGTGCGTGTGTGTGTTTTGTCTTACCTGAGCAGAGAGTCTACTCCTAATTGGGGAAGTTGTTTGAGAGGGTTGCAGTAGTAGGACCTGGAAGACATTCAGAAGCTCAGAGCTTCTTAAGCGCAGACAGGAGAGCCTGACTGGGGGTACACAGGAAGGTTGAGTTTAATCCATATGGGGGTGCTGTCTGCATGGATTCCAAGCATTTTCTGTGGACGTGATTAGCTCTGTGGCACAGTCAATGATGTTTTGTTGGGGTAAGTAAAAAAAAAAGTGATGCAGTAAACTTGCCCTTTCTCTTGCTTTGTCTCAGCTTGACAATCATTGCTGTATTGTCCTGAGGAGGCCTCCAGACTTGTGGATAAACAGGTAATCAGAACAGTCCTTTCTATTCTTCTTGCCCTAAACTGTAGCAACGGCATTTGAAGCCGTTGGATTGGAAATGAGCAGGTTTTTAGGGGTTTGAGTCTCTAATCACTTCTGTCTGAGTGTCACTGCAACATACATGCAACACACACATTTTTACACATGGCCCATTATGGAGATGGATCATGGGTAACTGTTGGGAGACCTTTAAGACCTCGCCCTTGCTTGCTAACATGCAATCGCTGGAAAAGCAATCTGCAGATTTCTTATGGAAACAGATATACCTCATGATGTGGTCATGTGACCAGCCTTTGACCAATATGCACCTCACAAGGTCAGAAGAATGAAAGTTAATGTAATTGAACATGTTAAAAGCTCAAACAATATTTAGAAGGTGAGGTACTAAACTGTAATGTGATTGGACAGAATTTAATGAATTAAGATTTGTGCTGTTTTTAGAGCCTTTTTTACATTTTGAGATTGAATTGTTAACTTTGCTGTGCAGACATGGTCTTCAAAGCAACCTGACTTTCCTACTTGTTTTAAGAATCATATGATTTTGTTTGTCAAATCACCAACAGTCTCCAAATTTAAAATATTGTTTGTGCTAAGTGTAAATCAGTGAGGGCTTAATTGGTCAGTATTTTATCTCTGGCGTTAAGAAGAACAAATAATGGTAAGGGGGAAGTTAAGCCTAAAACTTCCTGACAAATGGCAGGTTTGCAAAAAAAAGATGAAACCTTAAAAGAAAAAATGTTTGCAAATAATTATCTTTCACTGTATTGTCTTGAGTGTTCAGCTATTGAAAAACTTTCACATTGCACTTGTACATTTAAAGGACTAGTCTAATATAAACTGTATTTTCACCTTTTGAGTCTTTGGAGAAAGGTCGTGCAGAAAGCAAAAAATAACTCAAAATCATCAGAGGATCATTCACAAACTTTAATCACTCAAAACCTATTTACAATTTTTTTTGTTTGTTTTGTATGCATTTTTGGCAGCAAGAAAAGCAGTTGTATTTGACATTGTTTGTGAACCATTACAGGGAATACATATATGAAATAATTCCTAACTTCTAAATAAAAAATAATATAAACGAAGGATAATGTTAAAAAAAATACACATAAATAGTTTTACAGTTACTCTCACAGGGTTCAAGTTATTGCTCTTGCAGCCAGCCCTGGGAAGGACCTACGGTACGAGTACAGTTACAGTACAGACTTTGCATAGGGCTGATTGGAAGGCACAGGTGTCATAAGTGCACTGTAAAAAAAAAAACACAAGGGGGTGGGGGGTGGTGGGCATGATGTCTTACGCTACATCGAAGGCACATGATGGAAGCTTTACTCTTTTCCGCTTTTGGATGTTTGGCATGTTGATCCTCTCTCTCGGTCACGAGGAATACCAAGAAGGCCTCTTGGGCTACGCAGAGGAAGTTCTCCTGAGGTTGTATGTTTTTATCAAAAACAACAACAATAACAACAAATGATAATAATGTTTTTATCATCTCCTTCCATTTTCCAGCTTAGTGCTGATGAAGGGATGATGTTTTCTCATGGTACCATTCAACTATGAACAAATGCACAGCATCCTGAAGCAGGACTATAGCTCTGAGCTTTTTTTTTCCGCAAAAGTCTATCCACTTTGGCCTCCACAAGGGTGAAGGCAAATAAGGAGACACACACATGCGCAAGTCCTTTGGTCTGAAGAGTGCTCCTGTTATGTTTATGACAGACCAAACTATCTCTTCGGCTTTTACTGTCCATGCAGTCCATAGAAAGACAACATATAAAAGGCTCAGACACTCTTGAAGTGGTACACTCGAACACGTTCTCCACACATTATTCAACTGCTCTAGACAAACGTGGTAACGGTAGCAGGCATAACCTGATAAATCAAAAAACAATTAGCTGACAGCGAGGAGAACACATTTTGAGAGTGACAAACATGTTTTGTGTATTGTTTTGTCACAGGGGTCAAAGAACAGGAGGGGATGGAGTGGGGTTTGTGTATTTGTGGAGCAATTGGCTGTAGGGAGTCTGGAACAGTGAGCTAGTGTTTGTGGATGTGTGTGTGTATGTGTGTGTGTGTGAGAGAGAGAGAGAGAGAGAGAGAGAGAGAGTGAGCAAGCTTTGCTTGTAGGGACTATGTCTAAGAATAGGTGAAATAAGCACCGGATGGTGACATTCACTTACACTCATCTTGGTCTCACAGGGTTGAAGTACAGATTTGGCATTGTAGGTGTTTGCTTGTATCCTTTGGAAAACTCATAATCTGATTCTTTCTATGAGGATTAGGAAACCTCACTGGATAATGAAATCCCCCAGAGTTTATAGGATGGGAAGGCTTATTTGTGTGTGTGTGTGTGTGCGTGCATGTATACGAAAACACTAGGTTATGTACACCTACAGTATGTCTCTGAACACTTGAAGATGTTCACATAACTTAAATCCATTTGATAGCCGTCAGTTATACTGTAGGCCTTACAGTTTGTTGATGAAGGTGACATCCATTGATTTCCCTTAATCCTATTTTCTTCCATTACATTACAATTTACAATCTTTATTCTCTGATACTGAAATCTCCTTTGCATGTTTGAGAGAAAAACAAAGAGGGAGAGTTGTGTGGGTGTGTGTGTATGTGAGTACATGTATGTGAGAGACAGAACATTTCATTTGAAATGACCCACTTAAACACTAAATCATTTGATGAGGGCATCATCTTGGATGCTCCCTGTCTCTTTTTATCTCTGTCACTCGCTCTCACATTCCTTTCTGTCGCTCTCTGGCTCCTGCAGTCCTCCGCACCGCTCAGTAACAGCTGTCTCCTTATTGATGCTCCAGCCCGCTCCCCTTGAGGATCAGGCTTATTAACTGGCTCGGACTGCGAAGGCATTGACTCCGCAAAGAGTGCTTTATCGATCTCTGGCCGTGGAGGGAAAAAAACACCATTTAGGGGGAGAGTGGTCAGGAAGGAGGAGGAGGAGGATGGGTAGGGGCGGGGGGACCAGGAGCCGAAGCAGCAGCAGCAGAAGCACCGGTGGAATGGATTTTCTGCATTTTCTCACAGGCCTCGAGAAAGTACGTGACGCACACTTGGGTTCAAGCGATCAACAACCCCAAGTTTCGAGGAGACACGACCGTTTGATTTCTGCAAGTGCAAAAGTTGGCCCTTGGACAAATCTGCAGGGCATCAGGGTGAAAGGGCAGGGGCTTACTATCCTACTGTCCTCCTGAAGCCTGGAGACTCAGACTCTTTGTGTGCATGTGTATGTGTGTGCCACGGAGTCTCTGTGTGTGCCTGTGGAGATTGATGGGAGAAAAAAGGCACTGACAGCCGTGGTGTGTGCTGGCCGTTGGACAGTTGGTGCTACTGAAGGAGGGGTATGCTCAGACAAGCAGGGAAGCAAAGCACAGAGGAGAGGGGTCATCTCTCCTTGTAGAGTGGAAAGAGTTGGCTCTGTAAATTTTCTGGATGTTGACAGAAGTTGACTATCCTGAGAGAGAAGCTGCCACTCACTGGAGGCAGAGTGTGATGACAATGGTAGATAGACAGAAAGATAGATTGAGAGAAAGAGAGGGAGAAAACTAGCAATATCAAGTAAGGGAATAGTCTTTTGTGTGCTTTGTGTTGATAGGTGGTGATAAAGATGTAAATGGTGGTGGAAGAGTTGGCTGAAGGAGAGAAGAGGTTTACTGAAGAGCCTCGCCCTATGAAAGAGCTCCTGCTTCTGTGGCTGAAGACGTGGCCCAACAGGGTGTTTGGAGAGAGGAGTTCCCCATTGGACATCACATTTTAAGGTAATGGACGAGGCGCTTGAGAAGAGGTTGTGTACTAGTTAAAATATTGTGGCCGAGGAGGTGCTTAAAGATGAGAAGAGAGAGGAGTTGTTAGAGTTCTCCTCCTATGATGGTGAGGGCCAAGATAGTGCTTAAAGCTTAAAAAGAGGTTCCTCATACAATCTTCATGAGAACTCCTCATGTCAAGGTGCGGAAACTCCTGCTTGTGTGGGTAGTGGTGGAGATATCAGAGTACAGGAGATGCTTGAAGGTAAGGGGAGATTGGGGCTCCCTGTGGAGGGTCCTCATACGATAGTACAGCAACTCTTGCAGGGTGAGCAGCCAGTCTTTTTCTTTTTAGGGCTGAAGATGGTCAATATGGCCTCATCAAACACCGTCTTCAGGCCCTTCTGAGTAAGTGCCGAACACTCCAGGTAACACTGAGCTCCGATCTGAGCAAGTTCCAAACAGTAACAACAACAAAAATCATTATGTCGATAGCCATTAGACTTCTGACCACATTCTTTTGTATTCTTCCATTCAGTTGCAGTCATAACAATGCCTACCAGCTAACTCACCTCTCTGGCCAGTTTGAGGCCCTGCTCATAGGTCAATGGCTTTTCCTTCATCTGAAGTAGTCGGGACAGAGTTTTGGGATCGTCTCGTAGATCAATCTACATCATAAGAATCGTATAGAAAATAAGCACTGTACAGAATCTGTTGTATTAATCTAGTGCACTGACCACGGGAACATTGATCAGACTACACCTTAGACTGGCGTTGGGTCTAGAGTCGTTCACTCAGAAACATACACATTAATAAGGTTTTAACATTTAAATAAAAGTAAATTAAAGAAATTAAAGTAAATAAGACAGACACTTTATTAGAAAAAATCTTGATATTTTTTTTACAGTATTACGGCTGTATACTACAATGTTACTGCATTATTTCTGTCAAAATGCAATATTTAAACATTTAAATTAAAAATAATACAAAGATACAGCATTGTACTGTACAATGTAATATGTGGACAGAAAGTACTGCATAAAAACTGCAGTTTTCCTCTGATGCAGACAAAGTGCAGTTTTTTTCGTCGACATCAGACACATCTTTGGATAACATCCAAAACCCCCAGAAATGTTGTACATAATGTTATATTACTACAAAATCTAATAAAATAAAAATAAACCAAACCAAGAAGCCTATTTGACAATGGCTTCATCAAGATGTGGGTCTTACCTGTGTTCCGATGAGAATGTAGGGAATATGGGGCATGCAGGATTTGAGCTCCGGCACCCATTCCTCCTGGACGTTGTGGTAGGAGGCCGGGTTGACCACAGAAAAACAGATGAGGAAGACGTCTGTGTTTGGGTAGGAGAGTGGCCTCAGCTGATTGTAGTCCTCCTACAGACCCCAAGGCAACATCATAATGCAACATCATCAGCCAGTTTTTGCCAGCCAGATACCAGCCATTATCCAGCTTCCTTAACCAGTAGAAACCAACAATGTTTAGTCACTCAAACTAAACCATGGTGGTGAGGCTAGAAAGATGAAACGGCTAGACTGGATTCTAGGGTGTGTTTTGCCATGATTTTTAGGAAGAATTCCATTGTTTGCCAACCAGACACAAAATAGAGTTGCCATATTTTTGCTTCTTCTCTAAAGGACTAAAGAAGTATATAGAATGATAGGGTCAGGAGGACACATGCTTCTATAGTCATAGTGTGCAGATTGTTCCTTTTTTGCTATTCTCCAGCCTGTATCAACCCAATGGAAAAGACATGAGCAAATGCATTTAAAAAGCTAAATTTCAATAGGCAAATGGTTCTTGTAGAGCTGGTTGGCATTTTGTTAACCTAATCAGTGGAGGAGTCGAAATTTGCAGTGGTGCCCCATGGCCACAATCAATCAAGATATATTTATTTCACCTTTGTTAAAAGCCCAGCACTGGCCAATAACAGTGAGAGAGAAAGAGAGAGAAAGGCTTGTTGCAGACACCTCTGTCCACGCATTAACAGATTGCTGAGAGGTTGCTCTTGCCTAAGCAACAGCTGATATGCAGTGTGCTGTGGAAAATGCCTTTGACTACACTTTTGCTTTAAAGACAGGATGCGTTAAAGTGACACAACCCTGAATTCTGAATTTGCATGCCTAAATGGCTTGCCCTGTACTATGAATTTGCATGCCTAATGCCCAGTGCTTGGCATGCATATATCAGGAAAGACAGTGGTGCTGATTTCATCAGTATCCTTCCAGCAAATTACTTTCAGGGGAGAGCTGTCTGACAGGGAGATTAGACTCAAATATAGTCAGTGCGGGGGAGCCAATAGATAGATTACCTCCATTCAGTGTACAAAGTGCTGCTGCTGATGTGGTTAATCTTTAAAAACCTGTTCTGTTCTCCTGGCAAAAACAGACTGGGTGAAGCTGCTGTAGTACATAACACAGATACAGAGGAAGGGAGTTAAAGAAAGAGAGATATGTACATGAATATATGCTCCAGGGGTCTGGGAAGGTAGAGGTTTCCTCTCTGAGTTTCTAATAATAAAAGCAAGTGCTGACTGAGCAGCGAACCACTAGAGGACACACACAGGCGGCCTGAGTCTTCTCTCTTTCTCTTTTCCTATTCATCTCTCTGTCTCTCTCTCTCTCTCTCTCTCTCTCTCTTTCTCTCTCTCTCATCCAGTCTGTTTTTCTTTCCTCCTTCTCTCTCTCCTCCATCTCTCCTTCTTTTCCAGCCTTTTCCCTCTGTTCCTCTTTCTCTCCTCCAACCCATTGCTATGGCTGTCTCTTTCTTTCTCTCTCTCTCTCCTCCAATCCATATCTCTATTCCTTCCAGCCCACCTCTCTGCCTCTTTCTCTCTCTTTCCACTACATTCAACTTTGCCTACTTCAGCCTCAGTCCACCCATCTACTGTATCTATCTCTGTTCCTCTTCACCAAGGCTGTGACTTTGGATGAAAGCATCTGCTAAATACCAGACAGCTCTCCTTTATTAAGCTACGTATTTGGCCCAGCATGTTAAGCATTAGCTATAACGGGGTCCTCCCTTTTTAAGATGAGTCTTTTGGCCCATAAAACAATAAATGTTGGTTTAAGACCTTAAGACCTTAAATGGTTTAAGACTTTAACCCATCAATTACAGAAACCAGACATATGGTATATGTAAATAGAGTGGCTCGAACTGACTTTTAAAGCACAAACCCACAAAAGCTCAATGCTATTGATTTTGTGGTGCCAAACAAAAAGTACACTGTGTCAAGAGCATCGGTGCATTCTTAGGTACATGGCTCCCCCACACTACAAGGTGTCAATCCTGTCAATTCAGTGATTCATGTCTGCTGGAGGGCGACCAAGAGAAACCTCAGTGGGCCTCTAGGATATGGCGTTTCAGGTATCAGACACGTGAAAAACACTTAACTGTGAAATACCTTAATCTTTTGAGTCAGAGTAAGTAAAAGAATGTATGAAGTTATTGGCTTTCCTCATCAGGCATGTGAAAAACACTGAACTGTGAAATACCTTGATTTTTTAAAGTCAGAGTAAGGAAAAACGTCTGAAGTTTTGGCCAACGCTTTAAAATGAATCCCCAGACTTGCATATCCATCAGTCCATCAGTTTTTGAGGGCTCAAGGCTTATGGATGCTTGAGGCAGGAAAAGGGATTTAGTCTTTTTGACATGTCATTTGTCAATCTTGTGATTGACTGCGTTGGTCCGCTGCCTCGTTCAAAGTCAGGCTGTATCTATCTGGTGACCGCCATGTGCCAAACAACCTGTTATCCCGCAGCTTATCCACGCGTTCAATTAAGGCCAAACCTGTGGATAAAGCACTCTCCCAATTAATTTCTGTGTTCGTACTGCCTAAAATAATTCAGTCGGATCGTGGTACAAATTTCACGCCCAAAACCTTCTCGCACATTTTGCGCTTGCTAAAAATCCAGCATAATAAGTCATTGGCTCGGCATCCGCAGAGCCAAGGTCTTAGAAAGTTTTCATCAACCGTGTAAGTCAATGTTGAGAGCGTATTGTGAGCAATTAGGGCGAGAATGGGAAGACGGACTCCCGTGGTTGCTGTTAGCGGTTAGGGAGGTGTCTCAGGCGAGTACGAATTGGTGTCTCAGCCCAAACAAATTGGTATACCGTGCAGGGTCCAGTAGCATCCTTGTTGGATTGTGAAGTCAGCGAACCACCACAGTCTCTTACCGCGTATGTTGATGGTTTCAGGTGACGTTTATATGCCGCTTGAAGCCTGGCTATGCAGAAATTGGAAAAAGCGCAACAGAAAATGAAGCAGGGTTACGATAGTAAAGCCGTGTGTCGCTCTTTTAACCCTGGTGATAAGGGGATGGTTCTGTTGCCTGTGCTTCAGTCACCATTTCAAGCTAAATTGGGTTCTGTCCTCGGTCCGGTGGTGGCAGCACCAATCATCAATTGGGCTCTAAATTAAACAGCAGTGTGAAAAAGCAGTGTGAGCTCAATATATTCCGTCCGTCCAACATTCACACCCCCCCCCCCCCCAACCCATACACACACACACGTGCACACACACACACACAACGCGTCTGGCATTGTACACTTCTGTACAACACCCAACCACAACAATGTGTACAATGCCAGACGCGTTG
This sequence comes from Limnothrissa miodon, assembly GCA_017657215.1. Taxonomy (NCBI): domain Eukaryota; kingdom Metazoa; phylum Chordata; class Actinopteri; order Clupeiformes; family Clupeidae; genus Limnothrissa; species Limnothrissa miodon. The sequence goes on along the minus strand of JAGFZM010001537.1, from coordinate 55,942 downwards.
TGTGTGTGTGTGTGTGTGCACGTGTGTGTGTGTGTATGGGTTGTGGGGGGGGGGGTGGTCTCTCACGCTGAAAAAAACTTGCGCCAGTCAATGGATGAAGGCAGAAGTGAGAGACGCGTTCGCCATTTTTTAAATGTCTCGAAATCATTATATTTTATGAATCAATTAATAACACTACTGCCGACCAGTGTTTCTGTTACGTAAGCCTATCGTTAAAAACAAGCTAACATTATTAACAAAATCGAGCAAGGAGCTAATCATTCTCACCGGACCTATGGTGTTCAAGGCAAGTTGTAGCGAACCGTTCTAAACCCATGTCAAGATAGATCATCAGAAAAAAAACACAACGTAGGCTTTCTAACTCTAAAAAAACGCCCAAATCGAGTGTGTTCTGTTTTTGAAAACCATCCGACGTGAACAAGGATTTTCTCTATACAGCGCCATTGAGTTCATCTTGCAATCAGTTAACGGCGTGTTCAAATCCAGTGGGGAGATGAGGTTGCCAGGTCAATCGATACAAACAGGTGACTTTGCGGCCCTAATCATACAGTCTATGGGTCCACAATGGAGCTGTTCAGTGACATCATCTGCTCATCATCTGCTCGCTCGACACCGCCCCCCCCCCCAAAAAAAAAAAATCTCCTCGGATCTGCACGATTCACATAAACGCTCAACAACACTGAATCGTTAGCTAGTTTACCGTTGTTGCTGAGCCACCTGACTTCAGACCAGGCATCAGAGTTAGGTGCGCTGATTAATGAGTTTCCGTGTCTCTTTTCTGAACTCAGACCAACTTAATTATGCATGACATTGATGTCGGAGAAGCCTTGCCAATTCGTCAACGCTTCTACAGAGTTTCAGGCGAGAGACAAGACATTTTAGAGGGTGAAGTTAAGTACCTGCTGGAGAATGATCTGGCAGAAAGCTCGTACTCCAGCTTCTGTACAGATTATCAAAAATTGAATAGTGTCTCAGAACCTGATTCATTCCCTTTGCCGCAAATGGAAGATTGTGTGGACCAAGTGGGTTCGGCCAAATTTGTCACTAAACTAGACTTATTAAAATGATATTGGCAAATCCCATTGACAGAGTGTGCATGCCAGGTGTCTGCCTTTATTACATTTAGTGGTCTGTATGAGTATAAAGTTATGCCTTTCAGCTTACGTAACGCAGCAGGTACATTTCAAAGACTTATGAATCAGATGGTTGCAAATTTGGACGGCTGTGCAGTTTACCTAGACGACGTGGTGATACATAGCACCACCTGGCGTTCACATCTGGAACATCTTCGCCAGTTGTTCATGCATCTTGCGAAAGCCAATCTCACCGTCAACCTGGCGAAGTGTGAGTGCCAGGGCGAGGGTGACCTATCTAGGTAAAGTGGTTGGTTAGGGCTTCGTGCGTCCTGTGCGCGCGAAGGTCCTGGCCATAGATGGTTACCAGCGGCCCACCAGTAAGCGAGAACTTATGAGATTTCTCGGAATGATTGGGCATTACAGGTGTTTCTGTAAAAACTTTTCCTTCCGCGTTTGAGGAAGCCAAACATCTCCTCACGTCTGCGCCTCTTCTTGCAGCCCCGAACATGAGTAGACCGTTTAAGCTGCAAGTAGATGTGAGCAATCTACGAGCCCCACTCTACCTGACACCATCGAAGTGTCTTTGAGCAAGACACTGAATCCCCAAATTGCTCCTGGTGGCAGGCTGGAGCCTTGCATGGTAATCCCCTCCACTGGTGTGTGACTGTGTGTGAATGGGTGTGTTATTGGGTGAATGCCTCTGGTTCTCCTGACCGTGCGCATCACTGTGGGATAGCTAGAAACGTAATTTCGATTCCTCTGTATGTCCAGTATATGTAGAGAAATTGACAAGGGTTAATAGACTTAACCTTAGACTTAACTTAACTAACTTAACAATGTAGGTGCGGGAGCATAAAGAGCAGAGAGATAGATTTTTTTCTCGGTCCGGATGTCATTGCGCTTGGGTCCGGATCCGGACCGGAGTCCGCCAGTTCGTTACCCCTGCCCTAGACCATGACAACGTGGGTAACACAGTACCCACAGTACCTTGCTTGGGTGTATTTACTGTAGTAGCGCTTCTTTTATTATTCTATTTTTATTATATTTATTATATTCTTATTTATTTTATGTGATGATGCACTGACCAGAGACATCTCTCAATTTCATTGTACCTGTGACAATGACAATAAAGGACATTCATTCATTCATTCTTTAAAGCAACGTTCTGTTTTTTTCTCTCATGAGCTCCCTCCCCGCTGTATTGCATTGTATTGCACTGCATTCTATTGGAGGCAGGCCGCTGCTGTTGAAGCAAATGCTGTTTCTACCGTTGAAGGCCACAGTGGCGCATTCTACACCGTTTGTTTGCCGTGTAATGGCTCATGTTAGCATCCTAAACAGTATGAAACGGATGAATTAACTGAAAAATGTTGCTTAGTGGGCCTTTAAACCACTCTGGCTTCAAAAAGTGTATAATGCCAATGAAATGACAAAGAAATCATTTTTCACATGATGTGAAGCTGGAAGGTATTTGTCAAGGTTCATTAGTTAGATAGTTGCATCATTTTTTGATGCAGTGACAAATTTAACTGAATGTCTGTGGGCAGTGACTAATTTAACTGAATGTCTGTACTCAGTAATATAACTGAATGTCTATGGGCAGTAAAATAACTAAATATCTTCACAGCATGGGCTGTGATGAAGTTTTTACCTGTCCTGCAGTGTCATACAATCCCAGCAGATGTTGCCGCCCAGATACAGTCACATTCACTGTGTAAGAGAGAGAGAAAGGAGAGAGCAAAGGGAAAATGGTAAAATGCTTTTTCACAATCTACTTATTTTGTCATGTCATTAAAACAGCATATTAATTAACAAATAAATGCTATAGTTATTGGTGTGCTATATGCATATTAATTAAAGGTGCTCATCACCACAATGAACCACGAAAACACGCGCGCACACACACACACACACACACACACATAGTACTATTTTGTGTGAGTGTGATGTGAGTGCGTGTTTGTGTGCGTGTGTGAGCAGGTATTGTGCTAGTACGCTGACAGAGAGCCCAAAGGAAGAAGTCATTTGGCTGACCATGTCCGCCACTTTTCTGCCTCCCGCAGGAGGGAAAGCTGCTGCTACGCACGTGCACAACACCCCTGCACGTCAACAGACCTCAGCTGCTTCCTGCCTTTGACTCATACAAAACACACACACACACACACACACACACACACTAGAGCATGGAAACCCAACCGTTTTAGACAAATTATATTCTAACCCCATTTTTAACAAGACTTGGAAGATCCACTTTTACATGGAGCATGAAACAAAAGATTTAAAACTCTCAGACTCGGACAAATATTTAGAACTTATGTTCGGGCTCGGGTCGGACGCAGACACATCAGTGCGATAAGACATATGAAATGTAAAATGAAGAACAACTTATTACACTTGATGTTCGTTTTAGTCCTAGGTTTGTGACAGATTATCCTAATTGAAAAAATAAATAACAGCATAACATATTTCTGCCTGAGCAGAGGAGGACTGCCTTGAAGCCATCCACTGTCAACTCAATCCTTTTTCTCCACAAGAATATTGATTAGTCTACATTTTGAATGGATTCTGTGAATAATTCCTTTATTTCATATAGTAAAAGTGATTTTGTAAAATTATTTCCATAAACTAGTTAGCCTGAAGTGTCCATTTCATTTACAGATATAGGCCCATACAACCTCTTGTTATTTACTTCTATTTCAATTTAGTTATATGTTAATTTAATTTAAATTGGTTAACCGACATAACTGTGCCCGGCCTCTTGTTTTAACATGCACTTCTTGCACACACACACACCCACATCGCCAAGCCGCCCAGCTGCAGTCCCACACCAGGTCTCGATTCTACGAATCCAGCAGAAGTTACAGGTACAGGTACCTCCCCCATTCATTGGCTACATCCCCAACATCATGTCTGGAAAGGCAATAATTATTATCTATAAATCATTATAAATGTAGATATTTTGCTGTTGGACTACTCACCGTGGGGAGTTCCAGTATACATTTGAACCTGAGAGAGGGCCCTGCAGTTGCTCTGTGTCCTGTCTAAGGGTCAAAGGGCCCATGAAAGGGCCTATGTGCGTGCTATGAATAGTAAGAGTGTCACTGTGTCACATGGTTATGGTTGGCTTCCGTTTGTTTGTGCTACCTTATTGTTTGCTGCTAAATCTCGAACAATAGCATGGCAAAACTGCATGACAATGACACTGTTTTGTAACCCTAGGCTATTGTTTTGTACACCTAGGCTATTGTTATTGCTAGCCTTTGGCATAGCTACGCTGCAAGCATAATAAATACAGATTGATTAATAGATTGGTGAATTTATGAAGGTGTCACTCTGAACAAATATGCGTGTCAAACAGACAAGACATTCTACTGTTGAGTATATATATGCCACATATTCAATCCACTCAGTGCTTTAGTTTGTATCTTTGTTTGATTATTTATTTATTTATTTATTGTAATTTATTGTAGCAATATAAGGACAAGAAACTACAACCTTTCGCTGATGAAGGACATACAGTAGTTACTCGACATTTCCCTCTGTCCTCTCTTATCTGTCTTCTTGTACTTTATATATACAGCAGCCATTTACATGTATACCACAGCTTGACAATGTAAACAACACCCCCACAACCCACCCACCCACTCCCAAACTCTTTCTCTCTCCTCACCAACCCCCTTCATCTTGCTGCTCCTCCTGTTTGGGAGACCTCTGATGTCGTAGCTAATTTTAGCTTAGCGTTAGCTTCTGCCAAGCATCACCGACTGAAACAAAGTTGATGGGGCGCCAAATGCCTGGAGCCAGAGGGAGAGAGGGAGTTTAGGTCTGACTGTGCCCCGCGGGGGTCACCTTCTGCTTCCTATCTGACAGAGGTGGGCACCATGGTGACAGGCCGAGAAGGGGCACACAAGGGACGGGTGTCATGTATGGCAGCTGCAGAGGGACACAAAAGCTTTTGCGATTTGTTCCACTTTGAAGGAGATGAGAGAGATAGAGAGAGAAAGAGGGAGAAAAAAGGAGTGGAAGAGAGTAGGGAAATGTTTGTGACATGGCCCCAGAGTGCAATGTCGCTAGATTCCTGTCATAACCCATCAGCTGTGTCTGACAGGCTGCTTTTCCAAGTAAGTTCCTCTCCTCTTGTCCTCTCAGGGGTAGGAGGGGTGGAGGGGTAGTGGGCTCAGCTAAATAAAGACTTCTCGCTTGGGTAGCCGCTTACTTGGTCTTCATCTCTCATACTCCATCTCCCTCACTTCCTAGAAAGCACCAGACTCCCCATTCTTGAGTTATACACAGCCATTCTGTTGTACCTTATGTAGTTCACTAAGTACTGGGGATAGAAAAGTGAATCAGAACATTTAATTATTGCCAAGTGAAATCTAGGCCTACAGTTCACAGTTACAGTACACCGACACTCCACACTTATATATATATCTCCTGAGATTCCCATCTCCAGTTTAAAAGTAATGAAACTTTTTGAATGATAAGTAAAACATCTTCAAAAATGCCTAAAACTGAACTCTCAGTGTAGAGAGTGTAGAGTGCATAGCAAGCCAGCAGCTAACGGATACGACCAAGGAAAACCAAGATTCTCTCCATTAGCTACCATTTTTCTCTTACATCTGTTACAACACATTTTCTCATTCTCATCCCTACTGACCAGACCTTTCTGTCATACCTCAGTGCTGTTTGTGCCCGGCTTTGCTCTTCTTAAAGCTATCACACTAGTGTGAGAAAAGGCATCTTAACTTGTATGTTTTTGCTTTAGATAGCTGACAATTCTTACATGCTGGGATATCCCATTCAGAAGAGCTAACAACGTCAAAAGTTCATGAGCATGTTTTCCCGAACTATTATTTGTAGTTGTAGTTTAGGTTGTTGTATGCGAGCATACAATTAAATGGCCAGCGGTGGTTATTTTCTACAAGCAAACATAGCTGCATGACTATGCCTGTATTTAGGTCAAATTCACAGAAAAGTAGACAGACGTTCAAAGCAATTTTGTTGACTTAATATAATATAATATGATATATTATGAACAAAGCTAGCACTGAACTAGCAAAATAGAAAGTATGAGGGTTAGGATAGACACCACATGGAGAGGAAGACAAACAAGTGATGTCAGGGGCAGTGGGTGGCATCAGATATTCTGTTAGAGAGTGAATGAGTTAAACAAGTAGAGGTAGAAGGAAACTGAGACACACACACATACACACACTCAGAACACACTAACACACTATTAGAATTTCTGTTAGAGAGTAAATAAATAAGATGGAAAAGAGAGAAGGAAAGAGAGAGGGACACACATGCAAGATAAATAGATAGAAAAGAGAGAGGGAGAGTGCGATGGGGTGAGAGGGTTGAAGAAAGCAAATGCCTACATGTTGTAAGAAACAGACT